>JAMWET010005850.1:97500-142500 GCA_024036415.1 Prochilodus magdalenae
CTGGGCTTCCATTAAAGCCTCAGCCATTATGAATCACTTGCTCCATGTTCCCACTGCTCCGAACCTGGACGTGAGGATGCTGAAGAGGACCAGAAGACATGAGTGACTGCATGAGTGACCACCCTGGGTTCGGTACGGCCTCTAACTGCAGATCCTCGCCTACTGCGAGGCTCCTGGAGCCGCTTCCTGTGCGGATGCTGGCATGCCGGCAGCGCGCGTCCTCCTGAGCTATCTAAGGAGCTCTCTGTATGTATGTCTTTCCGCCGAAGTCGGGCCGGAATGTGCTCTCCAGACGTCCCTGGGCGCATTCCTCCGCGCTGCGGGAACAAAGTCGGTCTTTCCTTGTTCCAAATCCACTCAATTATCCTGACGGCTCCAAACATTCCTGAAGGCCCACATACCAGCTCTTCCATTTCACACAGGTCTCTCCGCTTGCTCTCTTTTTCCATTCCTCCAGCACACATACACATTCCCCCCCTCTCCCTCCCTCTCTCAGGAAGGATAGGCGCAATGTGCACCTGGGCTCCGGCGCTGGAGTGGAGCTGCAGAAGTGGACGGTGGCCCAGGAGCTCCAAGGTCTCCTGAACTAGCTTTCCATGAACTTTTCCTCAAACGGCTGCTTCCAGAAATCAGGATTTTGCCTCCAGTGTAGTCAGTCTAGTTAGGAGCAGCTGCAGGTCGACATTACCTGACTGAGTAATCTCAAGTAACACATAGTTTTCCACTGACCCCCAGATGTAGCTGATCATCCAGGACCAGGTCTGGTGTCCAGCTGTTTAGCTTCAGTAGGTTGAAACTGGAGTTAGGAGGCTAATGTAGCTAACACACACTAGAAGTCAATAGTCACCCAAACGTTCAGCTAATACAACCTCAAACTCCACTCAAGACCACATCCAGATCTCATCCAGGCTCACTGGACATTCCATTGGATTTGGTACGGACTAGACAAGTTTCTGGATGTAGGCCACATCATCGTTCAGACACTCTTGCTTTAAGGACTTGGGCCAGATTTGGTGGATGCCCTCCCTGACGTTTGACTGGAATGTTCAGATAGGTCCCTCAGGTTTCCAGGAGGACTGAAATCTGGGAATTTCGCAGGCCAGTTGAAATGTGGGAATGCTCACTAATGTTCATCATGCCAATTAGTCATCATGCCAATGTCCAGCCCTGTGAATGTGAGAACTGTCATCCGGAATACCGGGAGAGGAATGTTGTTTTCCTCAGTTAGGTGATGAGTAAATCCAGCCCAGATAGCAAAACAGTTCTGGCTCAAATCTGGCCGTCTCCCAGTCACATCCGCTTCCAGTTCCAAGATGTCAGCCACTTGCGCACCAGATTAGGCAGCTCTGCTTTATCTGTGCCAGAATTAGACCAGATCTGCTTTAGGACAGGTGGGCCAAATGCATGGTTAAAAACTGGGGGCCACATTTGGCTCACATGCACTTTGTCACTAGGTAGCACTGTTGTACCTGGGCCAGAAGAGGACCAGATATGACTTAGCACAGGTGGGCCAAATGCATGGTTAAAAGTGGGGGCCACATTTGGCTCACATGCACTTTGTCACTAGGTAGCACTGTTGTATCTGTGCCAGAAGTGGACCAGATCTGCTTTAGGACAGGTGGGCCAAATGCATGGTTAAAAAGGAGGCCACTTTTGGCTCACATGCTGTTTGCCAGTGCTGCCAGTGAGCCAGCAGTGCCGTATCTTTGCCAGATGTGTCCCACATCTGCATGGTATTGTCTACACAACACAGTGTAGACATTGTTGTGCAAATTCATCATCACCCCAACCAAAGACCCCACATAATTAAAACACCCCAAAGGAGCATAGAGGGGACAGAGGGGATCCTAACTCACTTCACCAAGTCGCCACAACCTTAACGAAGTCAGTTCGGAGATGTTTTGGGAACGTATCTACAGATTTGAGTGACTATTGAAATCCACTGTGTGCTAGTCCTAACTAAAGAACCTGAATTAGTTCCTGGTCTTGTCTGCTCGGCTACATCCAGAGCGAGTGGATTTTTCGCCCCACCATTTCCCGACAAGGTTGGAGGCAAACGTGGACCGATGTGTGCACACTGTCCAATGATGTAACTCTTATTATTCCTCAGCTACATTAATCACACCGCTACAATCCAAAGCTAAACAAACCCGTCTTGGCTGATGGACTACGCAAAAATGACGTCAATCTGATTTCCAGTCAAGCCGTGGTATTAATATCTGAATCCCGTCTAATGGGACGAAGCGGTGCTCTTGCCGCACGCTGTAAACAGCAGATGTAATACTGTGGGCAGTCAGGTGTGATTTATGCGTTAGATCCTGTCGGTGCATCGCCTGAGCGATCCATTATAATCCATAAAATATGCTGGTCCCACTTCAAAGCCAAGCCAACACCACAAAACAACTAGCGCTCTCCTATTACATCCACCGGCGGCTGGGTTACTTCATGCAGGCTGACACACGACTCTGGGCTGTGCGGCTTGGGTGAAACTCTTACTAATGCATACCTCGCTAATGCCTCTCTCACTAATATTTAGCTTCAAGTCAGAACCCAAAGACTCAACGGAGGCGCAGCTAGTGACTGTACCAAACCACCAACATTCATGGCACCTCGGTGGAAGTTGGGCCCCGTGACTGTAAACGTACACTGCGCGTCTCCAGACCGCCCTTCGGAGCAGTGAGCTGCGTCCGACTGAGCCCTCACGTGTAGAATGGGACGCTCCGGAGCAGCCACACATGACACTGAGGTCAACAGGTTCAATGCCAAGCATTGGCTAAAGCCGCTGTGAAGCCCCCCCCAGCACTGAGCTATGGAACAACGGGAGTGTTCTCTGGAGCGAATGAGCTCCAGTGCCTTTGGATGAGTGATCTAGAACTGATCAGAACCTGACCTCAGTAATGCTCTTGCAATCAAATCCTCCCAGCAATGTCCTACTACGGTAAAGCCTTCCCAGAAGAGCTGACAAACTATCCTATCAATTTGTGAACGTGTCTACAAACCTCTGGAATACCGAAGAGGATATGTAGGCCATTCACTGGGGATTAAGGCTTTCCTCATCTGTTCCAACCCAAAGCTCTCTGGTGAGATGCCTACAGCCGTTCCCAGCTGTGTCCTACGTGTCCTGGAAATCGTTGCTGCAACACTGGCAGTTCCCCCCCTCACTGTTTATGCTATAATGCATAAAAACACAATCCTGGATGGCGGGTGTTACAGTTTCTTAATTCGGGAATATTTCTGGCACGATTGGTTGGAAATGTAGGACGCTGGCTCACTTTATTTGGGTCACAGCTGTCAAAAGCGGGGAAAAGGAGATTCCACTGAGTGTCTTAAATATCCGGACTGTAAATTTCTGTTGACCTTCGTGTTGAAACCAACACAAACTATTCAGTAGTCCAGATGACGTGATGGTGTATCTGAGTCGAGGCAAAGATACAGCTACGTTGTGCCCCATATATGACTCGGGCCAGCGATTAAACCTGGACTAACTACTTCTGGAGAAGTAGTTCAGATTCAGCGTTTGTGTTTGTAAGCACCTGGCTGGTCCATACGGAACATTCCCATTAGTATGGGAATTACACATAGACAGTGACGATCCCAACCCTCAACCGTAGCTAGAGGTTAGTTATAGCCAGGATGTAGGTGGATAAGGCTGGGCTTTGGGGTGAGGAGGCTGGCTATGTTAGAACTATGGCTCAGTGATCAGCATAGTGGCCCCCAGAAGGAGGTGTGGGTTTACAGTGCTGTTCGGAAAGGAAGATAAAGCTTACCAGGAACTGGAAACGAGCAAAGACAAGGTCTGGCAAGGCTGCACGACACAGGACTACATGCACGCAGACCGCTATGATGACTGCCCTGGACCTTGGCGTGGTGTTAAAGGTAGACGCCGTAGTGGTCTGCGTGCATGTAGTCCTGTGTCGTGCAGACCTCTGTCAATGGTGCTGGCAGGATGACTCATGGAGGACAATGGTGGCTGGTAAGTCACTCCACGCATGTCAGACAGTTCTCCGGCTCGCTCTCTCTCTCTGTGGGTCATGTACATCTCCCTGATCCAAAATGTCACTGGTGTGTTCCTTTATCTATCCACTGCCGCCAAAAGCGTGCTCCGGTAGTATCCACAAGACCGATTTGGTGCCCAATACGTTGATAAGACCGTCCTGGTTCCTGGAGCCGTACGATGCGACCCCTCTTGAGCTCTTCCAGCTGCTCTAATTGCTGTGGTATACTCAGGTATAGAATAGGACGCATGCGCAACAAGGCGACCTTATACAGCCAGCTTTCTCGGTCTAGTGGCCTATCCCTGTTTCCATCACACGCACAGCCCGGGCATGCAACCCGAATCATTGGCATGTCTCACGATGTCAAACCTCCCCACCAAGTTTCATTCCTGTCGGTTGATTCCCTCTGGGCGCAGCTAAGTTTCGATGACGAGTGTGTGTATATATAGAGTTTGACTGACCAGTGGCATGGCACATTCTGGAACAGCCCCACATGACCCTAAGGTCAATGCCAAGCTTCCCAGCATGCCAAGCTTTAGAGCAGTGAGTGAAACGGCATTCACTGGAGTGATGGGGCTCCATCCAGTACTGTTGGAGTGATCCAGGACTGATCACCCAGAGCTGCTAATGCTCTCGTAAATGCTGGATGAAATCAAATCCTCACAGCAATGTTCCAACATCGACACTACCAGGCAAAACAAAGGGCCGAGCCCAAAGTACGATGGGGCTTACTGGTCAATATGGCTGTAGCCCATAGGGAATATTCAGTCCCATAGGGAATGTTGTTCAGCTGGGTGCAGCCACCACTGCCGAGTGAAAGTCCTGAAGAGTAGAGGCTGCTCCCGCAGCAAACTCCCTGACGAGTCTCCACTCCTGTGTACATGTCGTTTGGGAACGCTGATCCAGGATCAGCTTTAAGAGCAGGTATACGTTGGTGCAGAGTGAACCTAGATCACCAATCCTACCCCGAGATACGGAGCAGAGAGGCTCGGATGAAGATGCACAGCAGAAACTGTAATACACCTCTATTAAGTAAACAGCAGCTGCCAACATTAATGTTTGAACAGCCTCGTCATCTGGCTAAACTCCCGATTCCCCTTTGCACAGGGCACGTTTTGGCCATGAGTCACACGCTCGGCTCAATAATAAAACAAGCCCTCGGCTTTTTTTCCAGCCGGGGGCAAGCGGGCCGGTCGGCCGGCCGATGGAAAATATTATGGCTGCTATTACAACACGGCAAACGCGAAATGGGTTTTGTAATGTTTCCTCGGCGCGTAATTACAGGACAGAAAAAAATTAAGAGCTGATTCCACTGAGGCGCTGGAATCCAATGACAGAACAGTTTCCTAAAACAAGCGCTTCCTCTGAGGGGGGGAGCGAGAGAGAGAGAGAGATACAGATGGGTTCTGAAAGGCACGCACGGAAACAGATGTCAGCAGGAAAGAGTAATCATAATTATATTATTATATTAGAATCCTGCATATGCTAAAGTCACCTCCTCCGGGGAGAAGGAGCTTCGTTAGGCAGGAGTAGCATGACGTGAGGAGAAAGATAGGGCTTTACCGTGAGCCGCTTGTGACGCGTCCAAATATTTTTCCTCTCGCGCGTCCAAACTGTATTTATCAGCATGAGCTCATTCGGGCAACTGGGGACCAAGACCAGGGGTGCACCCAGCTGTGGGCTGATATCCGACACTGTTCATGGACACTACAGTGCAAAGATCGGAGACCACCCTTCGTCAAATCCTAAAAGAGACATTTCTCACTTGCATAAACCGTCCACTGAAAACATGGGAGTCTCAAAACCTGGAGTTCCAAACAATGACTGGAAGCTCTAGAGGCAATGGGGCTCCTAACAACCACCTGGAACACCTGGTAGACTCAGCAACACTGGCCCCCATCCGATACCTACCACTCAAAGCCTCTTTGAGGAGGAGGGGAACTCGAAGCTCCACTCTTGCTCCAGGTCTGAGAACATCCACACGACCCCTCATCCACAAGACCCCTCAATGCTATGGAGGTCTGAAAGGAGGTGTCGCTGTTCAAGGAGCTCCTCACTGAGACAAGGAGCGTCCAGACACATCCAACAAAGACGCTGCTGGTGGTGTTCTCAGAACAATGGAGTCTGATCACCCTAGAATCCAGAACCTCAACACCACTGAAAGTGCTGGGGGTGGATCTGGGTGGAGAGAAGAAGCAGGTAGCCAGCTAAACCAACTTGTAAGACTGAACTTGTGGCTGCAGAATTCTTTCAGGAGGTTTTCATGTTATTGTTGATATCTTATTTATGTTTTCCGTTGTTGTTCCTGATGCTGGCTGTTTGGACTGGAAGTGAGACATATGGAAGGGTGGTCTCTGACTTCTGCACAGTGGTTGGGTGGCCTTGTATTCCTAATAAAAGTTTGTTTGCTAAGTCATATGCCTGTTTAATACGGTGTCTTCCAACAAATAATACTTTTAATAGCACAGCCAGTCAGCGTAAACACCCGCCACCCCCTCCCCGCAGCCCCCGCCCCCGCAACCACCGCCCCCAAAACACACACAACACTTCTCCATTTAGAACAAAAGCAGTGAGCTGCACAGTACAATACATCTCCATCTAGTGTTCCCATCTGGGAACAGGACACTAACACCATCCGTACGGTCCGTACGGCTGCACCTACCTTCACTAGGGAACAGGTGGAACCACCTGAACGCCTCTGAAATTCACTCATGAGTCAGTTAAGACCTAAACCAGGCAGACTGCAGTCGGGAATCGGATGCACAAGAACGGAAAACACTGTTGAAGCAAAACGGCAAGCTCCGAAAGGAACGCCGTAACAGTTAATGCGCCCCTGCTGAACACTTCCAGATGGACTCAGTAAGGGTGAAGTCAACACCGGGATGTTACAGTGTGAGAATACAAAGCTCCTGTAAGGTACAGACAACCACAACATGCCAGTTACATGACATTTACAAGGTCCCCGGCATTCCCGTATCCCAGGACTGGGAATCACAAGGTGTATCCAGTCAAGGCAGCAGAATAGGGTACAACCGTGTTACCCAACTGATGGTGCCGGAGATGTACCCTCAGGGGGAGGGGGGTCCCATCCCAGTGACAGGTTTCCTAAGAGCTTAGTGAATGTTTACAGTGGTGTATAAAATCAGAATCCGGCTTACCTGACGGAGAACAGCTCTCCGTACACCTCCCTTCCATCCCTCGCTCTTCCACACGACCGACAAACCTTCCGTCCGTTCGGCGGGCGACGTTCTGGGTTGACCGGCGGGACATAAACAAGCCTAGTAGTAAACAGTGAGAGCGGGACGACGGCGATCTCTAAGGAGCAGCCTGCAAGCAGGAGCCATAGCTCATTCATCCCAAACCTCCCCTGTCTGAGTATCCCGTTTACTTTTCTCCAGCTCCATCCAGGACCCTCTAATCTGGGAATTTCACTGGAATGTTACTTATTTGAAGCCCGTAGTAGAAAAGCAGACTGCTTTGCTTTTTTTTCCTCTTCTCCTTCTTTTCTTTCCCTTTAAACCAAACCAACATCTTATATGGAAAACTTGGATCACTCTTTCACTGTTTTTCTCCCTCTCTCTCTCCTGAAGGAGGAGGTGGTGGTGGTGGGGGGCACAGGCTGAAGGACAGATTGTATGGAAAGTGAATTAGCAGTGAGGAATTTCCTCCACGGGGGGAACATATTGAACAACCCTGGAAGCTGTCAGGAATGCTTTGTGGCTGGCTAAGTGAAGCAGAAATATGTCCATAATGGAGGCTACTGCCATACCAAATATGGCCATGGCGTTACGTCTGGAATCTCCACATCTGGAAGCTCTTACAGCCTGAGGAGGGAAAAAGAGCGAAAGCCAGAAATAGAAGCAGCAAACTTTCTTTCTTTCTTTCTTCCCTTTTTTTATGGTTGAAACCCCAAACTCTTTACGGTACACGGTGCCCTACTTGAACTGGGCAGACCTGCAGTATGAAACGGAGAGAATTCCTGTGGATAAACAGGGAAAGCCAAGTATGTAAACACTTGGCCGGTGCGCGTTCCCGTGCCTGAGGAGGCTGCTGCTGTTGCTGCTGCTGCACGGGGGCGCGCATTCGCCAACTTTCAGCATGAGCTATGGAGCCGTGTGTGGTGAATAATCGCTCATCATCGCCTTTAAAATAAATCCCTGACTGAAACGACGTGCCATTACTATGAGGAGAAGCTCAGCAAGTGGCTAGCCGGCTAGTCGGAGCTAACGTTAGCACGCTGAGGGAAAACGGCTAGCCGTTAGCTGGCTAGCTAACTCGGCTCGCGCTACGCTTGGCTGTGAGACAGAATGGGCTTTTTAATGACGAGGTGGCCGGTAAAAGTGTGTTTTAACGGACTTAAGATTTTTAAAATATGTACAGAAAGTGTTTATCCCCCTCACGAAAGTCACCCAGGCAGCTGGAACCTAACGTTAGCAGGGAGAGTAGGAGAGGACTGAGGGAGGGAAGAAAAATGTGTTCGGTCAGTGCGAGGGGAAAATTCATTTAAGAAGGAGAAGGAGGAGGAGAGGGAAAGGAGGAGAAGGAGGGGGGGAGAAAAGAGAGAAAAAGAAAAAGTTAGACAGGGTGGTGCTTAGCTCGGATGGAAAATCGCGCCAAGAAGCATTCCTAGCATAGTTTGGGAACAGTTCAGCAGCGGACGGCGAGCACGACGTCAGCGCGCACACCGCTATATAAGGGGCGGGATGGGAGCGCGTTCACAGCACACAGCGAAGCGCGCTCACCGAGAGTAGAGCAGCCTCTCCAGCTTTGAGCGAACGACGAGGGAACGCTCTCACACACGCTCACCAGCGCCCGGATCAGAGTCTGAGTCCGAAGTCGAGGGACTTTAAGCGAGGAATTGTTTTTGTTTCGAGGAGAGCTGAGGGAAAAGCCGAGATGGTCCTTTTGTCAGTGGCCGTGATACTCTTCTATGGGAGCTTCAGCATGGTAAGTCCGACTTCTTCAGCTCTTCCTTAGCTCTCCTTCAGCTTACCAGGGTTTAACCACTAGTGGGAAAGAGTTACAGCAGCATCTGTATCCGTACTGTGGTTATAGTCACCCAGGGGTCCAGCTGAGGGTGGGCATTGGGCTTTAATGCCCACCTGTGTCTTAAGATGAGCTGTTTTGTCTGAACTCCCCTCCAAATGAATGGGCTTCATTGGTTTCTCTGTCTGTCCCTCCCCTCCAGGCGCTCAGCATGTGCCCTGAGGAGTGCGAGTGTCCCCTGGAGCTGCCCAAGTGCGCACCGGGCGTCAGCCTTGTCTCCGATGCCTGCGGCTGCTGCAAGGTATGCGCGCGGCAGCTCAACGAAGACTGCAGCAAGACGGAGCCCTGCGACCACACCAAGGGGCTCGAGTGCAACTTCGGGGCTAGTTTCGGGGCCACCAGAGGCATCTGCCGAGGTGTGTTTCTCATTACGCTCTTCTCTGCCACCTCCCCACCCCCTCCACGCATGACGAGCTCAGAGCAGACGCAGCACTGCACCGTTAGGACCCTTATGTTTATTGCGCAGTAACTACTATAAATGAGGTTCTGTTATCATAAGTTTAAAACCGAGACCGTTCTGCAGGATAGCCTGCTCTGAGCCCCTTGCATTCATTGCTTGCACGTGTGGATACACAGAATTCCGAATAACGGAATGCCTTCTTCTCTTTTTTTCCCGCAACAGCCAAGTCCGAAGGCAGACCCTGCGAGTACAACAGCAGGATCTACCAGAACGGAGAGAGCTTCCAGCCCAACTGTAAACACCAGTGCACATGCATCGACGGAGCAGTGGGTTGCATCCCTCTCTGCCCCCAGGAGCTGTCCCTGCCCACTCTGGGCTGTGCCAACCCCAGGCTGGTCAAAGTGCCAGGCCAGTGCTGCGAGGAATGGGTCTGCGATGACTCCATGCAGCCGGAGCCCTCCGACAAGCTGTTTGGCAAGGAGCCGATGCCCGACGAGACCGAGAGCGACCTTACCAACAGGAACGAGCTGGTTGCTAACGTGAAGGCTGGCCTAAAGTCTCTACCCGGTAGGTGCCTCAGTTCGGCTCTCGGCCCACTGGGCTGGAACCTCTTGGCTTGTTTCCACAGAGCTTGATTGAGCGGAATCTAAACTGCCTGTATTCCTTCCACCTGCAGCATTCCGAGTCCAGCCCGAGACCCACATGTTCGGGAGCCAGAAGTGCATTGTCCAGACCACGCCCTGGTCGCAGTGCTCCAAGTCCTGCGGCACCGGCATCTCCACCAGAGTCACCAACAACAACGCAGAGTGCAAGCTGGTCAAGGAGAGCCGAATCTGCGAGGTCCGCCCCTGCACCCAGTCTCCCTACTCCAGCCTTAAGGTAAGCATGCTCCTCCGCAGCACGTGCACCCACCGCAATACGGTCTGGACCATGCTGCTCGTCATTTGAGTTGACTTGACCTGACTAAGCTGGAATCCTCTCTCCTCTCTCCAAACAGAAAGGGAAGAAGTGCAACAGAACCAAGAAGTCGGCTCAGCCGGTCAAGTTCTCCTACGCCGGCTGCTCCAGCCTGAAGAAGTACCGTCCCAAGTACTGCGGCTCCTGCGTGGACGGCCGCTGCTGCAGCCCCCAGCAGACCCGCACGGTGCGCGTCAAGTTCCGCTGCGAGGACGGCGAGACCTTCAACAAGAACGTGATGCTGATCGAGACCTGCAAGTGCACCTTCAACTGCCCCCACGCCAACGAGGCCTCCTACCCCTTCTACCGGCTCTTCAACGACATCCACAAGTTCAGAGACTGAGGAGGAGGCGGGTATCCCATCGTAGAACGACGCGGCGTCCGCGGTGACGCCGGAACGGCCAATCGCAGCTCGGCTGGGGACCGGAGGCCCGCCCCCTCCGGCCAGTCGACCTACCACCGTTAAAGATTCCCACGGAATCATGGGCTTTCAATGAGTTTGGCGAAGTGCACTGTTTGCTGAGGACTTGTCAGCGTTCGATCCTTTCAGGTTTTTGAAAGACTCGCTCCACAGTGGAGCAGTACGTTTGGTAGCTTCATGATGGAGCAACTTGTAAAGTGGAGCAATTTGTACAATGTAGTTCTTCAATGTCTTCTGTATATTTTGATTTCCTGAATACAAGAATACGACCCAACTGTAGACTCGTATGTGTGTATGTATCTCCGAAACAACCCTGCGTATATGCACATACATAAACCGCTTCCGTTGTTGTAGACCATGGTCCTGTAACTCCCTCAGTTGCCGTGGTGTTTGTTGATCTCCGGCAAAGATGTGGTAACATTCCTTCCCAATGTGGACACGTGCGTTCATATTGTTCGGCAGCTATCGAGGAAAAAAACAAACAACCCAACTCCATCATCCGAGAATTAGCGACAGAATGAGTTGACTTAAAGAATGAATGTTTTGATTATTGTTATTAATATTATTTATCAGAAATGTAGCTACTTTATTTGAATATTGTCATACTGGAATAAAGTGTAAAATGATCTAATTTTATATGTAACGAATAAAAACAGATTTATTTATGACCTCAAACTTCCTGTGTCTTGATTCCTCCTTGAATGAACCAGGTCCCACCACCAGCTGAATGAAGAGCCGGGTTATATAACCGCCATTCCGAGAATGCCAAGAGCGCTGTCCTAGAGCTCGACTTCCCTTTATAGGGCGCCATAAATCAACCTCGCAGATAAATCTAATCACAAAGCCATTAAAAGCCCTCGTATTAGCCCCGAAAGCGTCAAGGCATGCCCGGAATCTTGAGTCCTTCCCCAAACATCGGGAATCTCGGGGTGGAGAGTTATGGTCCGATGCCTCACTTAACAGAACCTCCCACCTCCGAGCCTAAGGAGTCGTGAACTTGTCTCCAGTAATCCGGGGCATACAAAGCAAGCTAGCAAACACACGGAATCCCATTGTGGTGGTCAAGATCCCGGCTTAGGCGGGGCGGGAATGATCCCAGACAAGCTCGGTGGGTAGGAACGTTGGAGCGCAGTAACAGACAGGCCCTTAACACAAAGCAAACAGACCTAACGGTGGAGATAAGATAAGCCCAGCATAACAATCTCCATTCCACCCAATGGACGGGATTGATTGTCCTTTCATTGTGCCAAACCACGTCCTGCCAAAGCTGCATGGAGGACAACACGGAGGGCATTAGCGCAGGCCTGACCTTTATATGCCTGGGACAGAGGTATGTAAAGTTTCTGGGTCTGTCTTTTTTTTTTTTCTCTGTGGGGCAGCTGGCTGGCTGTCTGTCTGGATTGCCCGCCCTCTCCCTCCCTCCCTCCCTCCTCCTCGCCTGGGATGATGATATATCTACGCCGAGGTTTGATCCAGGTGAAACGGAGCCTGCTCAGGAATGCAGACGCGCTGATGGCCGGCAGATGTTGGAAAATATTTGGGAGCAGCTTGTTCACTTTCTAGGCCACCGAGGAGCTTCTCTCTAAAAATACGGGGAAGCGAGAGGGGCCCGGGCTCCGAGCTGCCGTGACGTAACTAGAGCAACAAAGAGGACGTACAAAAATACACGTTTGCACCAAATTCCCCGGATTCTTATACTGTCAAATGATATTCCCGAATATGTAAACAAGCACTATCATCCAGATCCACCTGCTGTGCCACACATTCCATAGACCCCTGAAGTCGTAACGTCGGGCTGCAGTCGGCGTCTCGCTAAGTTAGGACGTCTAAGTGTGTTTCCTCTGAAGGATATTTCATTATCATGCCCGGTGGGAAACAGGAATGTTCCTAATCCTGATCTGCAGTTCGGCATTATCCAGAATCGGAACAGCTAGGAAGCTAACACTGCTGCACCCTAACACTGGAGGAACTGAACCTAACACTGACTTCAGGGCAGTGTTAGCATGTAGCAAAAAATCACATCATCATCAAAAGAACACCTGCACCCCGAAGGAAGTGTGGGACTGCACTGCTGTTCGGAAGGAAGATAAATGTTTGCTAACCCAACACGCCAGACGTCTCGGTATGGAGCTGTAGAGGTTGGTGTGTGATAATCCATCCCATGCAGCTTGAACATCCTCACACAGTTCCTGCAGATGGTGCGGTAGGGGTGGAGGTGGAGGGACACCAGGTCTTCTGGACGTGTGACAGCAAACCGTTCATCTTGGTGCTGACCACGGTGCCTCCACACACGGATTCGTTGGGCATCTCCACCAAGACTAAAGCGGGACTCGTCACTGAAGATGACCCGCTGCCATTCTGAGTCACTCCATGACAGTCTGGTACGACACCACTGCAGTGTTTGGTGACGGTGACGTGGTGTTAAGGACAGTCGTGGTAACGGTCTGTGTGCATGTAGTCCTGCGTGGTGCAGCCGTCTGACAATGGTGCTGCACTAACAGGAGGACTCATGGAGGACCCCACTGCTCGCTGGATGTCTGTAGTGGTGGCTGTTGGGTCAGTCAGGTCCAGAGGTAAGGCCCGCCCTGGCTGGCGCCACATGTTCTGTTGATGTCGAGTGTAATATTTATTATATAACCTGATAATCTCTCATATTTCTTCTGAGAATATGTTTTCCATGTTTTTGCTGTAATGACAACTTGCTACGCAACGATGGCCAGTAAAAATGACGGCACGCCATCATACAGCTAATGGAGGCCAAGCCAAGTTACCCGCTGGTGCTGTTTTTAATAATGGCCGCTGGCTTGCTGTTCGGGATGTGTAAAGAGTCACTAGTGTAAAAGAAATCAGATTAAGCTCAATTCTTCCCGTATCCCAGAAGTACTTGAGCTGCCAAGACATGTTTGGCGTCTGAAGTTGGCTTCTTTAGTTTTGCTATGAGGCAAATGTAGGTGACGAGTAATGGAAGGTCATACTCCAGCAGTAATGATACAATAGCATAAGGTCGCTGGACGTTGACGGAGGCCTGTGCTTTTAAAGCCACCATCAACCTCACCTCACTTCACCTCGTACTCCTCTTGACCAGTTGATCTGAAGTTTGCTTCTTCAGTTTTAGCGCTGGAGCTACTAGGCTAATGCTATGGAATTGTCACAGATTAGCAAACATTAGCATAAAAAGATCACAAGTCACTATGAACTAATTTTCCCCGTTTGACATTTACCAATTCAAGAAATGCTTCTTGTTTTAGCACGAAGACCATGAAGCTAATCAATTAGCATACACCAAACACCATCACTGCACCATAAAAATGTTGGTCACCAGTGTAAATTTCGCCCTTTACCCCAAATTGTGCCTGTATGCCTATAATCAAGACACTGGCCACTGGCGCTACGAAGCTAGCTAACCATATCCCAGATCTACTTGATTGGCCTAGACATGTTTATTGTCTGGAGTTTGCTTCTTTGGTTTTTACACGGAAGCTACACGGCTAATGTAGCTAACAGGCAATAGGATAGCCACAGAACAGGAAGCATTAGCATACAAACGTATGATTGACTGCTTTGGAATCGTTACAGGTAAACAAAATCCAAATGAACCCATTTTACAGGTGATCAGTCGAGACATGTTTGGAGTCTGATGTGTTTTAGCACTGAAGCTGTAAAGCTAAGCTAACAATAGCAGCTTGTACCCTGTCAGTTAGCATACAGTACACATCATCACTTGATTAAAAATGTTGGCTACTCGTGTATAACTCATAGTCACCGGTGTAGAAGAACCACATTACGCTCGGTTTTGATCCATATCTCAGATATACCTGACTGGTCAGACATGCTAATGTAGCTTCCAGGCAATGGCGTAACCACAGTGAAACGTTAGCATACACGTGTTAGCTTAGCATTTGGCTTAGCATGTAGGTCTTTTCTATGCGTTAACAGTGTAAAAGAACTCAAAGTAAGATCAGACCTGATAGCCAGGGGATAGCAGACCACTGTTAGCCCGCTGACGGAAATGCCGGTGGTCAGCTGGGGTTTTGCTCAGTGTTATCTGGGGGGCCTGCCAGTGCCTTGATGATGGCAAGGTCATGGTGTGCTGACCACCGTTGGCCTGCTAACGGTAAAGCAGTTTCTATTAATTTGTTTGTTATACCTTATAGAGTTGGTTAGCACAGAATTAAACATTTTCAGGACTCGTCCTTATCTGTTTTCTTCCTCTCAGTTTTATTTTCCAAAATAAAAGTCTGGGTGCATTTCGGATCAGTTAAAAACTCGTTATCTGGACAGTTATCTGGGTGGTCCAGTGGGGGACCAGCAGTGGCTAACAGCTAACAGGGTGCTGACCTGATCATGCCTTCGGGTCGATACATGCTTGCTATCAAGATGGATAGAATATTAGACAAGTCGTTTTCCATCACTCGTTTACCTCTAACAGTCCAATTCACTCATTATACCTTCATCTATTACATTAATTATCCTTCATTAATTAGATTAGAAAATAATAAGCAACATGCCCAGCGGGGTGATGACCCCATCAAGCCAGCAGACTGATATATGCTAGCTTATATATTAGCGTTTATCAGCTAGTATGTATACATGCTAGCCTTTATGTAGCATATATGCTAGTGTTCCTCTGTCCTGGTCCTGGAGACACCCTGTCCTGCCTGTTAGTGGGGTCCCTGCTTTGACACCCCCCTCTGTAACTCTGACAGGAGTTAATGAGCTGATGAGTTGAATCGGGTGTGTTGGGTGCAGGCTCAGCCCTGACACGTCCGGAGCAGGGTGCATACAGGAACACTGTGCTAGCTAACTGTGATTAGCCCATCTCACTCTGACTTGATTGACATATTTAGCATTGGAAGTTAACTTAGCACTGGAGCTGAGAGGCTAATGTGGCTAACGTTACTGCTGGAAGCTAACACTCCGTTATTCATTCCCAGGGCTCGGCTATTTTAGGACTGCCCTGTGTACAAACGCCGCTGAAATCATTCTGGGTATGTAAACAGCTCTGAGCCCTGCGAGGTGCCAATGAGGGCAAACAACAAAGAAGACAGAGTAGCATAGAGGCCCGGCCCTGGGCTTTCTCCAGCGGCTTCCAGCCGGACGTCAGGAATCTTCCCCAGCTCCCTGCAGCTTCGCTCTGTTGTGTAACACACGCTTGTGTTATGCAAGCCGACTGTGCAAGCTGAAGAAATAAGGTCTTCCCCTCCCAACACCGCAAACCCACTCGAGCTGCCAAACGCCCCCCTGGCTGCAGATAAACAGAGCGTTTTCACGACGACCTGGATCTTTTTATATTTGGAAATCATATTCCACATGCTCCGTATGGATAAACACAGCCGGGGCGGGGAGTAGTACAGTCATACAAACATTTCCAACCATATGCTAATTTTTCACCATCCCTTCAGCCCCTTCAGAAAGAAGGCCAGGACCCCAGATGAAGGAGGCCTCGCATTACTGGGCCTGTGTTTGGGGATCCTGTGTTCAGGTTCCTGTTCAGTTATATAACCAACTAGGTCAGAACCTGGTGATCCACGCTGAAGGCACCGACGCCTTTTTGGCCAGTGCCTAGGGCACCGGGACCCCGACCAGGAGGAGCCGGATGACGACAGCTCCAAAATAGCTTTTAACCTTTGTGATTTCTTCTGAGGACAAACAGCCGGGCTTCCAGGAGTGACCTGTTGCTGGGGGATTCAGCACCGCTACAAGGCCTTCGGTGGAAACTAGCATGTACCTCCAGCTAATTCAGGTAGTAGCAGCTGTAACCTGAGAAGCTCCAACACCTTGGAGTTAACACAA
Source organism: Prochilodus magdalenae (assembly GCA_024036415.1). Classification (NCBI taxonomy): domain Eukaryota; kingdom Metazoa; phylum Chordata; class Actinopteri; order Characiformes; family Prochilodontidae; genus Prochilodus; species Prochilodus magdalenae. The sequence goes on from JAMWET010005850.1 coordinate 114,113, forward strand.
ACACATGTAAACATTAGGATTTAGATCTGGAGAGCTGCTCCCGGGCCCTGTTTCCAGCAGACGCCTGTATTTTTAAGCTCCCCCAGTTTCACCACTGCGTCATCTAACAGTGCCGCCTGGTGGCAGCCTGCAGAACTGCACTCAGGTGTGCTCACGGCTCTGAGCCTGTCCTGCTGAAGAACACCAGATGATTCACCTGATAGAAGAACAAGGGGTCTCACGTGCAGCACAGGTGGACAAACTCCTCTGATTGGGCCAGACTGAGCTAGTCGGAGCCAGGCTGCCGATCTGGGCCCAGCTCTGTCGTCACCCTGCAGGGTTTATGGAGTGACAGGAGTGTAGGTACATTAGGGGAGGGGCAGAAGAGTAGATACAGGAGTGGCAGGAGAGTAGATACAGGAGTGTAGGTAGAAGAGTGTAGGTAGAGGAGTGTAGGTGGAGGAGTCTAGGTAGAGGAGTGTATGTGGAGGAGTCTAGGTACAGGAGTGTAGGTGCAGAAGTCTAGGTAGTACAGAAGAGGGTAGTGTTTGGACAGGAGTAGAGGAGTGTAGGTGGAGAAGTCTAGGTACAGCAACTTAAGAGTGAAGGCGAGAGGCAATGATTGTAGGTACAGGAGTGTAGGTAGAGGAGTAGGTAGTGTAAGGTACAGGAGTAGAGGAGTGTAGGTGGAGAAGTCTAGGTACAGGAGTGTAGGTAGAGGAGTGTAGGTGGAGAAGTCTAGGTACAGAAGTCTAGGTACAGGAGTGTAGGTAGAGGAGTGTAGGTGGAGAAGTCTAGGTACAGGAGTGTAGGTAGAGGAGTGTAGGTGGAGAAGTCTAGGTACAGGAGTGTGTAGGAGTGTATCTAGGGTACAGGAGGAGGTACAGGTAGTGTAGTAGAGGAGTGAGGTGGAGAAGTCTAGGTACAGGAGTAGGAGGAGTAAAAAAGTAGAGGAGTGTAGGTACAGAAGTCTAGGTACAGGAGTGTAGGTAGTAGTGGAGTGTCTACAGGAGTGTACAGTAGCGGAGGTGTAGGTAGAGGAGTGTAGGTGGAGAAGTCTAGGTACAGGAGTGTAGGTAGAGGAGTGTAGGTACAGGAGTGTAGGTAGAGGAGTGTAGGTACAGGAGTGTAGGTACAGGAGTGTAGGTAGAGGAGTGTAGGTGGAGAAGTCTAGGTACAGGAGTGTAGGTAGAGGAGTGTAGGTACAGGAGTGTAGGTAGAGGAGTGTAGGTACAGGAGTGTAGGTACAGGAGTGTAGGTAGAGGAGTGTAAGTGGAGGAGTGTAGTTAATGGAGTGTCAGTTCAGGAGAGATATTCCAAAAGAGAGAGATAGAGAGAGAGAGAGAGAGAGAGGGAGAGAGAGAGAAGGAGAGAGAGAGAGAGAGAGGGAGAGGGGTAGTCTGAGGTGGAACCTCTCGTGGACATGTCGGAGCGGTTTATGATGTGCTGGCTCAGTAGAACCCAGTGACTTACGGTTAAACTGGGCCAGAGGGAGTGAAAGCGCTCAGACAGGCTACGGAGGAGCCATCAGCCAATCACAGCAGCCCGGCGCCCGTGGCATGCAGGTTGCATCACAAGTGATGGTTTTTCGGCTGGCGGAGCCGAAGGGGCCGGTCTACCGACACAGAGACGCAGTGTGTAAGTAGGTGTGATGTAACTGGGTGTGTGTGATTGAAGAGGAGAGGGGGCTGCCAGACTGAGGGTGTGGGGGTCTATTACAGCTACACTGCAACAGGAGTTCATTAGCTGAGCCAGTATACACTCACAGCAGCCTGGAGATGTAAGCAATGACGGCATGCGGCAGCACTCGGCCTCAGCCGCCTGCGGGCTTATATAAGATCAAGTCCCGAGCCAAACTTTAAAGGAGCAGTTCAGATATAAACTCATTACCAGCACTCAGTAATCCCAACCAATCAGCACTCAGTAGCAGTAATCCCAACCAATCAGCACTCAGTAGCAGTAATCCCAACCAATCAGCACTCAGTAGCAGTAATCCCAACCAATCAGCACTCAGTAGCAGTAATCCCAACCAATCAGCACTCAGTAATTCCAACCAATCAGCACTCAGTAGCAGTAATGCCAACCAATCAGCACTCAGCAGCAGTAATCCTAACCAATCAGCACTCAGCAGCAGTAATCCTAACTAATCAGCTCTCAGTAGGAAGAATGCTAACCAATCAGCACTCAGTAGCAGTAATCCCAACCACTGACTCTCAGCACTCGTAGCAGCAGCTAACTAATCAGCTCTCAGTAGCAGTAATCCCCAACCAGTAATGCCTAACCAATCAGCACTCGGCTAAACCATCAGCAGTAATCCCTCAACCGATAACCAGCAGTCTCGGTAGCAGTAATGCCAACTAATCAATCAGCAGCATCCTAACCAATCAGTCCAGTAGCAGTAATGCTAACCAATCAGCTCTCAGTAGCAGTAAGCAGTAATCCTAACCAATCAGCACTCAGCAGCAGTAATCCTAACCAATCAGCTCTCGGTAGCAGTAATCCTAACCAATCAGCACTCAGCAGCAGTAATCCTAACCAATCAGTAATCATGTTTGGATCACTCTCCAACCAATCAGCTCTCAGTAGCAGTAATGCTAACCTAATCAGATCAGCAGTAATCCTCTCAGTAGGCAGTAAGTAATGCTCTCAGTAGCATTAATGCTAACTAATCAAGCTCTCAGTAGAAGAATGCTACACCAATCAGAGCACTCATTAGAGACAAGCAAGCTAACCAATCAGCTCTCAGTAGAGTAATGCTAACCAATCAGCACTCAGCTCAGTAGCAGTAATCCTAACCAATCAGCTCTCAGCATAATGCTAACAATCAGCTCTCAGATAAGTAATGCTCAGTAGCAGTAATGCTAACCAATCAGCTCTCAGTAGCAGTGATGCTAACCAATCAGCACTCAGGAGCAGTAATGCTAACTAATCAGCACTCAGCAGCAGTAATGCTAACTAATCAGATCTCAGTAGCAGTAATCCTAACCAATCAGCTCCAATGGAAGGTCAGGGTTTTGGATGGTTTGGGAATTTTCTTGCTCAAATAAACCCGATTCAACTCGGCTAGCAAGTTAGCGTGTTTAGGAGGTCTGAGCAGGAAAGTCACGGATCCTCGTTGGACTAATAGGATACCCCTGATGTATTCCAACTCCACTGGGCCTCAAGATGTTGAAACAAAACATCCCAAATCCCAAAACTGGGGGAGGGAATGTGGGTCAGCCAGCAAGCCTTGAGTAATCAGCGTACAGCTTCCCAGTACTGGGCTTCGGAGCAGTGGAGTTGGATAGATCCAAACTAATCATCCAACATCAGTATCTGACCTCACTCCTGCTGTGTCCTCCCCCCCAATGCAGTCAGACCCTCACAGCAATGTTCCCATGATCTAGTGTAAACCCTTCCCAGAGGAGTAGATGCTGCTACTGCAGCTGTGAAGGGAATGTCGGGACTGTCAGCGGTACATGGCTGATCTTCATCTATAAACCCTGAAGTAACTTCCTGTTCACTGGCTTCTACAGAGGCTGAAGAGAGGAGGAGCTCCACCTTTATTAGCACTACAACCCCAAAAGCAGCCTGTAAGGAGCAGCCATGCTATGTGATTGATTGTATCCGTGTTTGCCGGTTGGAGCAGATCCTCTTAAACTGAGAGTTCCATAGTGAGGATCAACTTTAATCTACTGCGTGTTGATGTCCAGATAGAAAGCCGGTAGCTAGTACAGGGAACGTTAGCTACTAGCATTAGCTCCAAGCTAACTAGCATAGCTAACTCAATAGTATGAGGGTGGAGCTTATTTACACAGAGGTCATTTTATTGAGTGTATTTGGACATGTTGAGTCTGTTTAAGCATTGTGGGCGGGGTCTCACTGTAAATTAGCCAATCAGAGCAGAGCGTATCAGATTATTCATGAGCTCAGAAACAGCTTGTTTGATTCTAGATCTCTAGTTGTTCGGGATCTCTAGTTGTTCAGGATCTCTAGTTGTTCGGGATCTCTAGTAGATCGGAATCTCTAGTCGTTCGGGATCTCTAGTAGTTCCGAATTTGTAGTAGTTCGGGATCTCTAGTTGTTTGGGATCTCTAGTGGTTCGAGATCTCTAGTGGTTCGGGATCTCTAGTGGTATAGGATCTCTAGTTGTTCGGGATCTCTAGTTGTTTGGGATCTCTAGTGGTTCGGGATCTCTAGTGGTTCGGGATTTCTAGTTGTTCGGGATCTCTAGTGGTTTGCATCTCTAGTGGTTCGGGATCTCTAGTGGTCCGGGATCTCTAGTGGTTCGGGATCTCTAGTGGTTCGGAATCTTTAGTAGTTCGGGATCTCTAGTGGTTTGGATTTCTAGTGGTTCGGGATCTCTAGTTGTTCAGGATCTCTAGTTGTTCGGGATCTCTAGTGGTTCGGGATCTCTAGTGGTTCAGGATCTCTAGTGGTTCAGAATCTTTAGTAGTTCGGGATCTCTAGTGGTTTGGATCTCTAGTGGTTCGGGATCTCTAGTGGTTCGGGATCTCTAGTTGTTCGGGATCTCTAGTAGTTCAGGATCTCTAGTAGTTCAGGATCTCTAGTGGTTCGGGATCTCTAGTGGTTCGGGATCTCTAGTTGTTTGGATCTCTAGTTGTTTAGGATCTCTAGTGGTTCAGGATCTCTAGTGGTTCAGGATCTCTAGTGGTTCAGGATCTCTAGTTGTTCGGGATTTCTAGTTGTTCGGGATCTCTAGTGGTTTGCATCTCTAGTGGCTCAGGATCTCTAGTGGCTCGGGATCTCTAGTGGTTCGGGATCTCTAGTGGTTCGGGATCTCTAGTGGTTTGGGATCTCTAGTAGTTTGGGATCTCTAGTTGTTCGAGATCTCTAGTTGTTCGGGATCTCTAGTAGTTCGGGATCTCAAGTTGTTCGGGATCTCTAGTGGTTCGGGATCTCTAGTTGTTCAGGATCTCTAGTTGTTCAGGATCTCTACTGGTTCGGGATCTCTAGCGGTTCGGGATCTCTAGCGGTTCGGGATCTCTAGTGGTTCGGGATCTCTAGCGGTTCGGGATCTCTAGCGGTTCGGGAGCTCTAGTGGTTCGGGATCTCTAGTGGTTCGGGATCTCTAGTAGTTCGGGATCTCTTGCGGTTCGGGAGCTCTAGTAGTTCGGGATCTCTAGTGGTTCAGGATCTCTAGTTGTTCAGGATCTCTAGTTGATGTGCTCGTGCGGCTCCTGACGCTGTATGATTCACACTGTTGTCGATGGAGAATGGACCGCCTGTTCTCGGAGCAGGTCTGTCCCAGCTTCAGTGCCCAGATAACGTTATCAGACCCAACATGGCAATGAACCGGAACCGGCCGAGGGAGGAGCTGTTGGGTTTACTGTCAGTCAGGACTTTATTCATCGCAGACCATGCAGATAAATTCCTCAGTGAATTTCTCCCTCTGCTTTACGGCAGCCCTGGCACCCACGCAGCCAAGGGGCAAGCGGCTTCGCTGGAAAACCCAGCAACACATAAAACGCGGTTTTAGGAAGGAATTTCTAAGGAATCTCCTACCGTGAGTCCTGCTGGAGTACACGGGACATTATTTCCCATGTAGAGTAAACTACATCCAGGACACAGTTACAGGAACTGGGAATAAATATGGCTGCTTCCATTTAACGTTTAATCCGAGCCTTTCCTTTAACTGTGGGGTGGTACAAGGATTTTCCCAACATCAGCGGGACAAACAATTATCACACACTCATCGCTAAAGTATATCTGCTCCCAGAAGGAGGTGTGGGATTGCAGTGCTGTTGGGAAGGACGATAAAGGGTACCAGGAATGGCGTCGGGTCGCCGTGTTCGCTAACCCAACACGCCAGACGTCTCGGTATGGAGCTGTAGAGGTTCCTAATGGTGTCCTGTGATAATCCATCCCATGCGGCTTGAATATCCTCACACAGATGGTGCGGTAGGAGTGGAGGTGGAGGGACACCAGGCCTTCTGGACATGTGACAACAAACCGCTCATCTTGGTGCTGACCACGGTGCCTCCACACACGGATTCGTTGGGCGTCTCCACCAAGACTAAAGCGGGACTCGTCACTGAAGATGACCCGCTGCCATTCTGAGTCACTCCATGACAGTCTGGTACGACACCACTGCAGTCTTTGGTGACGGTGACGTGGTGTTAAGGACAGGCGTGGTAACGGTCTGTGTGCATGTCTCTCGGAGGACATCACTGCTCGTGAAAGTCTGCAGTGTTGGCTGTCGGGTCAGTCAGTCATCCTTGCTAACTTCACATGCGCTGCCAAGCGTGAAACTCATGCACGCAAGTTTTACTCCTGTCAGTGGATTCCTCTTGGGAGTGGATCCATGTGGGTGGCCAAAGTTTCCAAAATACCCTGTGTAACACATCCATCCATCCATCCATCCATCCATCCATCCATCCATTCATTTACATTCCTGGCCGCCTATCCGTCTTATCCTCCAGTAGACATCACTAACGACATGCACCCTAAAGCTAAGCCATTCAGACAGCAAGACAAAAGCACAGAGGCCTTCACGTGACATTCCAACATTTCATTCTCCTGAGGTCCGTGGATAAACCAAAACTGGAACTGTTGTGCTACCAATACTCACTCGCTCATATTTAGCAGGATGAAGTTCCTCCAGCAGGGGGCGATATCAGCACCTGATTATGCTTTGGCTCTTTGCATTAATGACACTATGTGTTCTTGGTTATTCATCCATTCATTCATCCATTCAGCTTGTAAGCTGCTTATGATTCTGGGTCGCAGGGGGTGCCGGAGCCTATCCCAGCATTCCCTGGGCCCAGGACAGGCCGCCAGTCCAGTCCAGCTGTATAGGTCTCACGTGTGGGACAAACTGGTAGCGCGTATGAGCACGTCTACAGTATACGTGTATAACAGGTATGTAACTCTGGCAATGTCCTCCAGAAGCTCATGGGGCATGGCCATGGTGACATCCACACCAGGAGGATCATGGGAAGGAGGGGACATGTGTTGATGTCATTGTTTGTTAGTTTAAAGGTTGTGTGGTATGTATCAGAACATGAGGCCACAGTGTGGGTGTTTTATGTTGGGTGTTGGCTACCGTGAGGGTGAAGGATGCAGCTGCCGGTGACCGTCTCTGCTGGTGTCCAACTCGGTCACATAATGCCATGATATGCCCAGCCCATCAGGCCATACGACTCTGACCCCTCACGGCAGCGCCGGTCCTGCCCTGACTCTCTCTCTCTCAGACAGATGGATGTGCCAGATCAGCAGATCACATGCCGTGCTTTTTGGTGCTCTGTGGCTAACACGCATGAAACTAGCCGTCACTCAAGCCAGCCTGGCTCAGCTTTAGATGTGGTCGGACTTTTCTTAATGTGTTCTCCAGCGGGGCACAAGAGGGACTCCGCTGGGAGTAACAGGCATCCCTAAACACACTACAATAAGAAGGGAATGAGAATGACTCACACAAGCAGCCATAAAGCATCGAGCCGTGAGAGGCCGTGCATGCACGCTCAGCACATGCACGCACACAGAGTCCCATGTAAAGGCTTCGTCTGAACTATATTAATAATAAGAGTACAGAGTATATACCTTCAGGCTCCTGCAGAGGGCGCTGCTACACGAGGACGATGGAGCTATAAATCCCTGCGGGGTGTGAGTGACGGGATCCATAGATTGGGAGGAGGTGCTACAGTGCAGGGAATGTCTCATTCCATTTGTGGTAAACGCTCCAGAGCAGATGTTAATGATTGGCTAAAAGGAGGGACTGCATGTGGGCGTGGCCAAAGACCATAGTGTAAAGGAAGTAGCTGAATCTGCAGGTGTATGGAAGCGTACGGTCATACGGGTCTACCAGCAGTGGATAAAATCCCAGTCTACAGGGAATTCTCCTCGGAATTGTGCCAGGGAAGGCATCCACCAAATCTGGACCAGCTGACCAATTCTTTGATGCAAGGCTGGCTGGACATTGATGTGGCTACATCCAGAAACTTGTCCAGTCCATGCCCAATCCAGTCCCAGCTGTTGTTAGTGCTTGTGGACGTGTTGAACGCTATGGGGTACGGTTCAGTCACAGGAGACTCATGGTTTGCCTGGTGAGCTTATATATACTCATACCCTATATAGACAAAAGTATTGGGACACCGACACATTACTGTGTGGGCTATTTATGGCATCCCATTCGGAATCCATAGGCAGTATTATGGAGTTGGTTACCCTGGTCTGGTCAACCTCTATTCCACACAGATGGTAGGGGGCTACCGCATGGGTCAATGAACCCAACCTGCATCCTGGCCATAGTCCAGGCTGGTGGAGGTGGTGTAATAGAGGTAGAGGGGGGGGTCTTTCTTTGGACCATAACTATGGCTCAGTCATCGCTTGAATGACCACAGCCTGTTGTTGCTGACCATGTGTTTACCGTCATGGCCACAGTTTGCCCTCCTCCAACAGTTACTTCCAGCATGATGACATCACGACTGGTTTCATGAACCCGACCATGAGTTCAGAGTTCCTTAGTGGTCTTCCCAGTCGCTGGATCTGAAGCTAACAGGACATCTTTGGGAGACTGATGTCATTTTAAGGATCGAGGCTGTATCAGGAGCTACGGCGTCCCTACCAATGATCGGCATAGCGTTCCGAGTAAAGTTCTTGGCGAGCAGATATGCCCACACACGTAAGTCCTAACATTGCATAAAAACGTGTGCGGGTGTGTATTTCTACATGAATATTTGGTGCTCCTGGTGCTGTTGTAAAAGCAGCCTTGCCCACGCAACTCCGCAAGTAGCAGCAAGCCAGTGTTACAGCCAATTAATCACAAAGCTAGCCTCAAAAAACCTGCAGCCGTCTGATTTCAGCCAGATGCACAGCTCCATTTAAAAACCTCCCATGGTCCCGTGGACTCGAAAACAAGCCGCATTTGTTGGGGGCCGTTAGCACAAACAGCATGGGCTCCTCATAAGGCATGCACTAAAAGCACAAGCTAGCGTGGCTAACGCTGAATGAAAACATATGAGTTTAGCGGAATGATATTGGAACAATGCTAACTGGGCCATAGCCTTCCTTTAGTCATACAGTCTAGTATGTAAACATGAACGTGGGCCGCAGACCACCAAAACGGGCCTGAACTCCGAGTGATCTGCACAACTGGCACACATGGAGACTTCTGGAAAGACGAGATGTCAAACTCAAGACGGTGTATTCCTGCAAACCGGACAGCAGTGCAACTCGGAAAAGAAGAAGTGACAGTCTGTCGGGATCCATCAGACCCTCCACGCAGTCAAAACACGAAGCTCGCTTTGCTCCCACAGTGCATTTCACAACACTGGGGGGAGTTCATATTGGTCACACCGGTCAATGTTTACTGGACCCTACCATGGCCTCCGTACTGGGCTGGTCCTACACTTGTGCACCATCCTGAGGTGTGGATGGTATAGTGCGGTGGGTAGCACTGCTAGGATGTGCCAGTGAAACAAACCAGGAGTGAACCCGGTTCTAGGTTAGCAGACCTGGGCAAAGTCCGGTGGTTATCGCATATGCCAGCCAGATAACTGGAGTAGGATAAAGTCCAGGTGAGAGGGGGTGTGGCTGGAACGCAGCCCATTGAAAGACCAGGGTGGTCCAGTGTGAATCCAGACGAATATGAATGGACTGGTGTAGAATGGTCCAGCCCAGTGAGAATGGGCCCAGGTGGAATACGGTAATAAGTGGGACTTATGGCACAGTCCAGCCCGATAACTGGACCATGGTGCGGTCCAGCTAAGTAAGAGCAGACCAGAGTAAAACTCTACCCAATACCAGTAGATGTGGCCCACTTCGGTCCAGGCCAAAAGAGTGGACTTGCTGGATTCTAGTCCAGAAGTCTCTAGAATCCAGAGAGAGTGCACTTCATTGGAGGCCGGTCCGGAAGTCTGGGTTATGGTCCAGCCCAGTAATCGGACCAGGGTAGGGTCCAGGCAAATACAAGAGGAGCTGGGTAGAACTGTGCCCAATGAGAATGGAAGAGTGTAGAAGGCAGATTACTAAACCTGGACCTGGGTGGACCAGTCCAAATAAGAGTGGACCTGGGTGGTCCACCAAACAAGAGTGGCCCAGTGTGAAACTAGCCAAATATGAAAGGGCCGGTGTAGAGTGGACCAGCCCATTAGGAATGAACCATGGCAGAGTTCATGCCACTGAAAGTAGGTTGAGCTAGAATGCCAGTTAAGACCAGACCAGGTTAGTGTTCAGTCCAGGAAGAGTGTGTCCCTGTAGGAGTGGACCGTCCCAGCTTGTGGGAACGATGGTAGAGTTCATGGCACTCAGAATAAACTGGAGCAGGAGAGTGGGTCAGGACAGAGTTCGCCTGAATAGCTGAGGACGAAGTTCTCGTGCAGTCCGATGTAAAAACCAAATTGCCCAATAACAGCACGTCAGGACGTCCGGACATTGTGCTGTATTCACCTCCAGCTGTTTTACTATAAGGCTTCCTGTCTGCAGCCCCGTTTATAACACTGGGTAGGCAGTAAACAGCCACAGGGCCCTTAGCGGGGCCATAGGGGCCTGGCATACAGCACACTAGCATCTAGCCAGCCAGGCATGCTAATCTATCTGTTTGGCCACAGGCACTGCTGGGTTCCTATAGATAGCAGGCGTGCGGAGCCAGACTCCTGGGGCTTCTTAAATAAAACTAGGACTCTGGCACTGACCGAACACTGGAGCTGTGTAGGGATGGATTAGCATGATGGGTGGAGGAAAAATCAGCAAGCTTCATGCTGCTAAAACCGAAATATTACACAACCCACTAACAGGCCTTTGGCAGGACCACAGCAGGTCCATTAAAACCCAATCAGACCCACGGTGAGACCCGGGCATGGCGTGCTCTCCTTTACAGCTCTAATCCCTCCATTATGAATTGCATATTACTACCGACTGTAGTAAACCCAGGGCTAATTCTGGGGCCATTATGGTGCTGGGTAGACGATTCCTAGCTAGCTGATTAACCCCCTCCACCTTAAACCCCCGAGGCTCCACACATCAATTCCTCTCTATAATTACAGACCTTCACATAGGTTTCAGAGCAGCTACCAAACAATACATCTTATGATTGGTAACTGAGTGACAAAGCCCACCAGAGCCCACCAGAGATCAATCTTTTAGAACTTGTTGGATTTAACTTCAGATGTCTTTAAACCAATCTTCTATGACTTGTCGCTTCCCAACCATGTACAGTGGTTTTAAACCAATAGGTTTCTGTTGTTTGTTATGACAGGAAGCCAGCTCGGATCATACTGGAGAGATAATCAGATGTAGACGAGGCTCGTCAACACTGGGTGGCGCTGTACTACATCCCACATGTGCACACACTGTTCGAAAAAAGCCTGTTTATTTTTTCATGTGCACACGCTGTTTTCACGTGACCACTACATGCTACATGTGCACACGCAGTTTTCACGTGACCACTACATCCTACATGTGCACACGCTGTTTTCACCACTACATCCTACATGTGCACACGCTGTTTTCACCACTACATCCTACATGTGCACACGCAGTTTTCACGTGACCACTACAACACTGCTGTTTTCACATGACCACTACATCCTACATGTGCACACGACTTTTTCACGTGACCACTACATCTCACATGTTTGACCACACATCCTACATGTGCACACGCCGTTTTCACGTGACCACTACATCCTACCTGTGCACACGCTGTCACGCGACACGTTTTGACCACTACTTGTGCACACGCTGCTTTCACGTGACCACTACATCCTACATGTGCACACGTTGTTTTCACGTGTCCACTACACGCTGTTTTCACGTGACCACTACATGTGCACACGCTGTTTTCACGTGACCACTACATCCTACATGTGCACACGCTGTTTTCACGTGACCACTACATCCTACATGTGCACACGCTGTTTTCACGTGACCACTACATCCTACATGTGCACACGCTGCTTTCACGTGACCACGACATACTATGTGTGCACACGCTGCTTTCACGTGACCACTACATCCTACATTTTTTTGATCGGAAGTAGGATTTCCGCATAGTTACAGATATTTCCGATTTTTTTCCCATTAAAATGACTGAAATGGAAAAGGACCAACCCATCTACTGTACTCTGGCTCCACTGACCGATACCATTTCACATACCCCATCTCAGGGCAGACCCCCGAGCACAAATTCAGTGTTGGTCTCATCACCACCCCCCCACCACATTACTCGTTCCTCTCCTAGAGTCCCATTCATTTTCACCCCCATTTAAACCCCATTGTTTCCTTTAGCGTGGCGCTACACGATGCCACAGGAATGAAGCAACACCGTATGCAAGTAATCAATAGGCAGGAAATGCACCCACTAGTTCTGGAACTGGACGCTCACGGAGCCGGCCAAATAAATGAACAGCCGTAGAGACAAGCAGACAGACCGAGAGGCTGTTAGACAGGAGGACCATGGTGAAGCATGAGGTCATCAGCTCCTTTCACAGCAGGAGGCTGGAAAAAGTTTAGCACATCAAAGTGAGGATGACGAAGATCTCTGCAGAACTACAACACGCACGACTGAGCTGCAGGACCAGCTTACAGAAGACAGAATCAACAACACAGCAGAAACGACTGCAGGAGCGACGACATGTGCCTTACAGACACGCACTGTTCACCAGCTCGCGCTACGGAAAGGGGTCACATGTAGTTTAATGGAATGTGTATACAAACCAAATGTTCACAAGTACACACATGCAGCCTCATGGCATGTTTTACAAGATCACTACGTCCTACATGTGCACACGCTGTTTTCACGTGACCACTACATCCTACATGTGCACACGCTGTTTTCACGTGACCACTACATCCTACATGTGCACACGCTGTTTTCACGTGACCACTACATCCTACATGTGCACACGCTGTTTTCACGTGACCACTACATCCTACATGTGCACACGCAGGTTTCACGTGACCACTACATCCTATATGTGCACACGCAGGTTTCACGTGACCACTACATCCTACATGTGCACACGCTGCTTTCACGTGACCACTACATCCTACATGTGCACACGCTGCTTTCACGTGACCACTACATCCTACATGTGCACACTCTGCTTTCACGTGACCACTACATCCTACATGTGCACACTCTGCTTTCACGTGACCACTACATCCTACATGTGCACATGCTGTTTTCACGTGACCACTACATCCTACATGTTCACATGCAGTTTTCACGTGACCACTACATCCTATATGTGCACACGCAGGTTTCACGTGACCACTACATCCCACATGTGCACACGCAGTTTTCACGTGACCACTACATCCTACATGTGCACAGGCAGTTTTCACGTGACCACTACATCCTACATGTGCACACGCTGCTTCCACGTGACCACTACATCCTACATGTGCACACGCAGTTTTCACATGACCACTACATTCTACATGTGCACACGCAGTTTTCACGTGACCACTACATCCTACATGTGCACACGCAGTTTTCACGTGACCACTACATCCTACATGTGCACAGTTTTCACGTGACCACTACATCCTACATGTGCACACGCTGCTTCCACGTGACCACTACATCCTACATGTGCACACGCTGTTTTCACGTGACCACTACATCCTACATGTGCACACGCTGTTTTTACGTGACCACTGCATTCTATGTGCACACGCTGCTTTCACGTGACCACTACATCCTATGTGTGCACACGCTGTTTCCACGTGACCACTGCATTCTATATGTGCACACACTGTTTCCACGTGACCACTGCATTCTATATGTGCACACGCTGTTTCCACGTGACCACTACGTCCCACATGTGCACACGCTGACAGTCTGACGTTGACGGGCTCAATGCTTTAGCTGGCTGTGTCTTGTTTAAAGGCAGGAACACTATTTGGCTGTTTACATGCTGTTCACAGTAACCAGCTCTTTTCTTTCTGAATAAACGACTGTAGGACCACCAGCTTTTCCATTGCATGGTTCTTACTAGCAGGTCTGTAAAGAGTTTCTGGATTCTGAAGGTCAGGGGTCAGTACAGTTACCCTATCACACAGTAGTGCAGTAACACCGGTCCACACAGTGGACTGACCCTAAATAAAGAACGCACAGCTCACATGCTCGGGCAGACATACACACTCATGCTTTTAAATCACTTGCCGGGGACACGCCCCTTTTTATTAAAAACTGAGCTAACACAGAAAGTACAGCCCCTCCCAGCTGGCCCACCCTTTCGAAGACACACAGCAATGAACCAAACTGGACTCATAAAAAAACACTGCCAAATGGGACTTTCACAGTTTCCACAAAACATCTGCATGGTTGAGTAGTTGAGATGTACACAGGGAATGGTTAACGGAACCCCACTGACTGACACTGTGGTTTCACGCAACAGTATTCTGGGAAGGAGCTTTTCGAGGTGGACGTCTGGTTACCATCAGCACCACTATTAGCAGTGCATCCCACATGTGCACACGCAGTTTTTGTGTGACCACTACATCCTACGTGTGCACACGCTGCTTTCACATGACCACTACATCCTACGTGTGCACACGCAGTTTTCACGTGACCACTACATCTCACATGTTCACACGCAGTTTTCACATGACCACTACATCCTACATGTGCACACGCAGTTTTCACGTGACCACTACATCTCACATGTGCACACACAGCAATGAACCAAACTGGACTCATAAAAAAACACTGCCAAATGGGACTTTCCACAAAACCTCTGCATGGTTGAGTAGTTGAGATGTACACAGGGAATGGTTAACGGAACCCCACTGACTGATAATAACTGTGGTTTCACGCAACAGTATTCTGGGAAGGAGCTTTTCGAGGTGGACGTCTGGTTACCATCAGCACCACTATGAGCAGTGCTGAGCTTACAGTCCTGGCGGCACGCCCCCCTTGAGAAACTGTGGTGGGATAGAACGCCGGTACATCGCTTTCAAAAGCAAAACATGCCTTTCATATCCATACTGCCTCCGAGAACTTTCCTTATCCAGCGTAACCAATTCTGGCCTCCCTGTGGACAGTGCTAGTCAGCTGGGCATCTGCTCAGTGCTTCTCAACTAGCCTATTAGCTGCTCTGCTGTTCAGGCTAGCAAGCAAAGTGACCAGGCACAGCGGAAACTATCCAATCAGAGTGGCAACCATAAGGCATCCTGATGACTGGACAAGGTCAGTGACCACAAAGCGGCCCCAAATATCATCCTGCGTCGTAGTTCTTTATGGCATCTTAAACATCAAATTAAGCAGAAATCCATGACAATTCCCAACGCATCCCTCATCAGTCTGTAACACGGCTCATGAACATCTCGGATGAACCTGGAAGGCCGGAATCAATAACAATAAAAGCAATAGACGAATACATAACTCAGAGTACAAAAAAATTATCATCTTCCCAAACACAGTACAGCATATTCCAGAAAAGGGGAACCAAATAAAACACTTGCATAGCTAATCGGAAAGTCGTGATTCCGACATTCCATTTACCTTCCTCGGAAAATGACAAAAACTAAAATAATAAACATGTACTAAATGAAGAGATCATCAGCCAGCAGGTGGTCTTTCACTCATGGCCACACTCCCAGCCTGTATTTGGTCTGTGCGGTGTCCATCATCATCACCATGGTGACCAGTCTGGTCAGCAGCTCTTCCACTCTGATGACCATCATCACCGTCCGCGCTCTCAGTGCTTCGATCATGAGCAGAAGGAAGAAGACCACCCACTTCCACGGTTGCCCTTCAGTCATTAACAGCAGGAGCAACCTGTTCATGTTTATGAGGATGAGGGTTGTCCGTTTCCATGGTTATCTTCTGGTCATCAGCAACATCAGCACCGTTACCAGTAGCAACTTCACCTTCATCACCAGCCTCGCCACAATGCACATCACGAGCTGTGGCCACCTTCTCATCAGTGGTTCCACCATCAGCCCGCTCTGTATCACTGTCTTCACAAGGACCATGAACAGAAGATGTAGTCGTTTCCATGGTCACCAATTGGTCATGAACAGCATCAGCACCGTTCTTGGCACCTTCATCATTGTTCTCTTGATCTTGACCAGGAGGACGAGGAGAGGGATCTGCTTCCATAGGTGCCTTTTGGTTTTCAGCAGTGGCACACTGACGGCCATCATCATCACTAGAACCTTCGTCTTTGTGAGGAAGACGATCTGCGCCCGCACATTTTTCCCCTTCAAGATGGCCAACAGAAACATGCTGCTCATCTTCATCCTCCTCGTCCTCCTCACTCATAATCTCTCCTTCCTCCAGCTCTGAGTCAGCAGCCACGCATTTCCTCTTCTTCCCTGTGTGTTGCGGGTCCGCCGGAGGTTCCGGATTATCTCTCGGGTGCGAGGCTTCCTGGGTTGAGGAGCTCCCTTTGGGGTCCGTGGACTTCATGTCTCTCTTCCTCTCTGGAACAGACAGAAACCTTTACTGAGACTTTACTGACCAAAAGGAGACAAAGACATTTACAACATTCTAGAACCTTCACCTAAATCCACAAAGTTCTGCCATAGGGGTTCAAACTGGGTTCCTTCCGAACCACAGCTCTACAGAGTTTAACCAACTCATCAGCTATTTAGCTAGAACTTCATAACCTCTTACAGGCAGAACTGTGGCTTGGAAGGAACCCAGTTTGACATCACTGTTCTAGAACTTTCTCCTTCATGAAACACTGTTCTAAACCATGGTCACACTGTCGTAGAAACTTATCTCCGATTCACACTGTTCTAGAGCCCTCTCCCTCATTCGCATTCTTCTGCAATCTTCATCGTTCACACAGTTCTAGAATATTCTCCATCGTTCACACTGTTCTAGAACACCCATTCCTATTCATACCGTTCTAGAATTTTCTCCATCATTCACACAGTTCTAGAATTTTCTCCATCATTCACACTGTTCTAGAATATTCTCCATCATTCACACTGTTCTAGAACACCCATTCCTATTCATACCGTTCTAGAATTTTCTCCATCATTCACACAGTTCTAGAATATTCTCCATCATTCACACAGTTCTAGAATATTCTCCATCATTCACACTGTTCTAGAACACCCATTCCTATTCATACCGTTCTAGAATTTTCTCCATCATTCACACAGTTCTAGAATATTCTCCATCATTCACACAGTTCTAGAATATTCTCCATCATTCACACTGTTCTAGAACTCGCATTCCTATTCATACCGTTCTAGAATTTTCTCCATCATTCACACAGTTCTAGAACTCGCATTCCTATTCATACCGTTCTAGAATTTTCTCCATCATTCACACAGTTCTAGAACTCGCATTCCTATTCATACCGTTCTAGAATTTTCTCCATCATTCACACAGTTCTAGAATATTCTCCATCATTCACACTGTTCTAGAAAACTCATTCCTATTCACACAGTTCTAGAATATTCTCCATCATTCACACAGTTCTAGAACACTCATTCTTATTCACACCGTTCTAGAATTTTCTCCATCATTCACACTGTTCTAGAACGCTCCTCCACATTTACCATATTAAAACATTTTCCCCATTTGCACGGCTTCAGAAGGTTCCTCCCACGGTTCTAGAAAGATTCCTCCTGTTGAACATGTTCTAGAGGGTTCTCCCCATTTATCATGTTTAAGGATATTTCCCATTCTCACTGTTAAAAATCGGTTCTCCCCATGTTCTAGAACGTTCTCTCCATTTGTGCTGTTCCAGAACCTTATCCCCCTATTAACATTGCTCTGGAGAGTATTCTTGGTAATGATGTTCTAGACTCTTCTCCTTCATTCCCAGTGTTCTGGAACATTCTCTTTACACAGTTGTAGAACATTCTCTTGTTGGCAGCGCTCTGGAACCCTTTCCCGTATCCACAGTGCTCTAGAAAGTGTGCTCCAGTTTACACTGTCCTAGAACATTCTACATCAATCACACAGTTCTGAAACGTTCTGGAATGTTCTCTCGCTCTCTGGCCGACACGTAGCCCTGACCATGATGACCACCCAGAGTGCCCGGATCTCGTGCTCAGTGCTCCTCTATGGAAATCTTTATGTAAGCTGTGCGTGCACAGTTAAAGGCCTGAGTCAGCAAAGAGCGCAGCTGAGAGAGGCCGGACTCGCGTTTTGGAAGGCAGTGCATCTCCACACGCCACTCACATTCTCAGAAACGACGAGCGAGAATGAGTTTCAGACGCCTCGCGCTCGGCCTTCATATGAAACCACTTGGCGATGACGCAGGGGGGAAACAATGGCCTAAAATAAAACAACTCCCTTAACAAGCCGCTGCTCCCGCCACGCAGCTCAGTAGGTGCCGGGTCAGCGGGGGCACAACGGGGCTCCACTCGCAGCTCTCGCCTCCACTGTACTCTCACTTCTCATCCTGTCTCGGGATAGCTCTGCTGACACGACTGGGTCACACACAGTTCAGCCGAAGCAGGACGGGAGCCTCACACGCCGACTGTACAGAGAGCCCTTCAACGTTCAAACCCCACGCTACACTAAGGGTCCCGCAATGTTCATTACAACCCTGCAGGGGTCCTGGACGTCTGTGGAGACTATCCGGCTAGTATCTGCTAATACAGGCTGGGGAGCAGATGCTGAGTTTATGGTGAGCTTGAGGAGGTACACAGCTAGCATAGCTAGCATAGCTCTTACTCTGAGTTCACACTAGCAGGAGCTAGTGGCGTTCACGCTGTCGCACGTGTCCAGCAAGGCTAGCTAATATAACAGCTAATAAGCACATATTGGTACGGAAAGCCAACTACTCGTACCGTGACTAGCTTTACTGGCCTGGTTAGCATCCTGGCTAGCCTAGCTAGCTATCGAGTGAGCTAACTCACCCAAGACACCAACAGTATCTTCTAGCTACGTCCACACTTCACATTTCATTTCGGACCCCCGTGTCTATGACTGGTGTAAAGAATTTAGACACTTGACCACATGATAATTCATTTGCATAAGGTTGAACCTGGTCTAGTAACGGCTGGTCACCTCCTGCTCTGCCGCCTAATATGAACACAGGGTTAGAGTTTAGGCTGGCACTGGTGAGCCACACTGGCACTATCAGTCCAGGCAACTATTTACCAAGGCAAACGCTGGTAGCAAGCAGCGGCATCTCTGCGGGCACTACCAGAACACAGGCACGCTTTCCCATTCCAAGGTACTGCCACAGTTTCCTGTGAAATTCCCGGAGCGCTGCCTCACTTCAGCTAACGGCAGTTTGTTTTTATTACGGGCACATTGCGCTAGACGTTCCAAGATTCCAGCAAAAGTCCTTTCCTAAATGTGTTCCTGGGAAGCTCCTAGGAAAAGGTCTCCATCAGGTTCATGACGTAATCCTAAACTGCACCTTTGGGCTCCTGAGTGTGCGGAGGTTCGGTTCTTGCCCGAAAACAAACCCCAGATGGGAACGTGTTTTAGGAAGAAGCTTCTCCTAAAGGAAAACTTCGTCTTCAATCATACCATTTCACACCAGGTCGTTCCACGGATCTGAGACGGCGGAAAGTGTTGCAGGTGAGTTGCAGGACACTTTACAGCATGCAACTCAGGAGGAATTAGGTTGCAAGCAGTTTCCATACAGCGGCGTTCTGTAGCGGGTGATCCGGTCCCAGTTGGAACAGACTTTACAATGGGTTCCCGCTTTCAAGACCAATTCCAACTCCTGGCAACTACACGGACAGCATTTCTCCCGAATGTCCGGTCTTCCGTTTGTTTCCGAATTCTTTTTTTCCCCATGATTCCACAGATTGTCTCCATCCTGTTGCCTTCTGCCGTCCTCTGTTTCAAGCATAACTGTCCTTTCCAATAAATCTCCTCTTCCCATGATGCAATCCCAAACAAGAACCTCAGCTTGGTCATCTGGGCCCGAGTGAGAGATGAGGTTCGATTTGGTCGAGGATCCATGGGTTCCTTTCTTGGTCGTCCAAGGGACTCTTCGAAAGTCTTCACCAACACCAGAGCCTGAAGGCATCATCATTCTTCCCGTCCACGCTTCTCTTATCGTCCAGCTTTCCCGTCCGTAGGGAACCAGAGAGAACACCGCAGCCTGGACGTCCCTGATCTCTCTTTGCAGACGCTCTCGGCTTCTTGGCGAACCGTATTCCGCACCGGCTTTTGATTTGGACCTCTTCATATTCATAACTGTTTTAAACTGAAGCGAAGTTGGCCCGGAACTCTCCGCAGTCACTACTGCACAAGGTCAGCTCTTACACAACTTCCGCTGGGTGTTTGTGAGAGGCTGGGGGGGTCTGGGAGACGAGGCAGTGAGGTAAGTGTGAGAAGAAGCCTCATTAAGTGTGGAAAAAGACCAGCTGAGCCCCACGTACAACCGGAGGGGCCAAAACTCCACTGGGTTAATCCTCCGGGACCTGTTTATACACTAATGTCCTTATCCAGAGCTCAGCGTACGTGCGCCCGCCCGCTACATCCCAACAGAAGTAACACTTGCGGTCGGGCGTTATTCCTGCAGTTGGGATGAAGAATTCCTGGGTCAGCAACTCGTGAGTGTAAAGATCGTCTGATTCTCAGAGTTGCCTCCTCGCCCTAAAGTTGCTGAGTGGCCGAGACTATTTTTGGTGTTGAGGCTCAGTCACGCTAGCTTTCTGTGGACGATACCAGTTACCGTGGGTTACCGTTTCAGTTGAATTCGTCCCCAGGAGTGTCCTGCGTGTCGCGTCCTCCCTGCTAATAAGATGTTGCGTCAAGATCGACCCTAGCAACAAGAAAACCAGTGTCCTCGACCTCATGTGCGGTTCTAATGGGGACATAGGGTGTGGTGAAGGGTTTCGTACTGGCCACCCCACCTTGCTGTGGAGCTTCAGCTTTTGCTGAAACAACTCCCCACCCCTGCTTGCCCATTTCCTCCACCTTCACCCCTGTCGCACATTCACATGGCCAGTTCACCTGAACCATTGGTAGACCAACTACCCAACTCCGCCTGACACTTTCCACCTTCCCATGGCTTCCACTTTCCCATCACAGGGACTTTCAGCAGCGACTGGAGGGATGGCCTCTACAAGATCTGAAGGTACCCTGTTGCACCCAGCACCAAGATGTTAGCAGAAGATCGTTAGCAGCGAACGTGGCGAGTTGTGAGGTGGAGCTGCTGTGGAACAAAGCTGCTGTGCACTTCTTACAGATAACCAGGGAACTTGGAGATGAGGGCGACCCCCTCGCTCATGTTCCGCAACGTTCCTCTATTCCTGT
Source organism: Prochilodus magdalenae (assembly GCA_024036415.1). Taxonomy (NCBI): domain Eukaryota; kingdom Metazoa; phylum Chordata; class Actinopteri; order Characiformes; family Prochilodontidae; genus Prochilodus; species Prochilodus magdalenae. The sequence continues at coordinate 135,231 of JAMWET010005850.1, forward strand.
GCTCCATGGCTGGGTCCATTATCCTGTTGAAAGATGCCAGAGCCTTTACGGAACACCACGGCCATCGAGGTGTGGAACAAGGTCCACAACAGTATGTAGGCAAGTGGCATGTGTCAAGATGGAGTCCACATTAATGCTGAACCCAGGGTTACCCAGCAGAACATTACCCAGAGTACCACTCGTTCTCCAGGTGTTGTGAAATAAACAGGATTCCTTGGACCAAGTGAAGTTCTTCCATTGCTCCAAGGCCTTGGTACCCAGCTGGTTGCGACACTTCCCAACCCGGTCCACTGGCCTGTTTACATAGCGTCTAATATATCCCAGACCTTGATGAGTGTTAAGTGCTCGGGTAGCTAAGGGCAGTAACAGTCCTGTGAGAAGCACTGCCATCTGGTGGAAGGGTTAAGGAAGGAAGGGGAAGCATGATACCCAAGTCTTTGGTTGGAAGTTCATTACATGCCTTATTTAAACGGAGTCAGTGCCGCGTCCAGCTCCACGTCCGTCCAGCCCTGCTCCGTTACTTTTCCTAATTAAGATCCGGTTCGTATCCAAAACACACAGAACTTCATAATATTCCACAGATGCAGAGACAAAATGCAATGGAGGCATGTTTGGGATCCACATGAGTGTGTCATACAACGTCAGAAACCACACGAGGAAGCCTGTTTGAGATTATCTAGCACATTCTTCCCATGCTTCCACCGGAGTATAAACTTCCATGAACTGCTAGGACGTGTAGCTCCAGCGTCTTCATTCGTGTAGACGACTCTGATTCATATTGCTCTCAGATAATCTCAGAATGTTCTGTACCCTTCCGTACCATCATATCTCCACTACTTAACCCTGGCGAGATTTACAACTCGGGGGGGAACCGTTTGGGTCAGTCTCCGGTGATAACGGTGTTACAATCAGCTCAGAGTGGGGAGAAAAACAGTGTGCACCAGCAGCAACCATCACTGCCCACTGGCCTGTTTACGCAACGGTGCATCCCAGTCCGAACGTCCACACTCCAGTACATATCACCAAAACACACGCTGGGCCGGCACCCAGCTGCACCCAGAAGGAATCAACCCACAGGAATGAACCTTGGTGGGGAGGTCGGACATGGTGAGGCATGCTGATGATTAAAGTTTCTTGCTTGTCCGCACATGTGACGTAGACAAGGACGGGTCTTATCTCTGTACCTGACCGACCCAACAGCCACCACTACAGACATCCAGTGAGCAGTGGTGTCCTCCATGGGTCATCCTGTTAGTGCAGCACCATCGGCAGACGGCTGCACCACGCAGGACTACATGCACACAGACCGTTACCACGCCTGTCCTTAACACCACGTCACCGTCACCAAAGACTGCAGTGGTGTCGTACCACACTGTCATGGAGTGACTCAGAATGGCAGCGGGTCGTCTTCAGTGACGAGTCCCGCTTTAGTCTTGGTGGAGACGCCCAACGAATCCGTGTGTGGAAGCACCGTGGTCAGCACCAAGATGAACAGGGTGCTGTGACACATCACATGTGCAGAGAACTGGTGTCACTCCACCTCCACCCCTACCGCACCATCTGCAGGAACTGTGTGAGGATGTTCAAGCTGCATGGGATGGATTATCACAGGACTCCATTAGGAACCTCCACAGCTCCATACCGAGACGTCTGGCGTGTTGGGTTAGCAAACACGGCCACCCAACACCAAAATTTTTTCTGACGACGAGTGTATCTGTATCAGCAGCTCAAACTGGGCTACGGGGACCCAAGCTGTAACCTAAAGTGATGGAGCTCTTCGTGCAACGTCCGCATCTCCGAAATGAAAAACAGCCCACCCAATGGCACTGTTTGGACAAATGAGGACCAAAATGACAGAGCTAGACCAATAATTGCCCCAATTGTGGTGAGGGTGGAGACGGGTTGACACCACACTTAAATACCCCGGCAAAAACACCACCAAACATGGACTGAAACGGTTTAACAACCGAACGCTGCATGGAAAGGTGGGCTCCTGGCCGAGGGAATCAGTGTGTTAGTGAAACACGTTGGAACTCCTGCAGTCGGTCGCTGGTCTGAATCGGTTCTACCAGTAGATGCGGTCTCCCAACTGCGGCGGCTAATGCCTAAAACCATGAAACCGTGTTCAAACGGATTTTCCAACACAGTGGAAAGATTACGCAACCGCTACAGGCACTGCAACACGCTCACAGGAAGTGCCATGGGTACACGGAGGCGCAGCTGGGCGTACCACTGAGCAGCGACGGAGGCTAGTCTCTGCCGAGAGCGGGAAAGCCTATTCACCCTGCACAATGAGCGCCTCTGCTTGGTACAGACTTCACACAAGATCCGGTTGTCACTTTCCCGATTTTGGGCATGGTAATGGAGGAATTCCCACGCGGTATCCATCTTCGCTACATCAGCTAGCTGCTGATACTGCGCTAAGGGTCACACCAGGTGGGCTACGTTAAAGAGGATCCATTACGGTTTTCCGGTTTTCCTCTTTCCGGCCGTGTTGTAGCTTCTTGTGCTTGTAAAGGTCTACGAAGTTCTAAAGCCCAAAGAACACGCCAGAGGGAGAAGCTCTCTCCCACAGATACCACTTTTCCCAGCTGCCTGGAACGCCCTGCTGGAATTCCAGCCATTTCTCTGTTACAAGGTGATGTCATCTCGTAACACAGGGGGGCGAGCTCGGCCTGCACAGTGCACAGAGAGCTAGAACAGTGACAAACTGCCCACTCTGAAACCAGAGTCTGCTCCAGGCCAGTTGGGAAAAGGTGGATCTACTGGAATGTTGTGCCGGACTTTCAGGATCGGACTCTGGCTCAAAGTGATACAGCAGAACATCAATTTAAGAATAGCCAACAGAACTTGGAGCAGCATGCTGCTCTGGCGCTTGACCCTTCGAGGTTAGGTCAGCTGACCAATCAGAGCATACTGGGCTCATCAGGAGGCGGGGCTTAAAGAGGAAAGGAGGGGCCTCGTCTCTATACCTGCCTGACCCAACAGCCATGTCTAGAGACGCTTATAGAGTGACCACTTCTGTCTTGGTGGAGACAACCAACGAGTCCGTGTGTGGAGGCACCGTGGTCACCACCAAGACTGTCCAGAAGGCCTGGAGTCACTCCACCTCCACCCCTACCGCACCATCTGCAGGAAATATGTGAGGATGTTCAAGCTGCATGGGATGGATTATCACAGGACACCATTAGGAACCTCTACAGCTCCATACCGAGACGTCTGGCGTGTTGAGTTAGCAAACACGGTGGCCCGACTCCATACTGAGAGACAGACTTCTGTATGTGTAGCTCAGTAAATATTGATCATATCAGTCTAAATTTATCATCAGTTATTGATCCTGGTCACCTTTATCTTCCTTCCCAACACCACCGCACTCCCACACCTCCTTCTGGGTGCAGCTGTTCTGTTGATGGATGAGTGTAAATGTCAAGGACCTTCTAGTTAGCACTCGAAAGCATGAAGCCTGTTTACTAACAGAACTCAGCGGCCAAGTGTGTGTACCCACGGTTACAGGGCCGGCATTCATTCACTCCATCTCTCCTTTGAGATAAACGGAGCCGAAGAGGAGGAGTAAAGGACGCTTTTCATTTAGCACCACTTTAAAGTCACAGCTTAACGGCGAGACGCCGGAGAGAGGCGAAGCCGGGTTTGTTTAAACTGAGAGGATGAGAAGAGACAGCTCGGCGTGGAAACCACTTCCCGCTCCACATCCCCTCTCTCCCGCTATCATGACTAAGCCTGGAGCAGCGTGCCGTGTATCTCCAGCTGCAGACTCTTCACCAGCGGAGATGGATGGCGATATGAGCAGCTAAAATAGACCAACACCAACACAAACACGGCTACACACAGCCCGTTTCCAGGCACGGTGACCTTAAACAACATACAGAGGAGCTGAACGCTGGACCGGCGCGGACAGGGAACGTGCGCCTGCGTGAGGACACTTTCTGGCCGGCGGTCAGTGCCAGGATGGGTCTCCTGAGGGCGGAGAGTGTGTGTGAGAGAGTATGGGTGTGTGCGGCTGGCGTTCTGTTAAGTAACGGAGACTGAAAGACTGACTCAGGCCATTATTTACAGGAGTGGACAGATGGACCCTGACCACGTCCTTCTGGACGGGCCCCTGAATCTCCTGACGTAGCCCAACCCCAAATGTGCACCCCTGGGCAAGGCGGACGGGCCGAGCCCAAAACGCTAACGGCTTTTAATGGTTTGGCTGAGCTGGATCCTCCAGAGGACGTTCGGTCTTACCGTGTTGTCCAGCTGTGTGCAGCCGTCAGTGCCGAGCAGAACAGTACCGGCTCTATCTGTAAAAGACTGACTGGGCGAGCCATCCTGCTACAGCGCCACCCTGAGGCGGAGCAGTGCAGCAGCAGCTCGTGTTAGACAGGAGAGTGCTTCACGGCCCACAGAGATGCTATGTAACTGTAAGCTGATGTCCCCTAGTAGTCTGAAGCAGCCACCTCCATGAGCTCCACCACTGCAGCGCGGAGGGATTAATGATGGTGTGAATCTAGAACAAGGAGAAGCCTGGGGTGCCTCACCTGGGAACCGGGCGAGGTACTCCTCACAGTGTTCCTTCAGGACAACGTAGAGCTCGGGATATTCCACCACCGTTTTGAACATCAGGTTCTCGCGGAGGCTTTTCTTCACGTCCAGCTCGTGGTACCTGCGAACACAACGCGATAGTCAGACGAGTGGTAGGAGGAGCAGAGCTTCTGTAGCGCCTGTGCAGAGGTGGTGATGCACCATGGCGCAGTATTGGTGCTGGGACTGAGGGTGGGCACACTGCTGGTGTCCGCTCGCTCTGTCATCTTCTAAACTGCAGGGGGCGCTGGAGCCAGCTGGAGTGCTCGCTGGGCAGAAAGCAGGAAACACCCCGGACAGGCAGCCAGCAACAACAGTCCAACAACAGCAACAACAGCAGCAGTCCAACAACAGCAACAACAGTCCAACAACAACTACAACAGCAGCAGTCCAACAACAGAAACACCAGTCCAACAACAACTACAACAGTCAATCAACAAGCAACAACAGCAGCAGTCCAACAACAACTACAACGGTTTAACAACAGCAACAACAACAGTCCAACAACAACAACAACAACAGTCCAACAACAGCAACAACAGTCCAACAACAGCAACAACAGTCCAACAACAGTCCAGCAACAGCAGTAACAGTCCAACAACAGCAACAACAGTCCAACAACAGCAACAACAGTCCAACAACAGCAACAACAGTCCAGCAACAGCAACAACAGTCCAACAACAGCAACAACAGTCCAACAACAGCAACAACAGTCCAACAACAGCAACAACAGTCCAGCAACAGCAACAACAGTCCAACAACAGTCCAACAACAGCAACAACAGTCCAGCAACAGCAACAACAGTCCAACAACAGCAACAACAGTCCAACAACAGCAACAACAGTCCAGCAACAGCAACAACAGTCCAACAACAGCAACAACAGTCCAACAACAACTACAACAGCAGCAGTCCAACAACAGAAACACCAGTCCAACAACAACAACTACAACAGTCAATCAACAAGCAACAACAGCAGCAACAACAACGGTTTAACAACAGCAACAACAACAGTCCAACAACAGCAACAACAACAACAACAGTCCAACAACAGTCCAACAACAGTCCAACAACAGTCCAACAACAGTCCAGCAACAGTCCAGCAACAGTCCAGCAACAGTCCAGCAACAGTCCAGCAACAGTCCAGCAACAGCAACAACAGTCCAACAACAACAGTCCAGCAACAGCAACAACAGTCCAACAACAGCAACAACAACTACAACGGTTCAACAACAACAGTCCAGCAACAGCAACAACAGTCCAACAACAGCAGTCCAGCAACAGCAACAACAGTCCAACAACAGCAACAGCAGTCCAACAACAACAGCAACAACAGTCCAACAACAGTCCAACAACAACAGTCCAACAACAGTCCAGCAACAGCAACAACAGTCCAGCAACAGCAACAACAGTCCAGCAACAGCAACAACAGTCCAACAACAGCAACAACAGTCCAACAACAGCAACAACAGTCCAACAACAGCAACAACAGTCCAACAACAGCAGTCCAACAACAACAGCAACAACAGTCCAGCAACAACAGTCCAACAACAGCAGTCCAGCAACAGCAACAACAGTCCAACAACAGCCCAACAACAGCAGTCCAACAACAACAGCAACAACAGTCCAGCAACAGCAACAACAGTCCAACAACAGCAGTCCAGCAACAACAGTCCAACAACAGCAGTCCAGCAACAGCAACAACAGCAATAACAGTCCAACAACAGCAGTCCAGCAACAGCAACAACAGCAACAACAGTCCAACAACAGTAGTAACAGTCCAACAACAACAACAACAGTCCAACAACAGTCCAGCAACAGCAACAACAGTCCAACAACAACAACAGTCCAACAACAGCAACAACAGTCCAACAACAGTCCAGCAACAGCCCAACAACAACAGCAGTCCAGCAACAGCAACAACAGTCCAACAACAGCAGTCCAGCAACAGCAACAACAGCAACAACAGTCCAACAACAGTAGTAACAGTCCAACAACAGTCCAGCAACAGCAACAACAGTCCAACAACAACAGTCCAACAACAGCAACAACAGTCCAACAACAACAGTCCAACAACAGCAACAACAGTCCAACAACAGTCCAGCAACAGCAACAACAGTCCAACAACAGCAACAACAGTCCAACAACATCAACAACAGTCCAACAACAGCAACAACAGTCCAACAACAGCAGTAACAGTCCAACAACAGTCCAGCAACAGCAACAACAGTCCAACAACAGCAACAGCAGTCCAGCAACAACAGTCCAACAACAGCAACAGCAGTCCAACAACAGCAGTCCAGCAACAGCAACAACAGTCCAACAGCAACAACAGCAGTCCAACAGCAGTCCAACAACAGCAACAACAGCAGTCCAACAACAGCAGTCCAACAACAGCAGTCCAACAACAGCAGTCCAACAACAGCAGTCCAACAACAGCAACAACAGCAGTCCAACAACAGCAACAACAGCAGTCCAACAACAGCAGTCCAACAACAGCAACAACAGCAGTCCAACAACAGCAACAACAGTCCAACAACAGCAGTCCAACAACAGCAACAACAGTCCAACAACAGCAACAGCAGTCCAACAACAGCAGTAACAGTCCAACAACAGCAACAGCAGTCCAACAACAGCAACAACAGTCCAACAACAGCAACAGCAGTCCAACAACAGCAGTCCAACAACAGC
>JAMWET010005850.1:147500-155405 GCA_024036415.1 Prochilodus magdalenae
TCCGCACTCTTCCTTCAGCCATCCGCACTCTTCCTTCGTCCATCCGCACTCTTCCTTCGTCCATCGACACTCTTCCTTCGTCCATCCACACTCTTCCTTCGTCCATCCACACTCTTCCTTCGTCCATCCACACTCTTCCTTCACCCAATAACACTCTTCCGTCGTCCACCAACACTCTTCCTTCGTCCACCAACACTCTTCCTTCGTCCACCAACACTCTTCCTTCGTCCACCAACACTCTTCCTTCGTCCACCAACACTCTTCCTTCGTCCATCAACACTCTTCCTTCGTCCATCTACACTCTTCCTTCAGCCATCTACACTCTTCCTTCAGCCATCTACACTCCTCCTTCAGCCATCCACACTCTTCCATCAGCCATCCACACTCTTCCTTCGTCCATCCACACTCTTCCTTCGTCCATCCACACTCTTCCTTCGTCCATCCACACTCTTCCTTCGTCCATCCACACTCTTCCTTCGTCCATCCACACTCTTCCTTCGTCCATCCACACTCTTCCTTCGTCCATCCACACTCTTCCTTCACCCATCCACACTCTTCCTTCACCCATCCACACTCTTCCTTCATCCATCTACACTCTTCCTTCACCCATCCACACTCTTCCTTCACCCATCCACACTCTTCCTTCACCCATCCACACTCTTCCTTCACCCATCCACACTCTTCCTTCACCCATCCACACTCTTCCTTCACCCATCCACACTCTTCCTTCACCCATCCACACTCTTCCTTCACCCATCCACACTCTTCCTTCACCCATCAACACTCTTCCTTCAACCATCAACACTCTTCCTTCAACCATCAACACTCTTCCTTCAACCATCAACACTCTTCCTTCACCCATCCACACTCTTCCTTCGTCCATCCACACACTTCCTTCACCCATCCACACTCTTCCTTCGTCCATCTACACTCTTCCTTCGTCCATCTACACTCTTCCTTCGTCCATCTACACTCTTCCTTCACTCATCAAGACTGTTCCTTCATCCATCTACACTCTTCCTTCACCCATCCACACTCTTCCTTCACCCATCCACACTCTTCCTTCACCCATCCACACTCTTCCTTCACCCATCCACACTCTTCCTTCATCCATCCACACTCTTCCTTCATCCATCAACACTCTTCCTTCACCCATCCACACTCTTCCTTCACCCATCCACACTCTTCCTTCACCCATCCACACTCTTCCTTCACCCATCCACACTCTTCCTTCACCCATCCACACTCTTCCTTCATCCATCTACACTCTTCCTTCATCCATCGACACTCTTCCTTCACCCATCAACACTCTTCCTTCATCCATCAACACTATTCCTTCATCCATCAACACTATTCCTTCATCCATCAACACTCTTCCTTCATCCATCAACACTCTTCCTTCATCCATCAAGACTGTTCCTTCAGCCATCAAGACTGTTCCTTCAGCCATCAACACTCTTCCTTCACCCATCCACACTCTTCCTTCATCCATCAAGACTGTTCCTTCAGCCATCAACACTCTTCCTTCATCCATCAACACTTTTCCTTCATACTCTTCCTTCATCCATCCACACTCTTCCTTCATCCATCAACACTCTTCCTTCAGCCATCCGCACTCTTCCTTCAGCCATCCGCACTCTTCCTTCGTCCATCCGCACTCTTCCTTCGTCCATCCACACTCTTCCTTCGTCCATCCACACTCTTCCTTCGTCCATCCACACTCTTCCTTCGTCCATCCACACTCTTCCTTCGTCCATCCACACTCTTCCTTCGTCCATCCACACTCTTCCTTCGTCCATCCACACTCTTCCTTCGTCCACCAACACTCTTCCGTCGTCCACCAACACTCTTCCTTCGTCCATCAACACTCTTCCTTCGTCCACCAACACTCTTCCTTCACCCATCAACACTCTTCCTTCATCCATCTACACTCTTCCTTCATCCATCTACACTCTTCCTTCATCCATCTACACTCTTCCTTCACCCATCAACACTCTTCCTTCACCCATCAACACTCTTCCTTCACCCATCAACACTCTTCCTTCATCCATCAACACTATTCCTTCATCCATCAACACTCTTACTTCATCCATCAACACTCTTACTTCATCCATCAACACTCTTACTTCATCCATCAACACTCTTACTTCATCCATCTACACTCTTACTTCATCCATCTACACTCTTACTTCATCCATCTACACTCTTACTTCATCCATCAACACTCTTACTTCATCCATCAACACTCTTACTTCATCCATCAACACTCTTCCTTCAGCCATCAAGACTGTTCCTTCAGCCATCAACACTCTTCCTTCACCCATCCACACTCTTCCTTCAGCCATCAAGACTGTTCCTTCAGCCATCAACACTCTTCCTTCATCCATCCACACTCTTCCTTCATCCATCAACACTCTTCCTTCATCCATCAACACTCTTCCTTCATCCATCAACACTCTTCCTTCATCCATCAACACTCTTCCTTCACCCATCAACACTCTTCCTTCACCCATCAACACTCTTCCTTCATCCATCAACACTATTCCTTCATCCATCAACACTATTCCTTCATCCATCAACACTCTTCCTTCATCCATCAACACTCTTCCTTCATCCATCAAGACTGTTCCTTCACCCATCTACACTCTTCCTTCACCCATCCACACTCTTCCTTCATCCATCAAGACTGTTCCTTCACCCATCTACACTCTTCCTTCACCCATCCACACTCTTCCTTCATCCATCAAGACTGTTCCTTCATCCATCAAGACTGTTCCTTCATCCATCCGCACTCTTCCTTCAGCCATCCGCACTCTTCCTTCACCCATCGGCACTCTTCCTTCAGCCATCGGCACTCTTCCTTCAGCCATCCGCACTCTTCCTTCAGCCATCCGCACTCTTCCTTCAGCCATCCGCACTCTTCCTTCAGCCATCCGCACTCTTCCTTCGTCCATCCACACTCTTCCTTCGTCCATCCACACTCTTCCTTCGTCCATCGACACTCTTCCTTCGTCCATCGACACTCTTCCTTCGTCCATCGACACTCTTCCTTCGTCCATCGACACTCTTCCTTCGTCCATCGACACTCTTCCTTCGTCCATCGACACTCTTCCTTCGTCCATCGACACTCTTCCTTCGTCCATCGACACTCTTCCTTTATCCATCAACACTCTTCCTTCATCCATCAACACTCTCCCTCATCCATCAACACTCTTCCTTCACCCATCTACACTCTTCCTTCGTCCATCAACACTCTTCCTTTATCCATCAACACTCTTCCTTTATCCATCAACACTCTTCCTTCATCCATCAACACTCTTCCTTCATCCATCAACACTCTTCCTTCATCCATCAACACTCTTCCTTCATCCATCAACACTGTTCCTTCACCCAACACTGTGTTCCTCATCCTGCAGGACCAGGGACCTCTCTCTCCGTGTTCTCTGGAGCTCCAAGGCCTTTAAAGCTAGCATGGCGTGCAGCTCCATCAGGTCCATCTGAAGCTGTGCTGCTCTAAAACTCAATAAATACATAAACAAACTGTTCCCTTCCCCGCTCCAACCAGCTGCCAGTCACCGCGCAGGGAGTACAGTACAGCGGGCGTCCAACCCAGCCTCACATAAAGCAGACCCGGCCCTACGCGCCGCTTACATGCTGACCACAGACTTTCCATTGTTTTCCATGGAGCAATATATTCCGCTATCAGCGTCAACAACGCCCCGCCGGCAGCGCTGCCAGATTCGCTGTTGACTGCATGGACAAAAAAACTGGATGTTGATTTTTTTTTGGAAGCCCTGGACACTGAACACTGCTGAAGTCCAGCGCACGCAACAACAATTAACACAGCATCCAACTGTCCGTCCGAACCTAACATAAACCATCCCCACAGCTCCAGCTCCTCCAAGCCCAGCCGGACTGATCCGCACTTCCTGGAAACGTTTACTGAACCGGGTTCTCTTTATCCGCCTGTAGGACCTGGGACCGCACTGCGGTACACACGTGTGCTGCTGGTTCCGGGTTCTAACGCGTGTTCTCCTGACTCCTTAGGCCCACAATGTACAGCGACTGGCTTTGAGCTCAGGACAATGATGTTCTAGAGAGCAGCCACCTCTGCTGATGCTCCAGCTGAGTGAGTGGATAGTTGATACCGAGCCACAGGTCATACAGAGGGCACTAAGCGGGTGCAGCATCCGGCAGATGCATTCTGCTACACCTGTGGCCGTTGATCAAGTCTCGGCATGGAGGCGTAGCTCCTCATGGTGTCCTGTGATGATCCATCCCATGCAGCTTGAATATCCGCACACAGAGTTCCTGCAGATGGTGCGGTAGGGGTGGTGACCTGATAACACAGGAGGGCAGTTAATCCCTCCCCCAACCCCAGCTTCACTTCCAGATCTACCCCATCACCACACCCAAGATCTCACCTGCCCTTCCTCACACGACCTCCTGCACTGCAGTTACACAGAGAGAGCTCAGAACATACAACATGAAGACCACCATCACCAACAAGACCACCGGGACGAGAGAGAGAGAGAGAGAGAGAGAGAGAGAGAGAGAGAGAGAGAGAGAGAGAGAGAGAGAGAGAGAGAGAGAGAGGGAGAGGAGAGAGACAGAGAGACAGAGAGGAGAGAGAGAGAGAGAGAGAGAGAGAGAGAGAGAGAGGGAGGAAGGGAGAGGAGAGAGAGAGAGAGAGGGAGGGAGAGGAGAGAGGGAGGGAGAGGAGAGAGAGAGATAAAGAGAGAGAGAGGGGAGAGAGAGAGAGAGAGAGGGGGAGAGAGAGAGAGAGAGAGAGAGAGAGAGAGGGAGGGAGAGGAGAGAGGGAGGGAGAGGAGAGAGAGAGGGAGAGGAGAGAGAGAGGGAGGGAGAGGAGAGAGAGAGAGAGAGAGAGAGAGAGAGAGAGAGAGAGAGAGAGAGAGTGTGAGAGAGAGAGTGTGAGGGAGAGAGAGAGAGAGAGAGAGTGAGAGAGAGAGAGAGAGAGAGAGAGAGTGTGAGAGAGAGAGAGGTGAGAGAGAGAAAGAGAGAAGGAGAGTTGGAGTGAGAAGAGAGAGAGAGAGAGTCTTGTGAGAGAGCTAGAGCGCTCGACGAGAGAGAGAGAGAGAGACGTGTGATATGGAGAGAGAGAGAGAGAGAGAGATAGAGATGAGAGGACGAGAGAGGAGGGAGAGGAGAGAGATGGAGAGGAGAGAGAGAGAGATGGAGAGAGAGGAGAGAGAGAGAGGAGAGATGAGGAGGGAGAAAAGCGAAAAAGAGGACAGATAGAGAGGAAACAGATGAGAGGATAGACCAGCACAGATAGATAGATAGATAGAGAGATAGACAGATAGAGAGACAGATAGAGAGATAGATAGATAGACAGATAGATAGAGAGATAGATAGAGAGATAGATAGACAGATAGATAGAGAGATAGAGAGATAGATAGAGAGATAGATAGAGAGATAGATAGACAGACAGATAGATAGAGAGATAGAGAGATAGATAGAGAGAGAGAGATGGAGAGATAGATAGATAGATAGATAGATAGAGAGATAGATAGAGAGATAGATAGAGAGATAGATAGACAGACAGATAGATAGAGAGATAGAGAGATAGATAGAGAGATAGATAGAGAGATAGATAGACAGACAGATAGATAGAGAGATAGAGAGATAGATAGAGAGAGAGAGATGGAGAGATAGATAGATAGATAGATAGATAGATAGATAGATAGATAGATAGATAGATAGAGAGAGAGATATGACGGACTGGGAGGATTCTGGATTCTCTGCTGCTTCTTGATTTTACACTCCAGATCAAGACGGGACAGGAAGAAGACCCTCGGGGAGTCGGGACCGCCGCTTACACAACACCAGCAGTGTGAAGACACGAACAGTCAACCCTTTCCTTCCTGATCAGCCCCGCTGGAAACCTAACACCGCCAACACGACCAGCGGTGTTAATAACACACCAACACGCTGGACTATCACTGCCAGGGACGCCAGCGGAGCGCTGCTGAGGCCCGGCTCACGCCCTGTCCTCAACACAGCAACACGCACATGCTGCATACAATCAAACCTACAGTTTCAGCACCAGCGTACCTGCACACTGGGGAAGTCCCTGCGCAGCTGAAGCCTAACCAGCTTCCTCAGTGCTGCTAAAAGGTAATGAGAGTCTATGGGAGGAAGAAGCGATGAATAAGCCACACACAGAGGAGTGCGGGTCGGGTCGGCTGTGGATTAGAGTGTGGGGGATCTGCACTGCGGTTTGGTGGATGTGGGTTAGAGGAGTGCGGGTCAGGTCGGCTGTGGATTAGAGTGTGGCTTACCGCTATGTGGCTAAATCTGCACTGCGCACTTGTTCGGTGGATGTGGGTTAGAGGAGTGCGGGTCAGGTCGGCTGTGGATTAGAGTGTGGGGGATCTGCACTGCGGTTTGGTGGATGTGGGTTAGAGGAGTGCGGGTCAGGTCGGCTGTGGATTAGAGTGTGGGGGATCTGCACTGCGGTTTGGTGGATGTGGGTTAGAGGAGTGCGGGTCAGGTCGGCTGTGGATTAGAGTGTGGGGGATCTGCACTGCGGTCGTGTGGATTGTGGGTCTACGAGGACGTGCGACGTTTGAGAGGGGGTGTGAGTATGAATGGGGAAGTCTATGGGAGGAACGCAGGGATGGAGATTGCAATCACCTCGGTGTGAACCGGCTGCCTCGCTCTTGATTCATAAACATCACTGCAGCCGTCAGGAGGAGGAGATTAGGATTTGGATGACTTTTTTCTTAACTCCACTAAATATCAAACTTAAATTATCCTACTTTTATCCCTACATATGCAAAAGTTGTTCATCCTTGGGGTTTATGTGCACCTTAAAACGAACATGTCAAAAACAAAACAAGCTATTCATGGAGTCTTGGCATCCATGGAAAAGGGAAATTCAGGTATGGACAACTCAAGGGAACATGGAGGAAAGGTGGGGTAAAGCAGACCTGGGACTGAATTGATGGAGTGTCAACTTCCACTCTTAGAGACTTGCCTCTGACTCACAAACACAGACTCCAGACCCAAACTCACCACTCTAGAGACTCAAGACTCAAAACCGACTTGCACCTCACTAGCTTGGAATACTTAAGTTCCCGACCTTCACAACCTGACAGACTTGAGGGGGGGGGGGGGGGGGGACTCAACTCAGACTCACGCCTGGTAGACTTGAGACTCAGACTCAGACGCGCACTGTACAGACTTAAGACTCCAATCAGACTTGCACCCTAGAAATTTCTTGAACTTAGACTCTGATTCAACAACTCAGACACACAACTCAGGACATTGCACTTCATCTCATACTTGCACATTATCAACTTAGGCAAGCACTTACCGTTCTTGAGCCTAGGACTTGAGCACTTTGCCCCACAGAGACTTAATACTCAGTGAGAACTCACACCACAGATTCAAACCCAGCTAAACAACTCACTAAGACTATGGCACACCCAGCAGACATCCTGAGCACACCAAATTGGATTTCACAATGCACCCAGAGACCTAATACTAGACACAGATCTGCCCACCCTAGCAGACTAGAGGATTTGGATATTCTGAGAATGCACAAATTACTGTAAAAAGCTGCTTTGGACAGTGATGTAGGCAAAATGTGTTACTGATTTACTGAATTTGTGCTGTCTGCCACATACATACTGGAGAAGAGTACAATGAGTGAATGAGTTAGAAAAATAATACAAGTATAATAAATAACACCTGTACCAACCAGCTGAGCACCTACAGGAAGTTGGCCAATTGTCCCAGATGTTGGGAATTACCCCCTCTGCCTCGCCCAGTACTCACAGGGATAGGGGAGCTGTTTGGTGCACCAGGGAAGTGGGGAGGTGTACATGAAATCAATGTGATCTCCTCATCACTTTCCAGCTTTGCAGCTGAAACTATATA
>JAMWET010005851.1:0-24527 GCA_024036415.1 Prochilodus magdalenae
AAGATTTAAAAAAAGAGGGAATTGAAGAAAAAAAATGAAAAAGGAAGAAATTGGAAAGAAGAGAGAAAGTGAAAAAATAAGTAAAAGAAAAATAAGGCTGAAAAAGAAAGAGGCAAAAGAAAAGAAGGGTTATACAAAATAAAGGCGTTAAAGAAATAGAAAGAGGTAAACAGAAAGAAAAGGAGTGAAAAGAAAAGGGGGCGACAGAAATAGGAAGTTACACGACACATATCCAGACTAAGACCTACCGAACTAGGAAGCTAAAGAAATAGGACTATAGCAGAAAATGGAGAAAAAAGAGGAAAAGAAAGAAAAAATTGAAGGAAAGTAGGACTTTTTGTACACAGACACAAGGATTTACGATACGAGGAATTTACACAGACTAAGACTTTATTTTTATACTTTTCAACTTTTTGTACAATTTGTATATCTGTATCAATATATCTTGTCCCTTTCTTTACTTCTGTGTATTTCTATATCTAGTACTATACTGGGCCTTGTTTGGGGGCTATGGGCTAGGAACCGGAGATTTGTATGGGGGGGCTATGGGCAGGGTCTCTCTATCTTATATGGGGAGATTTGGGGGGGAGCTGGGATATGGGCAGGACTGGAGATTTGGGGGCTATGGGCAGGACTGGAGATTTGGGGGCTATGAGACTGGAGATTTGGGGGCTATGAGACTGGAGATTTGGGGGCTATGAGACTGGAGATTTGGGGGCTATGAGACTGGAGATTTGGGGGCTATGGGCAGGACCGGAGATTTGGGGGCTATGGGTAGGACTGGAGATTTGGGGGCTATGAGACCGGAGATTTGGGGGCTGTGGGCAGGACTGGAGATTTGGGGGCTGTGGGCAGGACTGGAGATTTGGGGGCTGTGGGCAGGACTGGAGATTTGGAGCTGGAGGGTCAGCCAGTATGTCAGTGGACTGGGAGGCTGAGAAACCAGGGACAAAAAGGGGCAGGACTAAGGAGGGTGTGACAGTAGCTGACCGGAAACTAGCTGTACGTGCTGGGTCATGAGTGCTGCTTCCCACGGAGCAGTTCCTGAATTACCGCACACACACTAATCTCTCTGATGATCCTCTTTCTCCGTCAGACCTGTTCCTCTCACAGCTCCTCTACACGCTGGCTCAGACATACCGAGACCTCAGAATGAAGAAGTTCTGCATACCCCTGCTGTCAGAACCAAACTTCATATCTCCAGAACCAGAACCTACAGGAGGAGAAACACACCTCACCTCTAATGTGAGTCAATGGAACCAGACGTCTCCACTAGTACATGTAGGTCCACTCACCATGGAAACAACACGTACGTCAGAAACTGAGTAAGTGTGCGTATGGTCAGAGTACAGTAGTAATAAAGCAGATATTAATAACCAGTAATAAACAGTTTATTACATTATTATTAACGTGTATATAAACTCAGCACACGGTGAGATATTAAACTATTAAACTGATTTATTAATATTATAAACAGGAGAAAGCTGAACATAACAGGGATCTGTACCGACCCCGAGATCAGACGCAGGTCTAACACACCAGACAGAACCACTGACCAGAGCCAATCACTGATCCAGTATGCAAATGAGATCTGATTATATATGCGCACATCAGTGTATTATTAAAATCTTAATTCTAGACTATGGATTAAATTATAGAAGTAGTTCATACTGAAGATCCTACTGAACAGACTACTGAGGTATCTAGAACCTCCACCCCCTGTTATTATATCTAAGTGCAGTCTGGAGCACACAGTCTAATACAGACCCCTCTCCTGGTTCATACTGAAGATCCTACTGAACAGACTACTGAGGTATCACTATTAGTTTATCTAGAACCTCCACCCCCTGTTATTTTATCAGGTTCTCAGGTCAGTCTGGAGCCCACAGTCTAATATAGACCCCTCTCCTGGTTCATGCTGAAGATCCTACTGAACAGACTACTGAGGTATCACTATTAGTTTATCTAGAACCTCCACCCCCTGTTATTATATCAGGTTCTAAGGGCAGTCTGGAGCACACAGTGTAATACGAACCCCTCTCCTGGTTCATACTGAACGCTACTGAACAGGACTATGAGGTATCACTATTAGTTATCTAGAAACCACCCCAGTGTTTATTATACAGGTTTCTAAGGGCAGTCTGGAGCACACAGTGTAATACAGACCCCTCTTGTCCTAGTGATGGACTGAACAGACAGAACAGTAGGATCGAGGAACTCCCCCTGTATTAAACCAGGTTCCCGGGAAGTCTAGCCGGGGTTTTAGTGCACTGGTCGACTGGTATCGGTTGCCTAGTGTTAGCGTTGGACGTGGACTCTGGAATTCCCAGCAGGCCTTCTGGAACTGAGCAGTACTCCGTGGACGGACCTGTACTCCCCCATATAGCCACACTGACTCTCCTACAGCTCCAGACCATGTTACACTAATGGACCCATAGCTCCTCAGTGTACCTGACTGTAAACGGAGCGGGTGGGGAGCGCTGCAGCTCCAGACCATGTTACACTAATGAACCCATAACAGTGATGGGGAAGAGGTGCTACAGTGCAGGGAGTGTCTCGGTCCATGTGTGTCATACGGGTCTACCAGCAGTGGATACAATCCCAGTCTACAGGGAATTCTCCTCGGAGCTGTGCCAGGGAAGGCCTCCACCACATCTGGAACACCTGACCAGTTCTCTGATGTGAGAGTGTCTGAACACTGATGTGGCTACATCCAGAACCTGGTCCAGTACAGGCCCGATCCAGTCCCAGCTGATACTGGTGCTGGTGGAGGGGTTAGGTATATGTTAGGTATGGATCAGTCACAGGTACATATCCCCACCGCCCCAGAACACAGGCACCCCTCTGTATATCTGAGATCTGTAGTTTTGGGTGTAGTTATTATTTCATGATAAATGGACTAATGCCCAAAAAATCATTAACCCCTGGAGAACTTTAATAAAATATGAAGATCAGATTTATTTAATGACCACATCACACACTTTCTATATGTAGTATCTTTATTGAGTAAATGAGGAAGGACAGTGTTTACCCTGCAGCTCCTTTCACGCCGTTAATAAAGTCATGTGAAATTAATTATAGAGTTAATATTAATTATAGAGTAAATATTATATATAGAGTTAATATTTAATATAGAGTTGATATTAAAAACGGGAATGGAGCTGTTCACGTAGCCGTATAGTCAGTAGCCATGCTCAGTGTATACTACTAGTCATATGGAGAAGCTCTGTTGTGTGTGT
The DNA here is from genome assembly GCA_024036415.1 of Prochilodus magdalenae. Lineage (NCBI taxonomy): Eukaryota > Metazoa > Chordata > Actinopteri > Characiformes > Prochilodontidae > Prochilodus > Prochilodus magdalenae. Next base: position 3,240 of record JAMWET010005851.1, read on the forward strand.
GCGGTAGTGTGCAGTACTGAATTCCAGGATTAGTAATCAGTGAAGTAAAGTCAGAGGAGGAGCTAGATTATTACTCATATCACAGATTAACCAGAGAGAACCAGAGAACAGAATTACAGATGATCAGTAACGCAGGTAATCCAGAAGAACTGCAGCTGGATCTCCTGGACGGCCTCAATCCTAAAAACCTGAAAAACACAGAGATCAGTAATCAGACAGTCCTCCAGCGCTACGTTCCTGATCTAATCACTCTTCCAACAGAGAGATCAATAATCAGACAGACCTCCAGCGCTACGTTCCTGATCTAATCACTCTTCCAACAGAGAGATCAATAATCAGACAGACCTCCAGCACTACGTTCCTGATCTAATCACTCTTCCAACAGAGAGATCAATAATCAGACAGACCTCCAGCGCTACGTTCCTGATCTAATCACTCTTCCAACAGAGAGAAGATCAGTAATCAGACAGTCCTCCAGCGCTACGTTCCTGATCTAATCACTCTTCCAACAGAGAGAAGATCAGTAATCAGACAGACCTCCAGTGCTACGTTCCTGATCTAATCACTCTTCCAACAGAGAGATCAATAATCAGACAGACCTCCAGTGCTACGTTCCTGATCTAATCACTCTTCCAACAGAGAGAAGATCAGTAATCAGACAGTGCTCCAGTGCTACGTTCCTGATCTAATCACTCTTCTAACAGAGAGATCAATAATCAGACAGACCTCCAGCACTACGTTCCTGATCTAATCACTCTTCCAACAGAGAGATCAATAATCAGACAGACCTCCAGCACTACGTTCCTGATCTAATCACTCTTCCAACACAGAGAGGTCAATAATCAGACAGACCTCCAGCGCTACGTTCCTGATCTAATCACTCTTCCAACAGAGAGATCAGTAATCAGACAGACCTCCAGCGCTACGTTCCTGATCTAATCACTCTTCCAACAGAGAGATCAATAATCAGACAAACCTCCAGTGCTACGTTCCTGATCTAATCACTCTTCCAACAGAGAGATCAGTAATCAGACAGACCTCCAGCGCTACGTTCCTGATCTAATCACTCTTCCAACAGAGAGATCAATAATCAGACAGACCTCCAGCGCTACGTTCCTGATCTAATCACTCTTCCAACAGAGAGATCACTCCAGTTAGCTGAACATCTTACTTCATTTAACCCTAACACCCAATACCAGTCAGTTGAACACTTACCTCAGTCAGCTGAACACCTCACTCCAGTCAACTGAACACTTAATATCAGTCATCTGAACATTTCACTCCAGTTTGCTGAACATCTCACTCCAGTCAGCTGAACACCTCACTCCAGTCAACTGAACACCTCACTCCAGTTATCTGAACGCCTCACTCCAGTTATCTGAACGCCTCACTCCAGTTATCTGAACGCCCACTCCAGTCAGCTGAACACCTCACTCCAGTTATCTGAACGCCTCACTCCAGTCAGCTGAACGCCTCACTCCAGTTATCTGAACGCCTCACTCCAGTTATCTGAACGCCTCACTCCAGTCAGCTGAACACCTCACTCCAGTCAACTGAACACCTCACTCCAGTTATCTGAACGCCTCACTCCAGTTATCTGAACACCTCACTCTAGTCAGCTGAACACCTCACTCCAGTCAACTGAACACCTCACTCCAGTTATCTGAACGCCTCACTCCAGTCAGCTGAACACCTCACTCCAGTCAACTGAACACCTCACTCCAGTTATCTGAACACCTCACTCTAGTCAGCTGAACACCTCACTCCAGTCAACTGAACACCTCACTCCAGTTATCTGAACGCCTCACTCCAGTTATCTGAACACCTCACTCCAGTCAGCTGAACACCTCACTCCAGTCAGCTGAACACCTCACTCCAGTCAGCTGAACACCTCACTCCAGTCAGCTGAACACCTCACTCCAGTCAGCTGAACACCTCACTCCAGTCAGCTGAACACCTCACTCCAGTTATCTGAACGCCTCACTGCAGTCAGCTGAAGATCTACCCCTCCCTGTTCGTGACCTTGGTGATGTTCTACAGGTATACTGTACCACTCCAGGTGGAGTTCAGTGTTACTCCACTGCTCATTGGTATGAAGGTGTTAGGACAGAACACCTACATGGCTCCACCCTGATGGATGTGGCGATGACGTCCTGGCGGATGTTGACCTTGTTAATCTTGGTGATGTCGGGTTGTCGGTATTTATAGTCCAGCAGGTGGGACCCGTTAACGTCCACTTTGAACTCACCCTTAGCGCACAAGATCTTCACCTGCAAAGTGAGACACTGAAGGTGAGACACTGGAACCAGAAGAGATCAAAGGCCTGGTTTAAATACTGAAGTATTAAATGCCCAGGTGGACATGATCATTGTTATAACAGTTACTCTGGTAATCTGGTAATCTGGCCAGTAGTCCCTGAAGGATTCGGCTGATCTAATCAGCAGGTTCTGATTCGGTGAGGAGTTTCATTCTTGTAGTTGGGCGTGTTTTAAACACCTGCTGGGGACCTGATAGATCAGTGGCTGAGTGTTTCTGGATTATAAGAGTAGGAGTGTAGCTAGCCCCGGCCTGTCCTGTCTGTAGTACCACTGAGTGCCTGAGGAGGCGATAGTGAGTCACCGTAGTGCTGTAGGAGAGGAATCAGTCCAACATGAGAGGAAGGAGAAGTAGCTCTGCTGACCCTACGGCGTATCCTAACCTCCTATCAGTCATGGTGAAGGCTCTGCCTCCAGTTCCCCTTCCTTAGCTTTATTGTGTGTTCAGCTAGATTCAGATGGATGGACCCGTGGACATGGCCCTGAATGGCTCGGGAATGAGTCTGGACTTACATTAGAGTTAAATCAGGTTTGTGCTCTTTCCTGTAAAGTTCCCATTCTGGAGAGACATGTTTGTCTTTGGACAGCGAGGATATATTTCATAACGCATACATTCGTGGTATATACCTTTAAATCATTATAGGTTTTAATAATGGTAGAGACGCTGTCCTACAACTATACATAGCTCTGATGAACGTATGGGGTGTTGGAGCTGTAAAGTCCACTCTGTGTTCTCACTGTTGTGTGTGTAAATGGTCAGGTGTGTATGCTGGAGTTATACACAGCTACAGGCTGTAATTACAGTGTAACTAAGTGGTATTAGAGTCGTGTCACTAACTGGACTGGAATTATAATTATATATTATTACTGTACTAATATACTCATGATATCACTCGTCAGTGATAGACAGACAGGTGTAGCGCTACAGAACTGGGTGAGGTAAATATACCCAGGGACTGGAAATACATCACCTGTTTCTTTAGCTTCACCTGGTAATAATGTGAAGCTCTGAAATTACACCATGTGTCTAAGACTTTTATCACTTGAATGATCATCAGAATGTTCAGAATGAGAGGCTGCTCTCACCAGGAAGGGTTTTCCACGTGCAAATGGGAAGACTGGAGTGTGTGTTTCCTCAGGGCCCCACGCATTGCCAATCAGACTGTTTCTCACGATCACCTGACTCCCATCCTTGGAGAAGTATGGCTTGAAGTGGAACAGTATGTCACTGCCTCCCATCACATCGATAGTGAACCTGAGAGAACGGAGACAGTGGTGGTGTTCTCACTCCCGGCACACAGACACACAGACGTAGCAGTCTTTAAAAGCGTATGGGTGATGTCTCTTACAGTTCAGCGCTGGGCTTCACGTGCCCATGGACCATGATGCACATGTTCTCGGAGATCACGTCATCCAGGAAGCGAGTGTACAGTGAGGTCATCCAGAGAGGCACTGGGAAGGAAAGCTTGAGGATCTTAGTAGGTGAGTACAAACCTCCAGGAGATCCAGGAGAGCTAATGAACATGATCCCACTGTGTCACATATTCATGAGTTAATTATTAATGTACTTCTGTAAATCAACTTTATAAACACTTTTCAAAACCCTTTTCTGGCAGGCACCGCCCCTCGGCAGCGGGAAGGCAGTGCCCGAACCCTCTGACCTGAGAGAGTCGCTAAAGAGGCTGGCAGAAAGCTCTCTTCATGCCACTCCCGTGCCACTCAGGAACCGGCAGCACCCGCAGGTAGAATGGAGAACTGCAGCTGCACACCGTCACTGTCACGTTTTCTGTCTTGATTGATTGATTGGCCTGTTTTTATGGTTAGACACTGCTGAGCTATGGGCTGCCACTCAGTAAACTTACAAGGGACTATAAAGGTTTTACACAGGCCGCATGTGTGAACTAAGATTCTCAGGTGACCAAAAACCCATCACCCCCTGAATAGGTAACACGGTGTTAAAGTTGATCCCCTATATCTTTATATCACCTGTAAAGCCCAGTAACGAACGGGATCAGGTCACGGCACCTCTGGAGGTGTTAAAGATAATAACTAGTTTGAAATGTAAACTATTAGTAAACCATATATACCTGTGTTAATGTACTGGGCTCTGTTTAATGCACATCAAACAGAACTTACTAACCACAGCCCTTCCACACCGTCCACTCTGGAATGGAGTTCAGGAGACAGGAGTGGAGCTGTTAGGTTAAAGCCAAAGGGGCTGAAAGCCTTTCAAAGTTCTGGAATTCTGAAATGCTAAAGGAAAGAGGGTGGATGTAGCCTGAGAATGCACAGGTGGAGTCTGGAGTCTGCTTCTTTAGACTTAACCCTGAAGCTGCAGCGTTAATGATTTGCTGAACTGTAAGCTGACCTCTGGGATCAGTGAAGACCAACATTCAGATTTAGAACTTCTCCTCAACAAAATTCACTTTCAGACTGTTCAAGAACGTACCTGGATCTACACGGACAGATTTCAGGAAAACGTCTTGTTCGATGGACAGTCTTCGTATCCGAGCGAGGTCCTTGACACGATGTGTGAAGGTCAGCAAATGCTTGTTATCAACGTCCACTCTGAATTCAGTACTGGTGCACAAAATCTTCATCTGAAAAACAGGAAACTACTTAAACTCCAAAGATCTGAACATGGGTCCACATTCAGAGTAGATCATGAATAATTCATAGTAGATCCTGAATAATTCATAGTGGATCCTAAATAATTAATACTGGATAATGAATAATTCATAGTGGATACTGAATAATTCATAGCAGATACTGAATAATCCATAGTGTCCCTATTACCCCTTAGATGAATGAGAGAATTTTAAACCTGTAATTAATCCTAGTTCTTTTAAAACAGTTTTTGATCCATTCTTTTGGAAGCTCCCAGTCAGGGGGAATATTTCACCGTTTCTGACTGAAAGGTGTAGAAGATCTGTCACAGACTTCTCTGAAGTGTGGAGTGAAGGTGTGTGAGGAAGTGTGGGTACAGAGCAGGAGTGTCTGTTCACTCACCTCAAAAGGTTTTCCAGGTGTGAAAGGGAAGAAGGGAGCTTCTCTTTCTTCAGTTTGCCAAACATTTTTAAACTTGCTGTTCCTGACGATCACCGGCTTCCCATCCTCCAGGAAGCGTGGGTTGAAATGAAAGGCTACATCTTCTGAGTTCCAGAAGTTGATTTTAAATCTAGAGGAGAGAGGGTTCTCTGTGATGGTCTGTTTAAGTTTAGGTTTGTTGAGTTTCCTGTGCTACTTACTGAACCCATACCTGTCAGCGTTGGGTTTGACCATTCCATGGATGGTGATGGATGTTTGGTCCTTGAGCCCTTCATACAGAACCAGCTCATACGGAGTTTCTGGGCAGAAGCCTCCTGGAGGGAAGGCATGACAGTGAAGGGTTGAAATGAATGTGGGAACTGGATGGACGGAGTTCTGCTCTTTATGCCCCTGCATGCATCATTCGTTGAAAAGCTGTCCAGTTGATGGCATGGGTCTCTTTTCCACGGTGGAGCCTTATGGTTCTCAGGATCGTACTTTGCTGTTCCGCGCTGGTGAAACTGGCTAATCACTAAACATAGACTCCCTGATTCTGTCTCTCCAACACCCTCTGTAGCACTCTTATCCCCTAACCGGGGCTTTATTCCTGGAGCTAAGTCTGTACTGCACTGGGAGGTCCTGTACACTTGTGTTAGCTTAGCTTAGCAGGCTACAGGACATGTTGCCTTAGTTATTCAGAGTGCAGTTGCGCACTACATCGATGAGCAACAGGCCAGCATCTAAGCACCTAACGCGTCACATCTCAGAAGGCGAGTTTATTCATGTAGCATCTTTATACACTGAGTTCTTTATGAACACAGAACGGAGCTCAGAGATCTCGTGGACTATCATGACACATACCTTTTAATCCAGCCAGGCTTTGAGCCAGAAGAGTCTGGTTCATCATCTTCAGGACAAACTCACATGTGTCTATGGCCTCTCTTTCTCCATAGATCTGCACCATCAGATCTACAGTCGCCTTCACAGTGGCACGCTCTAGTTCGGATGTTGGTAGGCCTGGAGAGCTGTCCCTCACACCCTGGACCAGGTGTGTCTGGAACTTCTTTAGATCTTCTGTGTTCAGATTTTCCAGAATTTTCAGCAGAAGCTCAGGGATTTGCTTTTCGTTAGCCATTTGGAAGCTGCATGTAAGACAACACCTTCAGAATGTTCCATTTTTTTTTTCCAATTTCCATAAAAACACTTAAACTGGGCATTTGGAGCGCCCTCTGGTGAAACAGTTCAGTTGTGCTGCACACGCCCAGGTGATTAGCCTGGGAAAAGTCTTTATGAGTGTGCTCCATGTCCTACAAGTACATTTCAATAGTAGGTGATTCTAATGTGTCTAATCAGAGAGATACAGCAGCAGCATTCAGGCAAAGAATGGACAGCTTCCTCGTACATTATCATGGTGGATAAGTCACTATCTGAAGTGTCCAGAATGGAGGTGGTTTTATAGTACAGGATGACTGTTTTATAGTACAGGACGGTGGTTTTATAGAACATGATGTTTTTTTATAGTACAATTGTTTTTAAACTTAACCAATAAAATCAGTATAAGAAAATCAATCAATAAAATCAATATATAATATCTGACATTAAACTCAGAGTAAGTTTGAAGAAAGAGTTTGAATTTGTTGTACCGATATAAATGTTAATAGATGCATCCTTCTTCATTGTTTTAAATATTATTTTCGTTGATGACCTTTACAATTTTTTTTATCATCAGGATGACAGGATGACTGTTTTATAGTACAGAAAAAATGTTTTATAGTACAGGATGATGGGATTATAGTACAGTTGTTTGTAAACCTAACCAATGAAATCAGTATATGTAATATGAGATATTAATCTCAGAGTAAAGTTTGAATTTGTAGTACTGGTATAAATTTCAACAGATGCGTCCTTCTTTAATGTTTTAAATATTTATTTAATTAATTACCTTTTTTTACTAGGGAACTGAACATGGTATACTGTATTGGGACACATCTATACCTAACAGGTTTTTATAAATGAAGCAGTTGTTGCTGCAGTTTTATAGATATAAATATAAAATGATTATTAACAAGGTAATAAAAGATGTCACAATTCATGTCTATAGCTGAGTATGTTGATATTGGATACATTAAACCTTTTTTATCTTCCTTTACCTGCATTTATTAGTACAAGCTCGTTTACCTGACAAAACTGTACTATAAAATACAGAGGAAATTTCAACCTCAAGCACAACCTGAAATCTCACCTCTTACCTCTCTGGGAGTGGTCAGTAGAACAGCAGGTGGTCAGTAGAACAGCAGGTGGTCAGTAGAACAGCAGGTGATCAGTAGAACAGCAGGTGGTCAGTGGAACAGCGAGTAGTAGACCCTCTCCAACTGCAGGTATATAAACGTTCTCCATATCAGGATCATTTCCATGAACTACTTACATAACTAAATACCCAACACATATTACCTGAACGCTGCACACCGTCTAACATGCAAAATACCATATATAGATTTCCTGGTTTAATTGCAGTGTAATCAGACAATCACCTCTTTGAATAAGTGAACATTAGAGAGATACTGGAAACCACATTTACATCTGCCCAGCAGCTAGACGCTCCGACTGTAGTGTGATAATTATGACAGAACTGAAGGTGAGCCGGGGAGATACAGGTGAACAGAGGACATTAACAGTGTTTTTATTTTTTAGTTTTAGTTTGCTGTACCTAGAGTTGATTAGTTACTTGGCTCAGCTGTGGTTTCAGGTTAGCTCAAGGTGTATTTCAGAAGCTGTCCGCTACAGACAAAATGTAGACAAAAAAAAACAGACAAAATCACAGATGTCAACCTCCAACCTTGGCTAAGTATCTCTTTCGTGTAATTTATACCTGCACTTAAATTTACACTTATGCTTGTCCAACATGTGCTTTACAATACCTGTTCTTTCATCTCACAGACCTAGAAGACCTCAGGGTCACCACAGGAAGCGCAATACCAGCAACCTCATCTATGCCCCGCGGTCGTCTCCTACTCTGACCAGGGTGGTAGGTGGGCTCTGGAATTGCCAATCTGCTGTCCAGAAGGCAGACTTCATCTCAGCCTTAGCATCCCACCACTCTCTGCACTTCTTGGCTTTGACTGAGACTTGGATCACCCATGAGAACTCGTCAACTCCAGCTGCTCTGTCCTCTGCCTTTAACTTCTCCCATTCACCGAGACAGACTGGCAGAGGTGGGGGCACAGGTTTGCTGTTGTCTAGAAAGTGGAACTTTACTCCTCTTTCATTTCCTCACCTTGTAGTCTCTTCCTTTGAATATCATGCTGTCACAGTGTCCTCCCCCACTAACCTTCATATCATTGTCATTTATCCACCTCCTTGTCCTCTAGGGAACTTCATCGATGAGCTAGACACTCTTCTGGGTCTCTTCCCTGCTGATGGGTCCCCGCTTCTCCTACTCGGCGACTTCAACCTCCCATCAGACAAGTTGCAGTCATCATGTCTGCAACCGCTACTATCATCCTTCGACCTCACCCTCAACCCATCCCCTCCAACGCACCGAGGTGGCAACACTCTGGACCTGGTCTTCAGTAGACCTAGCCCTGCGCTGGATCTCACAGTAACCCCTCTTCACTGCTCAGATCATTACTTTCTATCCTTCTCTCTCTCCTGTCCAGCTCTTCCTGTCCATATCACCCCTTCACATTCCTCCTTCACTCGGCGTAACCTGCGCTCCATCTCTCCCTCCTCTCTTGCTTCAACCGTCCTCACTACCCTCCCTCACCCTGACTCCTTCTCCTCTCTCTCCCTGAACACTGCTACCCTCACTACCCTCCCTCACCCTGACTCTTTCTCCACTCTCTCCCTGAACACCGCTACAGATACTTTACTCTCTTCTCTCTCATCTGCATTTAACCATCTGTGTCCTCTCTCCCCCAGGTCAACGAGATCTTCTCCACCTGCCCCCTGGTTGTCTGACGTCCTGCGCAACAACCGGAGAGAGCTAAGGAGAGCTGAAAGGAAGTGGAGGAGATCCCAGCTGGACTCTGACCTACACACCTACCAAGCCGTCCTCTCCAGGTTCTCAGCGGAAGTGACTACTGCAAAGTCATCTTTCTACAAGAGGAAACTGGAGGAATCGGCGTCTGACCCTCGCAAACTCTTCAGCATCTTCTCCTCTCTCCTCAACCCTCCCCCTCCTCCCTCTTCCCCAACCCTTTTCCCTCTCCCTCTCCCCCTCCTCCCTCTTCCCTCACCCCGGAGGACTTTGTCACTTTCTTTGAAGAGAAAGTGAATAAAATCCGCCAGTCGTTTTCCCCTGTCCCCGCTCCTCCTTCCATCAGTCCTCATCCTCTTGCCACAAACTCCTTAACCTGTTTTGCTTCTCTTTCTTCAGACAACATCCTACAGCTACTGGAATCCAGCAACCCCACGACCTGCCCACTGGATCCCATCCCATCCCCACTGCTCCGGTCAATCTCCCTGGACCTGCTACCCTTCATCTCCTCCCTTATAAACTCTTCCCTGTCTTCAGGGTGTGTTCCACAGGCCTTCAAGACTGCCAGAGTGGTTCCCATCCTGAAGAAACCCTCACTGGACTCCTCTGCCGTCAGCAGTTACAGACCGGTATCCCTTCTTTCTTTTCTCTCCAAAATCCTTGAACGTGCTGTCTATAATCAACTCTCCTTCTTTCTCTCCCAGAACCAGCTTCAGGACATCAACCAGTCCGGCTTCAAACCTGCCCATTCCACGGAAACTGCTCTCATCGCAGTAACTGAGAGGCTTCAGACAGCGAGATCAGCCAAACTGTCCTCAGTTCTGATTCTACTCGACCTGTCTGCGGCCTTCGACACGGTGAACCACAAGATCCTCCTGTCGGTCCTCACCGATCTCGGAATCACCGGCACTGCATGGAAGTGGTTTGAGTCCTACCTGGAGGACCGCCACTATCAGGTAACATGGAATGGGTCCACGTCTGCTCCATGTAGGCTCTCCACCGGTGTCCCTCAAGGCTCGGTGTTGGGTCCTCTTCTCTTTTCTCTTTACACTCTTTCTCTTGGAGAAGTAATCACTTCTCGCGGCTTTTCTTATCACTGCTATGCTGATGATACGCAACTCATGCTTTCCTTCCCATCATCTGATACACAGGTCTGCAACCGCATCTCAGCATGCCTGACTGACATCAGCTCATGGATGACAGCTCACCACCTTAAGCTCAATCCCAGCAAGACTGAGCTGCTGTTCATCCCCAGCACTACAGGTCCTCACTGTGATCTCACCATCTCATTCGGGAACTCGTTGATCGCCCCGACTGAGGATGCAAGAAGTCTTGGAGTGATTCTGGATGGCCAGTTATCGTTCTCAGCTCATATAGCAAACCTGACTAAGTCATGCAGATTCCTCCTCTACAACATCCGGAGGATTCGACCCTTCCTCTCTCAGGAAGCCACCCAGCTGCTGGTCCAGTCTCTGGTCACTTCAAGGCTAGACTACTGCAACTCGCTCCTGGCTGGTCTTCCTCTGAGGGCCATCAGGCCCTGCAACTTGTTCAAAACGCTGCAGCCCGTCTCATCTTCAACCTTCCGAAGTTCACCCACGTCACTCCACTGCTGCGCTCCCTTCATTGGCTTCCTGTTGTCGCCCGACTCTGATGCTGGCCTACAAAGCCAAGAATGGACCAGCGCCTCCCTCCTTATGGCGATGGTGAAGAGTCGAGCTGTACCTCGAGCCCTTCGTGCTTCAAGTACAGCTCGTCTCGAACCACCATCCCTGAGGACTCATGGAAGACAAGCGTCCAGACTCTTCTCTGTCCTGGCTCCCAGATGGTGGAATAAACTCCCACTGGGCGTCAGAACAGCGGAGTCTCTCGCGGTCTTCAAACGCAGACTGAAGACCCGTCTCTTCGTAAAGCACTTCAGTGAGTGAACTCTAGCAGACGTGTAAATTGTGTGTATCGTGTGGCAATTTTATAACCTTTTTGTATTGCACTTATAATGACCTTTCTCTAGGTACCAGCACTGACCCCCTGTTCGGGCAGGGTCTGAGCTCATGGTGAGTTTTAGGCTCTAAACTTCCTCTACTAACTGGAATATTATCCAACAGATCACTAAGCACGGTTGTAAGTCGCTCTGGATAAGAGCGTCTGATAAATGCCTTAAATGTAAATGTAAATGTGTTTGATTATAATTAAAGCTCGTGGTGTTGCAGAAATGACACACAAACAAACTTCATTGAAAGACTGCTCTTCCTCCTCATCCCCTCCCCATGACACCTGACACGAGTTTTTGTTTGTGAGCTGCAGAAATTCTCTTTTATATATCGTCGCTGTCCAAAGAAAAAGCACTACCTCCAAAATGGCCACTTTACAGGAGAGGCCAAAAACCTCATTGAATTAGAATGGAGGTCAATAGAACCAGACGTCTTTCCAAGCAGTTTTGGGCCATTTCTTTTGGTCTATTCTTCATGGAATTTCCCCACAGTGTACACAGCAGCTCATGTGATCAAATGAGTCATAAAAGTAAAAATCAACAAACATGGTGATACATGTTTTTTTTGGACAGTGACGATTTGCTATAAGCAATAGGAAAACAACTTTACATTGTGTGAATCTATAGGGCAGCAGGAGTGAGCTTCAACTATTGTTTTAGCTCACTGATGCCAGTGTAAGCCAAGTGTACCAGTTAATATAGTGTTATAAAAATGTACATATTTTTTTGATGCATTTTTCATACATGATTATGGCCAGAAACGTTAAATCTAAACATCACATAAATAGAATCTGTCTGGCAGCGTGTTTGTTTTTGTTTTGTAGGCGACTCGTGAGGAAGTTTTCCTAATGAATTAATGAATTTTAAGGAACAGCAGCGCCCAACATGCATAAATAATAAATATAAAAAGATAATGGCTAAAATGACCAACAAAGATAAAGAATCACGTTTAGTGATGCAGTGATGCATTGGGCCAAGAATAATGACGACACGCAGACAGGCGTGAGCTCGATCCCAATGAGCTCGCCAATTATAGACCAATTTCCAATCTCCCTATTTATCAAAGATCTTAGAACAAGTGGTCTCGCAACAACGCTGCTCCCACCTACATGAGAATGCGTTACTGGATGGCTAAGAATGTCCTTTAGCTTAATCCAAGCCAGACTGAGGTCCTGCTACTCGGCCCCAGTGCAGTAACATAGTTAGGACGGCGTTCCTCCATCTGCGCAGTATCGCTAAATTACGGAATATCCTGTCCTTAAAAGAGGCGGAGAAGCTGGTCCATGCCTTCATAACTTCTAGGCTGGATTATTGTAACACCCTTTTAGCCGGATGCACAGATAAGGCTCTACATAAGCTCCAGCTCGTCCAGAACACAGCTGCTAGAACCTCACTAGAACAGAAATACCATCATGTGTCTCCGATACTGTCCTCACTACACCGGCTACCGGTTAGACTCAGTGTGGAGTACAGGATCCTACTCCTAACATACAGATCAGTGAACGGTCCGGCCCCTCAGTATCTCAGTGAACGGTCCGGCCCCTCAGTATCTCAGTGAACTACTTCACTCATACGAACCCACACGTGCCCTCCGCTCACACGGGCAGAGTCAGGACAGTGAGGAGATGTTGTACTCGGCTGAGCAGATTAACACCTTCTTAGATGAGACTAAAGGTAAGCCTGTTGATGTGAAGAAGCATTTCCCTGATCTGGACGGGTTTGTGTGCTCCGCGGAGGAGGCACAGAGGAGATTTGGCTTCGATGTTCTCTCCAAACAGAAGCGGTACCGTCTGAAGAAGCACATGACCACGGTTAGGAAAGTTGTAGGTCTGAAGGTCCGAAGGCTGGTGTGCGGCGTGTCACTGATAAGATATGAGCACTGTGCACACAGAGAGAGAGTCTTTCCTGCTTACTCTGTCTGTCACTCTGTTTTACTGCTTCCTTTTACTCTCTCCTCTCTCTATGGGGGTCTTCCGTCAGACCTCTCAGAGACATAAAGCCAGAACCATGGAGCTCTTCAGCACAAAGTCCACCTTAAAATGTCCCTCCTTTCCAAACACGTTCGTCCTCCTTCTCCCTCCTGTTGATGATGCTGAGTTTATCTCTTAGTTCTCTCATTTGAATTCAGTTTTAATGGTGTTCCCATTTAATTTACTGTCAGTGTTATCAGCTGACTTCCCAGGAACAGGGCTGTATACCTACCTGAACGTGCACAAGCATGGAGGCCATTACAGAGACAGGACATGTACTGAAAGACAGCATCTCCCACACTTCTGTGTGTAAGTTCAGCAAACCCTACCTGACCTCACGGCTATGTGTTTACAGAAGAATGTTTTTCTTTGATCTCACACGCCCTCTTTTTCTCCTTAATGACCTTTCCTTTAAAAACAGTTCACGTGCTGAGCCAGTAAATACATTAAATACTTTGATTGACACAAGTCAGTGTATTTACTTGAGCTAAAGCCAGTTCTCCTGCGTGTTACTGCAGTATGTTTTTCACATTTAACAAGAAGAGAAGTATACTGTGTGTATCATTAATGTATCTGGGTTGTTTGGTATTCTTGGTGTTCTTGTGCATCATCCTTAAAAGAGGCTTCCTTCTGGGCCAGCCATGCAGACCAGTCTGATCCACTGTACGGTGTATGGTCTGAGCACTGACAGGCTGACCTCTGACCCCTGTAACCTCTGCAGCGATGCTGGCAGCACTCCTACATCTATATACAAAAGACCACCTCCGGATATGACCCTGAGCACGTGCACCCTGCTATGCGGATGACGTCACAGTGGTCATACGCGGTGAGCAGGATGTTGAGTCCCTAAAAGAGGCATTGCATGTTTACAGTAGGGCCTCTTCTGCTAGATTGAACTGGGCTAAGACAGAAGCTCTGTGGTGTGGCTCCCAGAGCAGTGGACACATGCTGCCCCCTCTACCCAGTGGTGTCCAGTGGAGTAGGACTGGTCTGAAGGTGTTGGGTGTGTGGCTGGGCACTGACGAGGTCAAGGAGAGGAACTGAGAGGGTGTAGTAGAGGAGGTCCGTGATACGTTTTCTAGATGGTCTTGGATGCTACCCCAATTATCCTACAGCGGTCGAGTCCTGGTCATAAATAACCTAGTGGCATCGTCCTTGTGGCACAAGCTCACTGTGCTGAATCCACCCGGGCGGATTATAGACGACATTCAGAAAACGCTGGTGAGCTTCTTCTGGACCAGGCAGCACTGGCTGAGAGCTGCTGTCCTCTATCTCCCTGTGCAGGAGGGAGGACAGGGTTTGATAGACGTTCGCTCCAGAGTAGCTGTCCTACGTCTGCGTGGCCTGGGTGGCGGCTGTACAGCTGGCGGAGATGGCTGGGCTGAGGTCAGTGCGTATGGCGTCGCAGGTACTGAGCTGGGTGAGGTCAGATCTGTCCTCCTCTGTGAGTGGGTTCCTGGACACGAATCCGGTGGAACAATGCCATAGTGAACAGCTGGATTTCCCGGAGCTGGTTCTGGATGTGGACCTGGAGGATTGGCAGGAGGACCAGGGGAAGCTCTTGACCTCCAGGACGCTGACTCTCGGACAGTTCAGTTCTCTGTCTAAACGAGCTCTTTACCAGGCGTGTGTTAAAGTCCTTAACGTTCACAGCCTGAGGGACGTGAGAGAGACTAAGTGGACGGGGGTTGTTCAGACCGGCTCGACTCCTAAAGGTAGCTGGCGGTCCCTGTATAAGCGCCCCGTAGAAAAGAGGGTGGGTGACCTCCAGTGGAGGATTATACATGGGATCTTAGCCACGAACAGACACGTAGCACGGATCGATCCTTTAATCGGGGAGGGCTGTCCCTTCTGTGGAGCACCTGAGACAGTGTTTCACACCTTCCTCCAGTGTGCACGGTTGGGACCGGTTCTAGCTCTGGTAAGGGACTGGGGTGTGAGGTTCCTAGGCTCCTATGATCATAGCCTGTTTATATATGGTCCTAAGTACTCGGTCTCGACGGTGCTGCAAAGCTGGCCATCTGGTCACAGTTTGGAATATTAGCTGTTGTTAACAAGCTTGCCAACCTTATCTAAATATCACTTAAACATAGTCTACTAAATAAAAGTTCTTTTTTTTTAAACAGATGTGTTTGAGTGTTGTGGTACTTTTAAGCAATAGTATAAACAAAGCAGTTTTGGTGCTGTTACAGACTCCTCTCTGTTTAGTCTACACTTTTTTACTTAATTCATTTATTGTGAAGTTTTTACTGCGTATGGATACTCTTTATGGATACAGTGTTTTACATTTAATTATATAATATTCAAATGATATTTTGTTTGCATTTAGTTGTATCCAACTAAATCTCATGCATAACAGTCAGTGTCTAGGTTTAACCAGGTAAAGGGTTTTACCAAGCCACACTGTAAAATGACTATAGCTATAAAATATATAGTTGTATCCTCAGGTTTGTTTTGAGAGGTAATTCAGCACTTTCTTTTCAAAGCACCAAGAACTACTTCACATGGTAGAAACATTTGGAAAGCAGCAATATCCTACAAAGGCATGTGTAGTTTCATGTAACATGTAATATTTAAAAAATTGTTGTTCTAATCCTGCTCCAGGAAAACCTGTTTGAACAGAAGTGGAGTATTGCTAAGTGTAATATTCAACTCTGTTCAGACAAGACAGGGGCCCCTTTGGTATTCAGACATCAAGAGCTGCACCTGGATATGTAGAATGGGAAATCCCTGTGGCCTACAGAGGTATAAGTTACAGCTTTTTAGAATTATGCTGTCATGCATTATCATACAGCTAATTCAAATACTAAAACCAATCTAGCTGAAACTGTGTGGTAGGTAGTGCTTTCCATTGTGTGTTCAATTTCATATAAAATCTATATAAGATTTTTGGGTAGTAGGAGTGAGTGGGACACAACCTAATGTGCCCTACATATCTCTGGTTCAAATAAAATATAAACTTTGCTTCCAGGTCCTACCATTGATAAATTATTTAGCAGTGAGCAAAGAGGGTGCAAACATTTCAACTCACCCCATAATCAGGGTAGCTGTAACAACTGGGCAAGTTGTAACACTTGCTACAAAAGTCTGTTTATTGACATAAGTACAATAAATTAATTACAAGAGCGTTTCTAATCTAGGTTTCTGAACTAGTAGTTGACGTGAAGTAGTGGCAAAAACTGTTCAGATTTTAAATTATACCCCGATATATTTTTTTGCACAAACTGTATAGTAATAACCACATTGTTAAACAGCAAATATTAGCAACATAAAACTAAATATGTATTATCATCAGAGGTGGGTAGTAACTATTTACATATATATCTCAAATATGTTTACTTACATAATATACATGCAGATTTGTTCTCCTCTGAGTATTTTCCATTCATAATACTTTTACTTTAGCTTCTTATTTTAGACAAAAATAATTAAAAATTGAAAAATCGACTCGAACAAGTTCCTGTGCTGATAGTAGCTGTTCAACTGCAGTTCTGTAAGTTACTTAGTATTTGAGTAGTTTTTTGATCTAATACCTTTCTACTTTTACTCAAGTAGAATTCTACTCTAGAACAAACATCACTACAAACTTAACAATTTTTCTTATATAAAGACAACAATACATTCAGAGGCATGATTATAAATATTGAATCTTGTCTTTAGAGTGTTTCCTGACCATTGTTGCTGGTATTCTTTATAGACATCGAAGCGAATTCCAGAGGATGCCACTTTATTGTGAATGGAGACAGAAGACAAATTTCATGTACTGGTAAGATCTCGAGACCAAAACACTCTTAGCATACCGATTTAGCTTTTTACGGCGGTTGTGTTCATTTGATTTGTGATAAAATATGTAAAAAAGAAATTAAGGAAGGCTCTTGCTTTTGATTTCAAGTTTTTCTGAGGAGTAAATAGTTAAAAATAGTTTATAAGTCATGTAGTAAACCAATTCATATTTCTGCATTATTGTAGCAGCAGAGTTGCATCTCTTGACCCTTGTGGAGTCAGTGAAGCAGCTTCTCAACATGCATGCACACAAACACATGCACACTATATCTCTTTATTGTGCATGCTTGCTTTTTCTTCCCAGATAGCAAAATTGTTCTAGCCTTAATCTGGCCCACAGTCCCTATATTGACAGCACTCTGTACTACTCCTGGTAGCAAGGTGAGGGCCACAAATGCACAATATTAGGGAAACACCTCAGCCAAATGCAGGCAACTCTGCTGTACCTGTGCCAGAAGTGGGCCAGATCTGTTTTAGGACAGGTGGGCCAAATCAATATTGTAAATATGTAGGCCACCTTTGGTTCACAGCGGATTACCTGTGCCAGCAGTGGGCCAGCAGTGCCATATATTTGTCAGATGTGGCCCACATTTGCTTGCTGTCTGGGATTTAGTCTATTTAATTTATGCAGTGATGAAAAAGGGGCAAAATTAATGAAACACTGAATGGTCAAAAAATGTCTTTGGTATTGAAAAGTTTCATTTTGATGCATCCCTAAGAAAAGGAACAATACAGGGCAATCAATAAGAACAGAGCTCATTTATATCTAATATACAAAGGCATGGTAACAAAAACAATCTGTTTATTTAAATGATAAAGAACTTTTATAAAGAAAAGTTGTGGAAAATGGTTGTATTAAAACTCTGTTTAACTGTTTCTGGAATGTAAAACTACAAGAAATGTTGCAAGTGGAGCAGCTACAGATAATGTGTATGTAAATATATGAAATAAAAGGAAAATGTAAAATACTAACACTAACTGTAATATTAACCAAAGTTGTTATTTACAGAAGTGTGGTTACAGTTACAGGTAACACTTTACACTAAGTATTGACTAACTAACATGAGGTAATGCATTAGTAGATGCATTAACGGACAGTAAAGAACAACAACAAGTGAGTGCACCCCTCACATTTTTGTAAATACGTTATTGTGTCTGTTTATGGGACACTGAAGATATGACACTGTGATACAGTGTACAGTAGTGAGTGTACAGCATGTATATCAGTGTAAATTTACTGTGCCCTCAGAATAACTCAACACACAGCCATTAGCGTCTGGCAGTGAGAGTGAGTACACCCCTAAGTGAAAATTACCAAACTGTGCTTTATTAGCCATTCTCCCTCCCCGGTGTCATGTGACTCATTAGTGTCACAGGGTCTCAGGTGTGAATGGGGAGCAGGTGTGTTAAATCTGGTGTACCGCTCTCGCACTCTCTCATACTGGGCACTGGAAGTTCAACATGGCTCCTCCTGGTAAAGAACTCTCTGAGGATCTGATATAAGGAAGTGCTGCTCTAGATAAAGCGGTTCTAGACTATAAGTAGAACCCACACCCTGAAACTGAGCTGCAGCACGGTGGCCCAGACCATACAGCGGAATAGGCCTCGCCACGGTCCACTAAAGAAGCAGGGTGCACGTGCTCAGGGTCATATCCGGAGGTGGTCTTTTGTATATAGATGTAGGAGTGCTGCCAGCATCGCTGCAGAGGTTACAGGGGTCAGAGGTCAGCCTGTCAGTGCTCAGACCATACACCGTACAGTGGATCAGACTGGTCTGCATGGCTGGCCCAGAAGGAAGCCTCTTTTAAGGATGATGCACAAGAACACCAAGAATACCAAACAACCCAGATACATTAATGATACACACAGTATACTTCTCTTCTTGTTAAATGTGAAAAACATACTGCAGTAACACGCAGGAGAACTGGCTTTAGCTCAAGTAAATACACTGACTTGTGTCAATCAAAGTATTTAATGTATTTACTGGCTCAGCACGTGAACTGTTTTTAAAGGAAAGGTCATTAAGGAGAAAAAGAGGGCGTGTGAGATCAAAGAAAAACATTCTTCTGTAAACACATAGCCGTGAGGTCAGGTAGGGTTTGCTGAACTTACACACAGAAGTGTGGGAGATGCTGTCTTTCAGTACATGTCCTGTCTCTGTAATGGCCTCCATGCTTGTGCACGTTCAGGTAGGTATACAGCCCTGTTCCTGGGAAGTCAGCTGATAACACTGACAGTAAATTAAATGGGAACACCATTAAAACTGAATTCAAATGAGAGAACTAAGAGATAAACTCAGCATCATCAACAGGAGGGAGAAGGAGGATGAACGTGTTTGGAAAGGAGGGACATTTTAAGGTGGACTTTGTGCTGAAGAGCTCCATGGTTCTGGCTTTACGTCTCTGAGAGGTCTGATGGATTAGGTCTGATCAGGAGTAGACAGATGACCTGAGCAGGCTTGCAGGGGAGGAGAAGGAGGGAAGAGGTTCAGTTAAACTACGTTGGGCCATGTTTTATTTAACCCCTTTTACTGCATTGTGACTCCCTCATTCAGAGCTTTGCCAAGCAAGATTAACAATACAACTCCGAAAAGTGATCAAATGATCAAAAATAATAAATTAAAACAGAAGAGTAAAAGCAAAAACACAATCAAGAAACTGACATAAAATGATTGAAGGGATTTTAAAATAAAATAGATTCTGAAACAGTAAACGCAGTTGTGAAATATACTGTAGGGCCTCCAAGCCGAACATTTGTGTACAAACGTGATACATCCATCATATATAATAGATTGTTTTACCAGTCTGTTCAAAATTCATATGAATTTTAGGCAACGCGTATGTAAGTGGTCTGAATGAGACTGAAGTAAACACTTGTACCCTCTCACTTAATAACTCCATCTGTCGGTCCTTTTTTTAAAAATATGCTTTACCTTGTCATTGAATATAACAGTGGAACATGTATGTAGCTTAGTAATTGAAGTATGCAGTGGCAGATGTCCCATTAAATATAATGCATTTAAAAGCACATCTGTGAGCCGTTTCAATGCCAAACAGTAGAGAGATGAGAGATAAAGTTATGGGTTGAGTGATAGCAGTATCAGGGCTGAAAGTGTCTGGGATATCATGTAAATCTTCTGTTATACAAAGTCGCATAAAATAGGCGTCGCTTTGAGCACGGTTGTCATGTAAATTAGAAAGTCAGAGAAGTGGATAAAAGCAGATCTCACTTAAACTGGACTGTCCACTTGCACAGAACCTCCTAGACGTCGTGAGTTTGCAACTTTTCAAAAACAGGTAAGTGGCTGATTGTACTGCAGAAGGTTTCACTATTTATTAGTGTTTCATTTTTATTTTCTCTTTAAAGCTATGGTTTAAGTTCTGATCTGTTTTGTGATTTCTGAGTAAATTTAACTACAAGATATTTTTATTAATACAATGTCTTTCAATGACTAATGTTGTTGCTGTGGCGCAAGTTTATTCTGCATATATTGATTTTTGTTGTATAAATATATGAATTACTCTATTGATGTAGTGTCTATGTACTTACACCCCCTGGTTACTTCATCAGGACCCCCACAGGACCCCCACAGGAGCAGGTAGTATTATCAGGTCTTCCCAGGAGATACACTCTCGGGACTCACGCCAGTTTTTGTGGAGCATTAACCACCAGACTGTTGACCAGCTTCGTGGTCTCAGTTCCTGTAAGAGTTTATTATCTCGATAATCCTTGTGTTTCATTTTTGTGTCAGATTGAATATCTTCTGGGCTTTTTGTCATTTTTGTAGATACTTCTGGCCGTTGTGATTTTGTAATTTTTTTGATGTTCTTGTTTAATAAATCCTACCTAAATGGACCCCCTCTCTGCTTCTGACTGGGCAGCGTCCTGTGACCACTGATGAAGGATCTTTATTCTTTTTTTTTTTACAGCGATTGCAATCACAAGCAATCATAACACCGTCCAAATATTTACCAGGTGTTTCAGTAGTGTCTGTTTCAGTGGTGACAGTTTTAGCTCATTTTAGGCAGGACCCAAAAACACTATCCATTACATGACTAGTAAACACAGGATTGAACAGGTGTACCCACCATAGAGTCGATGTCGATATCGAGCTGGACGTCCGGGTTGCCGCCAATGAGTCTCACATCACGCCGTCTGATACACACATATAAATATGGTTTCTGCCCGGGTTCTGTCCATACGAGGGCGAGAGTGGGGGAGGCGGGA
>JAMWET010005852.1:0-62500 GCA_024036415.1 Prochilodus magdalenae
TCCAACTGTTTATAATTCCATAAGCATCTGAACCATCCAGTGTTGTATATTGTTACTATCATAATACATCATTAACTTACGTGTCTCGATTATAAACCATGTCCCCCCTGCCAAATACAAATCTTCCCAACTCCACCTCCAGCATTCACACAGTGTGAAACTGCGTAACCAATACTTTTAGCACATTGCTAACATCGTATAGGTCTAGTTACATAGTAAAAGCCTTATGTGTATTTACATCCAGTTTCAAACCGAAGTACAGGCTATGCGTTATTCTGTTAACCATCATTTCTAGTGGGTTTAGCTGTTTGCATGTCTGCTGTGATATGATTTTTGTGCTAACAGAATCATTCCCAGTATAAACTCTGGTTGGTATACAATTTCAAAATGTTGGAACACGTACCTGTGTTTGAACCGTCAGTTAATTCCTGAACTGAAATAGATGGCCCAACTTCCAGAGCCAGTCACACCCTACACAAACACCTGAGCAATAACGTCAGTATGGAACCTATCTACCCTAATCTGTCTATCTATATACGTTTACTGTATACGTAAAGCCATATAATTTAAATTATGATGAGCTTAGATCATTTAAACATGTTTTACTAAAGTATTTTACTGCACTCTGGGGCTGGTTTGATTGGTTTAGCTTTAAAGATTTAATGTACATTCGATTATATAGTTGTAAAATATAGCCATATTCATTTATGCAGCTTTTTTTTCTGGAGCCTAAATACAGTCTCCAGTTCCTGCGCTAGTCATGCACTGTTTAATCAGTAACATTAAGTATTTAGCCTTACATAGTACACATAAATATATAGCGCACACCAGCTAATCTCATATTCATATTCAACACTTATAATTATAATAGAATCTACCACTGTAATTAGGCCGTAATTGATTTACTCAGTCTGTCCCTGGGTATAGGTTTACTGGGTCTGTCCCTGGGTATAATTTCAGTGATTCCTAACCTGGGGTTGACAGTCACTTTTGTTCCTTTGCCAAATATGATCTTGTATGTCGTAGTCACACATCATTAGAAACTTTGGCAAAAACCTGTCCACGGTTAAGACGTGTGGTCTCTAAGATAAGAAGAGCTATTGATCTGATTTGATTGTAATAGCTGTGTTCATTACCATGGAGATTAATTAATTACAGGATGCTTTAGAAGTGTTAATACATGCAGGCTGTGGGATTAACATGTTCTCTCCACTTCCAAGTTAATTCCTCTCCTTACAAAAGTGTTTCCCCAATTCCATTGCAGTATAATGTTATTGCTACAACCTAATAGGCTATGGATTTGCATAATCTTATATAACAAGCCTGTATTAATTTTCCAAAATGCAAAGATTAAAGGATGAACTTGGAGAGAACAAGTGAATCTAACAGTGAGGTGAGTATATATGTACTTGTGTGCAGTATTTATATAATATTTATGTATTTATATATTTATATTTATATAAATATGTAAATGTTCAATATTTTTTAATATCAGCCTGCACTCACTATGTTACTACTGTAAAGGTCTCCATATTATCACCCAGCAATATGTTTCTGTTTATCTTTCTTCCAGTAGGACCGACTTTTAAACTCACCAGTGTCTTAGAGCTAAATATCACGACCTTACATAATTTAAAACCAGTTTAAGTACGAGATCAGTATACTTGTACTTACTTGTACTGACAACAACTTTTGTCCCTTTACCAAATATGATCCTGTTGGTATTAGTCACACAGTGTTTACAGGCTTTAACGATTATACTCCAACACTGAGTGCCAGTTTATATACTTCTACTGATATATTTTACCAAAGTTTATTCCAAAATACAATTATCTGACAATAAAAATTAGGAAAGTAATTAGCAAGTGTCGATCATCATTTTAGACCAGGAACTTTGAAATATTAGTTTCTCTAGATCAGAACTAAGACTGTATTTTTTTGTTTTCCCCTTTTATATAAATAAGATTATAGTTTGCTTCTTTGACTCTTAAAAAACCTTGACTCTTGATATTATGCAGTAAAGAACTTATACAGTTACATATATCAGTTAAATAATTTATATAAGGCAGAAATTAAGCACTACCTGACTCTACGGTGAGCGTAATTCCTTTTCCAAATATTAATTTCTGTCCTCCATAATTAGTCACACAAAGTTATGGAGCCACACAAAAAACATAGAGGGTGCTACCAGACAGATAGGAAGTAGACTGAATTAGAATTATTGGAAAAAGTCCTTTTGTGAATATTTTAATAAAATCACACGTGCTAACTGTGTCCTGCTGTCTATACAATTCTTTAAAACTAAAATCAGATTCACTTTAACAGCAAAAGACTTTGAGACTTTAAAAGTTCAGTTAACGAGTCTTAAATACACTGAAGAGAATTCTACATGTTCCACAGTGCTGTTTACATTTAACACATATAGTAACTTACTCGTGTCAATTACCAGTTTTATTCCTGCACCGAAGACGATCTTGTTAGCTCCACTTCCATACATCACACTATGTGAAGCTACACAACAAAAAACTACCTTCCTGAAGTGGCCTTCAAAAATTCTAAAGTCCAACCTTGCAATCTACAGGTGGATAACAAACTAGATTTGATGGTGTTTTTCTTTTTTTAACATTTTATTACAAACTTTCAAACACTTTGATACTTCATCAAGTAGATAAAGTAAATTACACCTAGTTCAGACTAAACAAACAGCTTTCTGTTGTACGAGTAGAAGAGAGTGTCTGCTGTTAAAGTAGAGTCAATTTTAAGATTTGAGTTAAATGTGTTTAAACAAACCATGTATTTTAACAATCTTGTGGTTCGTTTTTAGAAACAGATGTGAAATAATGAGCACTAATTATAATGGTTATTTATTATTATTCTGTTTAAATACTGTTTACATCTGAACAACTGTTTGAACTAGTGAAAGTGTTGAATTAAAGTTATAATTTAAAGTTATAAGAAATGAAATGGCTATAATTGTACAGGTCTTTGCCATCACTGAGAAACATACTGTTCTGTTAATGTGCAGGTTTTACCTGACTCCCCTACTGCTACATTATGTTTATCATTTATAACAGATGTTTTTAATAGAGGATATCTGACTTTTTATCTATATATATAGTTTTATATGCTTATAACACACAAAGAAAATTAATTCTTACTTCTTTCAACAGTCAGTGTGATTCCAGAGCCAAAATAGATTTTCCAGTTTCCACTGCTAGTCACACATTGGGCTGACCCTGAACAGTAACTCTACACACCCAGGAAAGGCTCTATAGAATTTCTATTAAATTTAATCAATTAGTTTAGAAATTTGGAGACCAGCATTGTTGTTATCGCCATCAGTGCTGCTAAAGCTCTTTTTGAACCATTGGTTAAGGAATACCTTCTACTGGAAAAACCTCACCTGCCCTTTTATATATGTATATTTTAAATGCACATACAGTAAAAGACTTGTTTCAAACATATACACATCATCATCGTTAAACATGAATCTGGAACAGAACATTGCTGTATTACATTGCAGGAACTGTAAGAAATACATTTTAATTTTTACTTACTGTGTTGACAACAACTTTAATCCCTCTACCGAGTATGAGCTTGTTAGCATTATTCACACAGTGTTAAAAGTCCCCAGCAATTATCCCACAACGCACACACTCTAGTTCAAACAGCTTAGAATTGTTAAATATAAACTATTTAATATTTTTATACATAATAACGCTTGTACATTTAAATATTCTATAATAATCTAAGCATGTAGATCAACATACTGTATAGTTTTAACAGTATTTTAAATTTTATATACTGTAAGTTTTAGTATTTTAAGAATTTTCATTTTTTAAAAATCAATAACTTTTTTATATATATATTTTTTAAGATTTGATCACCAGTTTTTTAAATATGGGATGCTCTGGATGTTAGATTTATTGTAAATTATTGTGGCTGTCATTTTAGATTTTAGGTTTATGGTCACATATATAATACATATCCTAGATCAGTTTCATTTAATGGATATTTAGTTGATTGTATGTGAAAAAAACATTTTGAAGAATCAAACAACATACTGCAGCGAAACTCTAACAATAAAGTTCTGTACTTGTCCATGAATAGCACTAAATAAAACAATGCAGAAACAAAATCTACCTGACTCCACGATGACTTTTATGCCTTTCCCAAATTATGATTTTCTGTCCTGTACCAGTCACACACCGTTTTACAGCCCCACAAAAAACATGGAGCCTGCTCACAGAGACACATCAACTCATGGCTTATGAAAATTGCCATGATATTTGCAAAATTAAAATCAGCTCAGTTAAGGTTAAAGTTGAAAGTTCAGGTTGGTGCTGGATTAGAGTTCTATGGTTAGACTCTACAGAGCTCAGTTCTACATCAAATAAATCCAGAAGCATTTTAGGAAACAGGTTATCATGACTACTGCTCTCAACTATTAACTTCATGCCAGTTTCCAAAAAGGATCTTGTTAACTCCCATTCCAGAATTCACACAGTGTCATGCGACACAACAAAAATCTACTGCTCCAGGAAACAACTTTTGATGAGCATTATGATTCATGTACGTGTGTTTTTCTTATGTTGGTCATGTAAATCATCACTGTCAGATTTCACTTCATCATTTTTATTAGGTTTTATTTTTTGTATTTCTCTTTACGGAATTTACGTTGTTTGAAAATTTCATAAGGAGCGAATGAACAGAAACGGGCTACAGTCACCATCAGAAAAACTGATCTGAATGTTTACTTTACTGGAAAACTAGTTTGACTAAATTTTGGGGAGATGTTTTGTTCTGACAGCGATGAGTTAAAGAGATCAGCATTAAAGAGCATTTTAAAGCTATGTTAAACTTGTATCCAGCTCAGACTCTCCTATCCCAATTCTAACTTTAATTACGTTACGAGGAACTTACTTTCTTTCAATGACCAACTTGGTGCCTGTTCCAAAGATCATCTTACTTCCACTTCCAGTAGACACACAGTGAGACACTGCGTAACAAATATCTACTCCCCTCACACGAGCTGACCATTCGGAGCTTACAGTCAGACTTCTATCCAGACATTACTTCTATATGAACTGCTTTGTTTACAATCAGTAAATATCAAAAACATCTCAATCTATACTGAAATTTTAGATTATTGTATATCACGATGTGTCAAAAGCACAAAGATAAATTCTTACTTCTTTCAATAATCAGTTTGATTCCGGATCCAAATAGAGTCGCTGGTTTCCAGTAGTCACACACTGTAGAGACCCTTGAATGATAACTGTCTACTCTGAGAAAACACCGTCATCCTAAACCGAACTATTAACTATGAACTCCATTATGTTTAAAGTTTAATGGAATTTCAGACCTATGTTAGACTCATATTTCAGTTTTACAATAAATAATTCAACATTTTTTAGAAAACTGTTTATTATGACTTACTTCTTTCCACTATTAACTTCACGCCAGCTCCAAAGAAAAGCTTGTTGACTCCCAATCCTGAAGTCACACTGTGAAATACTAAGCTACAAAAATCTACTTTTGAAGGAGACAACTTGCATTTTCATCTCTGTAAGAACAAAATCCTACTGATCATTTATTCCGTATTACACTAGCATGATGAAATGGACTGATTGATAACTGGAATAAACGGTTTGAAGCTAGATGCTAAACATGTCTGTTTTTTAATTTCTGAGAAAAGTTGCTGTTTTGGCTCTGGCAGTGATTTTACTTTTAGCCTATCAGTACTTCTAAACATCCAATTTTCTGTTTGCAGATGTTTGTTGTTTATGTGATGCTGGTGAGTATGAAGAATAAGTAAACCTCCTCCAGATAAAAATATTCATACTGAACCATATATAACTATATCATACACAAAATGATATTATTCACATTCTTACTTCTTTCAACAGTCAGTTTGATTCCAGATCCAAAATAGAGTTTCTGACCAGCAGTCACACACTGTACTGACCCTGAATAATAACCTTCAGGAAGTTGTCTCTGTTAACTGTTAATGTTAGAGGATGCTATACAACAAAAAAAATCTACTGGTCCAAGAGACAAGACTGTAATCTCCATTTTTTGTTGGGTTTAAACATTATATTCATATTTTATGATGAATGTGAGAAAAGACTTAATATAACATTATTTATGATATTGATTCATTGTTTTTATATTTGTTTTATATTGATTTATTATTTTTATTTCTTTGTTTACATAATTTTAATTATTACATTTTAGTATTTTACATTACATTGTACATCATATTATTTTTTGATAAACAGATATAAAAAAGTTTGTTCTACATTTACATCTTACTTTAGTCTTCTTTACGTTTTGCAGGGGTTTTCAGAAGATTATTTTTGCAAATAGAATTTCTACATGTCCCTGGTCCATTTCATATAGATAGTACTGTGACATCCCTGAACTTTGTTTAAAAACTCTATAAACACACAAAGATAAGTACTTACTTCTTTCAACAGTCAGTTTGATTGCAGAACCAAAATAGAGTCTCTCGGTTCCACCAGCATACACACAATGTACTGACCCTCAACAATAACTCTATATAACTTCTCTCAACTATCACTTTGCGTTGCTCTAAACTTTAAACTCTATATCTAGAATTCAATGTAGGTTATGCAACGAAAGTGTCCCGACAGCTTCTATAACTATAACCAAACCTTGTATTTTTAATCATCCAGCTGCCCTTTACACTGTCTTAAAATTTCATGATGTACACATCAATTAAAATGATCCAAAAAAATACTAAAACATGATTCACCTTTTTACTAAGCTTTAGTCATTTTAGAATCTAAACTTTTTTTTTTTTTACTTTTTTTGGTTTTCAGATGTTTCTTGTTGTGTTGCTGATAACGTGTGTGTCTATCTGTGTAGATTTGTAATATTCCTCAGGACAGCTGAGAAGTCTACAACACACAAAGTACTTACTGCTTTCAACAGTCAGTTTAATTCCAGAACCAAAGAGGAGCCTCTGGATTCCACTGCCAGTCACACACTGTACTGACCCTGAACGATAACGGTCCACTCACGGAATACTCACACTTAACACGTCTTACTGAAATTCATCCATTTCTGACATTTTCATTCACACACTAAAACTCTAAATCACTTAGTCTAGAAAAAAAACCCTCTAAAATCACTTTTCTAACTGAATTTCATCCAGTTCTAACACACTTTCCTTCACACTTCTTAAACACTTACCTGATTCAATGCTTAGTTTTATTCCAGAGCCAAAGTAGATTCTCTGGCCTCCGGTGTTAGTCACACACTAGTTTATCCCTAAACAACAAGTCTCTCTTCTCACTGAGAAATGAAATGTATTCTGATTCATCACTGCGGTTATTAAAGTATGTATTGTGTATACAGGATATAGTATAGTATTGTATTCTGCTGTGTGGTATTTTGTATACAGTATAAAGTAGTTTAAATAAAACTGAACTATATAAAAAAAACAATTCACTGTTTAAATTATCATTTAATAATTTTAATAGTCAATGTCTGTTTCTGGGATTAATTCATCATATTTTTTACACTGCAGTTATTAAATTATAGAAATAATATATGGAATAGTATAATATGAATCTTTCACACATTAGCATTGATTCGATTATGATGGGAAATAGTGTAACTAGCTGAACTAGTGAAGGTGTTGAATTACAGTAACAGGCAACTTACGTACTATTAATGTTTCAAAGGTAGCTAAGCCACATTGCCACATGTCTTACTATGTGTTTACAGATTTTTTTTAAAGTCTAATATTTTAGATCTAGGAGGTGAAACTCTTACTTACTGGAGATGACTACGAACTTTTATTCCTGTACTGAACAAGATCTTCTCTGTGCTAGTCCACACAGTGCTAGAGACCTCAGCAGATATACCCTACAGCTCTCCAGGATTAACACTTCAGAGAAATTCAATAGTAAAGAAATTCAGTCCTTTTTAAATGATGACCTGATGCTACTTTAAAATCGAACAACCAATATTATTAATGAAGCTCATCCCACGTTTCATGATCGCTCGATATCAATCGATACCAGTGCATAGTATTTACATTATAATCTTCATGTAAGAATCGCCATTTTAATGGCAGGATCTGCTTTGTTTTTAATATAGCAACCTTGTACATATAATAATTATATAACTATGTCTGTCCTGTTATTTTTATAGCACAGTATTGCAAAATAATATTCTTTCACAGCTTTGAAATATGTTTTCCTAAATATCTCAAAGGAATAAACGAATATTTTTTACTTACTTGCACTGACAAACAACTTTTCATCCTGTGGCAAATAGGATCTTCTGTGTGTTAGTCACACAGTGTTAAACACTTAGCAATTATTCTGCAGAGCTACTACTGATAACCCTCTATAAAACGGGACATGGTGAACATTTTCTTTAGAATATTATATTATCCGACAATATTTAAAATTTCACGAGATAAAAACTTAAATTTTCTCATTAAAGGTTTGCACACAAACACACATGGAAAATTCACAGTAAAAATTAAATATTTGTAATAAAGGAACTACCTGGACTCTACGATGAAATTTAATTCCTTTTCCAAATATGATTTTTCTTCCTGACGATTCAGTCACACACAGTTTTAGAGCCACA
The DNA here is from genome assembly GCA_024036415.1 of Prochilodus magdalenae. NCBI lineage: Eukaryota > Metazoa > Chordata > Actinopteri > Characiformes > Prochilodontidae > Prochilodus > Prochilodus magdalenae. The sequence continues at coordinate 8,632 of JAMWET010005852.1, forward strand.
CAAAAACATGCAGTTTTTACATATCTATATACCTGTCCAAACATGCCAGCTAAAGGAAAGATCTTAAAGATCTGATTTCTTTAGTTTTTTAATTAGTTATATAGCTGCTTTAAAATTTCAGTCAGTTTTCTTTTTTCAAACCACATTTTTATACTATATGTATTATATGTACCCATGACTTCTTCATGTATAACAAAGCTAAAATTAGAAGATTAAACCTAGAAGAGACTTTCAGTGTAATCGTACGCCCCATATTCAGTGTTCAACTTTTACATACTAGTAAACAGCTGGTGCTATAAACAAAGTAGCTACATACCAAAAGTAAACTTACTTCTTTCAGTGACCAACTTTATGCCTGTTCCAAAGGATTAGCTTGTTAACTGAACTTCCAGTAGGACACACAGTGTCACACTATACAAACAAAAATCTACTGTCCCGAGAAACGACTTTACTTTTACCGTGGGAAAAATAAAAATCACATTTTAATAAGGAAGGTACCATAAAATTAGTCAATTTTTTTGGTTTGTTGCCAATTTGTTATGCTTATTTGTGCACACATAGAATGAGTAAACAGTCTTTAGCTAGCTTCACTGATGAATATTTATATACATACCGTGTAGACTGGTCAACATTATATGTATTCTAATAATAATATACTCAATAAAAAGATATTCTTACTGGGGTCAACAGTCAGTTTGAGCCCAGTAGCCGATATAGATTCTCAAATTATCAGTTCTAGTCCCACACTGTGGTGTTCTTCACCAATAATTCTTCTAAACTCACATTTTAATAAATTAGCTGACCTTCCGTTCTAATATCCCATAATCCTTCTAGAACACTTACTTGGTTCAACAGTCAGTTTGATACCGGAGCCGAAGTAGAGTCTCTGCGCAGGTCACACACACTTGATTTTTTCCTCTAACAATATGTCTTTAGTCTTAAATGTGCAGATTAATAGAGCTAATAAGATCGTATTACTGTTAAACACTGGTCAGAAAGTATTTAACACTGTAATCAAACACTGCTACTGTTCATTTACTGATATAGACTCTAAATTCACCAAAATATATATTTCAGCCTTTTTTGTTTATTTGAATGCTGTAAAATGCAGTATAAGTAAGACAACAGCATGTGACGTCTGTTATTTAAGCAGTATTACTTACTGGAGTTAATAACAACTTTAGTTCCTTTTCCAAATATGATCTTGTTGGTGCCAGACACACAGTGCTAGAACCTTCAGCAAATACACCCGAGAACCAAATTATAATATGCTATAACAAGAGAAAGCTGCATCACTGCGTGGACTTAAATCCTATTTTACACAAGTCTTCCAGTAACATTAGCTTCACTGGCTAGCTAGTTTGGCTTTAGAATAGATGACGCTAGTAGTATATTTCATGCTACATGTGTTGAGAAGAGGATTTTATCCAGAGAGACTTACAGAGGTAGCTAAATGTAGCAGCCCAGCGACTCTGATTTAGCATAGCATGGTGTGCTTAGTTGGGGAATTGAACCCCAACTCTATAGTACAGCACTGATCCTGTTATTTCCATAATCATCTATTAGTTATTTCACCTATTTATACTTTTATGTTTAATGGCAGCATGTAGTGAGGGATACCTCTACATCCCATACACAGAGGATATAATTTTTTAAAAGTGAGATGAATAAACTTTTACCTACTTGTGTTGACTGTAAGTTTAGTGCCTCTCCCAAATATGAGCTTGTCGGTGCTAGTCACACAGTGTTAAAGCCTTAGCAATTATCCTTTAACATATCTTACCAGCATAGCAGCACCATGACTCAAACATTTAACCACACAACTGAACAATACAATACTCTACTCTTTAGAATACAGCCGTATTATCGGATACATTAATAAATAAGAGATTAAAGGAGACTGAACACTGTGAATTATATTAATTATAATTATTATTGTTGGTGTAAAATAATAAAGGTATATGATGTGTTATGTTACTTTCACCTTCAGGATCACATAGAGAATAATAAAACGCTACCTGACTCGATAGTGAGCATTAATTAATTCCTCTGCCAAATCTAAAATTTTCCGTGCTCCTGAAAACAGCCACACCCAGCTTTACAGCCACACAAAAACATTTAGGCTGCTAACACCGAGACTGATGCCATGAAATACATCAACCTATTTATGGATATTATTGAAAACATTATTTTCATGTTATTGTTATATTCTGCTGTTTCTGGTTATAAACTACAAATGAACTAACTAAACAGGGGACCAATGACAAGACATAGCAGGTAGATCATGTGTAAACAAGCTCTAATTATAACATTACATGATATTAAAGAAAACGTGAGGGTTATGTAAACACCACTATATTCCACAGAAGTAAACAGTTACATATTTAATGTTATGTACAGATTATGAGTAACTTACTCGGTTCAACGGACGTTTTAACTTTGTGCCGGTTTCCAAAGATTATCTTGTTAAGTGCACTTCCAGAAGTCACACCACGTCACGCTACACAACAAAAATCTGCTATCCGGAGAACCCAGCTGAACAGAGTTACTAAACACTTTCCTCAAACCCCACTTCAGTTTTATCTGTTTCCTCAAGTGTTTGTTACTAATTTGGGTTGAATACTGTTACTATGGTAATAAGTAATTCCTTTAAACTATGATGTATATTTTCCATTTTATGTCACTTATATACGAATTTCCAGCTTCTTTTATTATTATAAAAACTTATTAAAAATCTTACTTTTTTTAACAGTCAGTTTGATTCCAGTAGCAAAGTAGAGTTTTTCTGGTTTTCCACCAGTGTACACACACTGACCTGACCCTGAACAATAACCATCTACTAGGACATAACCTTTTCATGTTTAATTTTAACACAGTTTACCTTACTTCAATTCAGCTGATTATTTATTAATTATCATGTACAAAGCTTAGGAAACCAGCATACATTTCATCAGCTATGTTAAAGAAAATATATCAAACTTTTTACAAGTTAATATGTACATGTCTATCAATAAAAAGAGATATTTTGTAAAACAACTTATTATCATTTATTATTATACAAACTTCTTTCTTTCAAAAGTCTTTCTAGATAAATTTCTAGATTTTAGTTTATGTTTCAACTTACTATTCTCATACTTCTACCAGGAGAGTTAGTGTTTAATAACTGGACATTTAAATGTTTTTAAAGCCTCATTCAAAGTGAACATTTCAGAATTTCAGATATGTGGTAATGTCTGCATCAATCATATATACATTCCTAAAAAACATTCCGTTTTACACGGATAACAAGCTACACATGAGGTTTAACTTACTTGTTTTCAGTTATCAGTTTTATACCCGCACCAAAGAATATCTTGTTAAGCTCCAGCTCCAGTATTCACACATCGCTACACCACCCTACAAAATCCTACTGTGCTGAGTAACAGCGTGTCCGTGTTTGGCCAGGTGGAGGTTTAAGTTTGTTTACTGCCAGTATATCACTAGTAACACCACCTGCTGTAAGGTACGTCTTGCTGATGTTTGAGTACATTCTTTTATTTTACATCTATTGTAAATGTCATCACAGTGCATTATTATAAATATCACCTGTAATCTGGGGTAAATGATCCCAGTTTTAAACAGTTTGAAAGCCAATTGTCCCAATAAGGTCTGTATTTTCTTTGTGCAAAGAATAGTATATATATTTTAAATAATATAAAAACATATTTAATAATGTTCAAATGCACTTAATGTCTCAACCTTGTGCCAGAGCCAAAGATAATTTTTGCTCAGTCCAACAAAAACAATGTAAATAGAGTACAAAAACCAAAAACCCTGGGAAGTGTGCTTTCTAATGTGTTTGGTTTGCTGTGCTTTCAGAGATGTTAAATAAGAAAGATGGTGGAAAGTGAAGCTAGTTCTCTAGTTCCGTTTGTTTAGATGGCCTTTTGATTTTAGTAAGCTAAATGAACCTGAAGAACCCAAATAGGATCTGCTAATTACCCTTAACTAAATACCTACTGCAATCCCCATAATAGTTTCTCTATTGAGTTGTTTCATAATAACAAGCAGGAGAGCTCTTTATTAAAGCTAAAGCTTGAGCGCTTACAGGCTGGTCAATCAGACCTTAATGGTTACTGATTTCCATGGTAACAGGAAGTTATTAATAGCAATAGATTGGCCAAGTAGCATAATTATTGGATATAATATATATTTTACCAATAATTATGCTACTTGGCCAATCTATTGCTATTAATAACTTCCTGTTACCATGGAATCAGTACCATTAAGGTCTGATTGACCAGCCTGTAAGCGCTCAAGCTTTTAGCTTTAATAAAGAGCTCTCCTGCTTGTTATTATGAAACAACTCAATAGAGAAACTACTTATGGGATTGCAGTAGGTATTTAGTTAAGGGTAATTAGCAGATTCCTATTTGGTTCTTCAGGTTCATTTAGCTTACTAAAATCAAAGCCATCTAAACAAACGGAACTAGAGAACTAGCTTCACTTTCCACCATCTTTCTTATTTAACATCTCTGAAAGCACAGCAACCAAAAACACATTAGAAAGCACACTTCCCAGGGTTTTTTATTACATTGTTTTTGTTGGACTGAGCAAAATTATCTTTGGCTCTGGCACAAGGTTGAGACATTAAGTGCATTGAACATTATTAAATATGTTTTATATATATTTAAAAATATATATACTATTCTTTGCACAAAGAAAATACAGGACCCTTAGTGGACCAATTGGCTTTCAAACTGTTTAAAAACTGGGATCATTTACCCAGATTACAGGTGATATTTATAATAATGCACTGTGATGGACATTTACAATAGATGTAAAATAAAAGAAATGTACTCAAAACATCAGCAAGACGTACCTTACAGCAGGTGTGTTACTAGTGATACCTGCAGTAACAAAACTTAAACCTCCACCTGGCCCCAAACACGGACACGCTGTTACTCAGCACAGTAGGATTTTGTAGGGTGGTGTAGCGATGTGTGAATACTGGAGCTGGAGCTAACAAGATATTCTTTGGTGCGGGTATAAAACTGATAACTGAAACAAGTAAGTTAAACCTCATGTGTAGCTTGTTATCCGTGTAAAACGGAATGTTTTTAGGAATGTATATATGATATGCAGACATTACCACATATCTGAAATTCTGAAATGTTCACTTTGAATGAGGCTTTAAACATTTAAATGTCCAGTTATTAAACACTAACTCTCCTGGTAGAAGTATGAGAATAGTAAGTTGAAACATAAACTAAAATCTAGAAATTTATCTAGAAAGACTTTTGAAAGAAAGAAGTTTGTATAATAATAATGATAATAAGTTGTTTTACAAAATATCTCTTTTTATTGATAGACATGTACATATTAACTTGTAAAAAAGTTGATATATTTCTTTAACATAGCTGATGAAATGTATGCTGGTTCTAAGCTTTGTACATGATAATTAATAAATAATCAGCTGAATTGAAGTAAGTAAACTGGTAAAAATTAAACATGAAAGGTTATGTCCTAGTAGATGGTTATTGTTCAGGGTCAGGTCAGTGTGTGTACACTGGTGGAAACCAGAAACTCTACTTTGCTACTGGAATCAAACTGACTGTTAAAACAAGTAAGATTTTAATAAGTTTTTATAATAATAAAAGAAGCTGGAAATTCGTATATAAGTGACATAAAATGGAAATATACATCATAGTTTAAAGGAATTACTTATTACCATAGTAACAGTATTCAACCAAATTAGTAACAAACACTTGAGAAACAGATAAAACTGAAGTGGGGTTTGAGGAAAGTGTTAGTAACTCTGTTCAGCTGGGTTCTCCGGATAGCAGATTTTTGTTGTGTAGCGTGACGTGGTGTGACTTCTGGAAGTGCACTTAACAAGATAATCTTTGGAACCGGCACAAAGTTAACCGTTGAACCGAGTAAGTTACTCATAATCTGTACATAACATTAAATATGTAACTGTTTACTTCTGTGGAATATAGTGGTGTTACATAACCCTCACGTTTTCTTTAATATCATGTAATGTTATAATTAGAGCTTGTTTACACATGATCTACCTGCTATGTCTTGTCATTGGTCCCCTGTTTAGTTAGTTCATTTGTAGTTTATAACCAGAAACAGCAGAATATAACAATAACATGAAAATAATGTTTTCAATAATATCCATAAATAGGTTGATGTAATTCATGGCATCAGTCTCGGTGTTAGCAGCCTAAATGTTTTTGTGTGGCTGTAAAGCTGGGTGTGGCTGTTTCAGGAGCACGGAAAATTAGATTTGGCAGAGGAATTAAGCTCACTATCGAGTCAGGTAGCGTTTTATTATTCTCTATGTGATCCTGAAGGTGAAAGTAACATAACACATCATATACCTTATTATTTTACACCACAATAATAATTATAATTAATATAATTCACAGTGTTCAGTCTCCTTTAATCTCTTATTTATTAATGTATCTAATACGGCTGTATTCTAAAGAGTAGAGTATTGTATTGTTCAGTTGTGTGGTTAAATGTTTGAGTCATGGTGCTGCTATGCTGGTAAGATATGTTAAAGGATAATTGCTAAGGCTTTAACACTGTGTGACTAGCACCGACAAGCTCATATTTGGGAGAGGCACTAAACTTACAGTCAACACAAGTAGGTAAAAGTTTATTCATCTCACTTTTAAAAATTATATCCTCTGTGTATGGGATGTAGAGGTATCCCTCACTACATGCTGCCATTAAACATAAAAGTATAAATAGGTGAAATAACTAATAGATGATTATGGAAATAACAGGATCAGTGCTGTACTATAGAGTTGGGGTTCAATTCCCCAACTAGCACACCATGCTATGCTAATCAGAGTCGCTGGGCTGCTACATTTAGCTACCTCTGTAAGTCTCTCTGGATAAAATCCTCTTCTCAACACATGTAGCATGAAATATACTACTAGCGTCATCTATTCTAAAGCCAAACTAGCTAGCAGTGAAGCTAATGTTACTGGAAGACTTGTGTAAAATAGGATTTAAGTCACGCAGTGATGCAGCTTCTCTTGTTATAGCATATTATAATTTGGTTCTCGGGTGTATTTGCTGAAGGTTCTAGCACTGTGTGTCTGGCACCAACAAGATCATATTTGGAAAAGGAACTAAAGTTGTTATTAACTCCAGTAAGTAATACTGCTTAAATAACAGACGTCACATGCTGTTGTCTTACTTATACTGCATTTTACAGCATTCAAATAAACAAAAAAGGCTGAAATATATATTTTGGTGAATTTAGAGTCTATATCAGTAAATGAACAGTAGCAGTGTTTGATTACAGTGTTAAATACTTTCTGACCAGTGTTTAACAGTAATACGATCTTATTAGCTCTATTAATCTGCACATTTAAGACTAAAGACATATTGTTAGAGGAAAAATCAGTGTGTGACTGCGCAGAGACTCTACTTCGGCTCCGGTATCAAACTGACTGTTGAACCAAGTAAGTGTTCTAGAAGGATTATGGGATATTAGAACGGAAGGTCAGCTAATTTATTAAAATGTGAGTTTAGAAGAATTATTGGTGAAGAACACCACAGTGTGGGACTAGAACTGATAATTTGAGAATCTATATCGGCTACTGGGCTCAAACTGACTGTTGACCCCAGTAAGAATATCTTTTTATTGAGTATATTATTATTAGAATACATATAATGTTGACCAGTCTACACGGTATGTATATAAATATTCATCAGTGAAGCTAGCTAAAGACTGTTTACTCATTCTATGTGCACAAATAAGCATAACAAATTGGCAACAAACCAAAAAATTGACTAATTTTATGGTAACTTCCTTATTAAAATGTGATTTTTATTTTTCCCACGGTAAAAGTAAAGTCGTTTCTCGGGACAGTAGATTTTTGTTGTATAGTGTGACACTGTGTGTCTACTGGAAGTTCAGTTAACAAGCTAATCTTTGGAACAGGCATAAAGTTGGTCACTGAAAGAAGTAAGTTACTTTTGGTATGTAGCTACTTTGTTTATAGCACCAGCTGTTACTAGTATGTAAAAGTTGAACACTGAATATGGGCGTACGATTACACTGAAAGTCTCTTCTAGGTTTAATCTTCTAATTTTAGCTTTGTTATACATGAAGAAGTCATGGGTACATATAATACATATAGTATAAAAGTGGTTTTGAAAACTGAACTGAAATTTTAAGCAGCTATATAACTAATTAAAAAAACTAAAGAAATCAGATCTTTAAGATCTTTCCTTTAGCTGGCATGTTTGGACAGGTATATAGATATGTAAAACTGCATGTTTTTGTGTGGCTCTAAAACTGTGTGTGACTGAATCGTCAGGAAGAAAAATCATATTTGGAAAAGGAATTAAATTCATCGTAGAGTCAGGTAGTTCCTTTATTACAAATATTTAATTTTTACTGTGAATTTTCCATGTGTGTTTGTGTGCAAACCTTTAATGAGAAAATTTAAGTTTTATCTCGTGAAATTTTAAATATTGTCGGATAATATAATATTCTAAAGAAATGTTCACCATGTCGTTTTATAGAGGGTTATCAGTAGTAGCTCTGCAGAATAATTGCTAAGTGTTTAACACTGTGTGACTAACACACAGAAGATCCTATTTGCCACAGGGATGAAAGTTGTTGTCAGTGCAAGTAAGTAAAAATATTCGTTTATTCCTTTGAGATATTTAGGAAAACATATTTCAAAGCTGTGAAAGAATATTATTTTGCAATACTGTGCTATAAAAATAACAGGACAGACATAGTTATATAATTATTATATGTACAAGGTTGCTATATTAAAAACAAAGCAGATCCTGCCATTAAAATGGCGATTCTTACATGAAGATTATAATGTAAATACTATGCACTGGTATCGATTGATATCGAGCGATCATGAAACGTGGGATGAGCTTCATTAATAATATTGGTTGTTCGATTTTAAAGTAGCATCAGGTCATCATTTAAAAAGGACTGAATTTCTTTACTATTGAATTTCTCTGAAGTGTTAATCCTGGAGAGCTGTAGGGTATATCTGCTGAGGTCTCTAGCACTGTGTGACTAGCACAGAGAAGATCTTGTTCAGTAAAGGAATAAAAGTTGTAGTCATCTCCAGTAAGTAAGAGTTTCACCTCCTAGATCTAAAATATTAGACTTTAAAAAAAATCTGTACACACATAGTAAGACATGTGGCAATGTGGCTTAGCTACCTTTGAAACATTAATAGTTCGTAAGTTGCCTGTTCCTGTAATTCAACACCTTCACTAGTTCAGCTAGTTACACTATTTCCCATCATAATCGAATCAATGCTAATGTGTGAAAGATTCATATTATACTATTCCATATATTATTTCTATAATTTAATAACTGCAGTGTAAAAAATATGATGAATTAATCCCAGAAACAGACATTGACTATTAAATTATTAAATGATAATTTAACAGTGAAATGTTTTTTATAGTTCAGTTTTATTTAAACTACTTTATACTGTATACAAAATACCACACAGCAGAATACAATACTATACTATATCCTGTATACACAATACATACTTTAATAACCGCAGTGATGAATCAGAATACATTTCATTTCTCAGTGAGAAGAGAGACTTGTTGTTTAGGGATAAACTAGTGTGTGACTAACACCGGAGGCCAGAGAATCTACTTTGGCTCTGGAATAAAACTAAGCATTGAATCAGGTAAGTGTTTAAGAAGTGTGAAGGAAAGTGTGTTAGAACTGGATGAAATTCAGTTAGAAAAGTGATTTTAGAGGGTTTTTTTTCTAGACTAAGTGATTTAGAGTTTTAGTGTGTGAATGAAAATGTCAGAAATGGATGAATTTCAGTAAGACGTGTTAAGTGTGAGTATTCCGTGAGTGGACCGTTATCGTTCAGGGTCAGTACAGTGTGTGACTGGCAGTGGAATCCAGAGGCTCCTCTTTGGTTCTGGAATTAAACTGACTGTTGAAAGCAGTAAGTACTTTGTGTGTTGTAGACTTCTCAGCTGTCCTGAGGAATATTACAAATCTACACAGATAGACACACACGTTATCAGCAACACAACAAGAAACATCTGAAAACCAAAAAAAGTAAAAAAAAAAAAAGTTTAGATTCTAAAATGACTAAAGCTTAGTAAAAAGGTGAATCATGTTTTAGTATTTTTTTGGATCATTTTAATTGATGTGTACATCATGAAATTTTAAGACAGTGTAAAGGGCAGCTGGATGATTAAAAATACAAGGTTTGGTTATAGTTATAGAAGCTGTCGGGACACTTTCGTTGCATAACCTACATTGAATTCTAGATATAGAGTTTAAAGTTTAGAGCAACGCAAAGTTGATAGTTGAGAGAAGTTATATAGAGTTATTGTTGAGGGTCAGTACATTGTGTGTATGCTGGTGGAACCGAGAGACTCTATTTTGGTTCTGCAATCAAACTGACTGTTGAAAGAAGTAAGTACTTATCTTTGTGTGTTATAGAGTTTTAAACAAAGTTCAGGGATGTCACAGTACTATCTATATGAAATGGACCAGGGAACATGTAGAAATTCTATTTGCAAAAATAATCTTCTGAAAACCCCTGCAAAACGTAAAGAAGACTAAAAGTAAGATGTAAATGTAGAACAAACTTTTTTATCTGTTTATCAAAAAATAATATGATGTACAATGTAATGTAAAATACTAAAATGTAATAATTAAAATTATGTAAACAAAGAAATAAAAATAATAAATCAATATAAAACAAATATAAAAACAATGAATCAATATCATAAATAATGTTATATTAAGTCTTTCTTCACATTCATCATAAAATATGAATATAATGTTTAAACCCAACAAAAATGGAGATTACAGTCTTGTCTCTTGGACCAGTAGATTTTTGTTGTATAGCATCCTCTAACATTAACAGTTAACAGAGACAACTTCCTGAAGGTTATTATTCAGGGTCAGTACAGTGTGTGACTGCTGGTCAGAAACTCTATTTTGGATCTGGAATCAAACTGACTGTTGAAAGAAGTAAGAATGTGAATAATATCATTTTGTGTATGATATAGTTATATATGGTTCAGTATGAATATTTTATCTGGAGGAGGTTTACTTATTCTTCATACTCACCAGCATCACATAAACAACAAACATCTGCAAACAGAAAATTGGATGTTTAGAAGTACTGATAGGCTAAAAGTAAAATCACTGCCAGAGCCAAAACAGCAACTTTTCTCAGAAATTAAAAACAGACATGTTTAGCATCTAGCTTCAAACCGTTATTCCAGTTATCAATCAGTCCATTCATCATGCTAGTGTAATACGGAATAAATGATCAGTAGGATTTTGTTCTTACAGAGATGAAATGCAAGTTGTCTCCTTCAAAAGTAGATTTTTGTAGCTTAGTATTTCACAGTGTGACTTCAGGATTGGGAGTCAACAAGCTTTTCTTTGGAGCTGGCGTGAAGTTAATAGTGGAAAGAAGTAAGTCATAATAAACAGTTTTCTAAAATGTTGAATTATTTATTGTAAAACTGAAATATGAGTCTAACATAGGTCTGAAATTCCATTAACTTTAAACATAATGGAGTTCATAGTTAATAGTTCGGTTTAGGATGACGGTGTTTTCTCAGAGTAGACAGTTATCATTCAGGGTCTCTACAGTGTGTGACTACTGGAAACCAGCGACTCTATTTTGGATCCGGAATCAAACTGATTATTGAAAGAAGTAAGAATTTATCTTTGTGCTTTTGACACATCGTGATATACAATAATCTAAAATTTCAGTATAGATTGAGATGTTTTTGATATTTACTGATTGTAAACAAAGCAGTTCATATAGAAGTAATGTCTGGATAGAAGTCTGACTGTAAGCTCCGAATGGTCAGCTCGTGTGAGGGAGTAGATATTTGTTACGCAGTGTCTCACTGTGTGTCTACTGGAAGTGGAAGTAAGATGATCTTTGGAACAGGCACCAAGTTGGTCATTGAAAGAAGTAAGTTCCTCGTAACGTAATTAAAGTTAGAATTGGGATAGGAGAGTCTGAGCTGGATACAAGTTTAACATAGCTTTAAAATGCTCTTTAATGCTGATCTCTTTAACTCATCGCTGTCAGAACAAAACATCTCCCCAAAATTTAGTCAAACTAGTTTTCCAGTAAAGTAAACATTCAGATCAGTTTTCTGATGGTGACTGTAGCCCGTTTCTGTTCATTCGCTCCTTATGAAATTTTCAAACAACGTAAATTCCGTAAAGAGAAATACAAAAAATAAAACCTAATAAAAATGATGAAGTGAAATCTGACAGTGATGATTTACATGACCAACATAAGAAAAACACACGTACATGAATCATAATGCTCATCAAAAGTTGTTTCCTGGAGCAGTAGATTTTTGTTGTGTCGCATGACACTGTGTGAATTCTGGAATGGGAGTTAACAAGATCCTTTTTGGAACTGGCATGAAGTTAATAGTTGAGAGCAGTAAGTCATGATAACCTGTTTCCTAAAATGCTTCTGGAATTATTTGATGTAGAACTGAGCTCTGTAGAGTCTAACATAGAACTCTAATCCAGCACCAACCTGAACTTTCAACTTTAACCTTAACTGAGCTGATTTTAATTTTGCAAATATCATGGCAATTTTCATAAGCCATGAGTTGATGTGTCTCTGTGAGCAGGCTCCATGTTTTTGTGGGGCTGTAAAACGGTGTGTGACTGGTACAGGACAGAAAATCATATTTGGGAAAGGCATAAAAGTCATCGTGGAGTCAGGTAGATTTTGTTTCTGCATTGTTTTATTTAGTGCTATTCATGGACAAGTACAGAACTTTATTGTTAGAGTTCGCTGCAGGTATGTTGTTTGATTCTTCAAAATGTTTTTTTCACATACAATCAACTAAATATCCATTAAATGAAACTGATCTAGGATATGTATTATATATGTGACCATAAACCTAAAATCTAAAATGACAGCCACAATTAATTTACAATAAATCTAACATCCAGAGCATCCCATATTTAAAAACTGGTGATCAAATCTTAAAAAATATATATAAAAAAAGTTATTGATTTTAAAAAATGAAAATTCTTAAAATACTAAAACTTACAGTATATAAAATTTAAATACTGTTAAAACTATACAGTATGTTGATCTACATGCTTAGATTATTATAGAATATTTAAATGTACAAGCGTTATTATGTATAAAATATTAAATAGTTTATATTTAACAATTCTAAGCTGTTTGAACTAGAGTGTGTGCGTTGTGGGATAATTGCTGGGGACTTTAACACTGTGTGAATAATGCTAACAAGCTCATACTCGGTAGAGGGATTAAAGTTGTTGTCAACACAAGTAAGTAAAAATTAAAATGTATTTCTTACAGTTCCTGCAATGTAATACAGCAATGTTCTGTTCCAGATTCATGTTTAACGATGATGATGTGTATATGTTGAAACAAGTCTTTACTGTATGCATTTAAAATATACATATATAAAGGGCAGGTGAGGTTTTTCCAGTAGAAGGTATTCCTTAACCAATGGTTCAAAAAGAGCTTTAGCAGCACTGATGGCGATAACAACAATGCTGCTCCAAATTTCTAAACTAATTGATTAAATTTAATAGAAATTCTATAGAGCCTTTCCTGGGTGTGTAGAGTTACTGTTCAGGGTCAGCCCAATGTGTGACTAGCAGTGGAAACTGGAAAATCTATTTTGGCTCTGGAATCACACTGACTGTTGAAAGAAGTAAGAATTAATTTTCTTTGTGTGTTATAAGCATATAAAACTATATATATAGATAAAAAGTCAGATATCCTCTATTAAAAACATCTGTTATAAATGATAAACATAATGTAGCAGTAGGGGAGTCAGGTAAAACCTGCACATTAACAGAACAGTATGTTTCTCAGTGATGGCAAAGACCTGTACAATTATAGCCATTTCATTTCTTATAACTTTAAATTATAACTTTAATTCAACACTTTCACTAGTTCAAACAGTTGTTCAGATGTAAACAGTATTTAAACAGAATAATAATAAATAACCATTATAATTAGTGCTCATTATTTCACATCTGTTTCTAAAAACGAACCACAAGATTGTTAAAATACATGGTTTGTTTAAACACATTTAACTCAAATCTTAAAATTGACTCTACTTTAACAGCAGACACTCTCTTCTACTCGTACAACAGAAAGCTGTTTGTTTAGTCTGAACTAGGTGTAATTTACTTTATCTACTTGATGAAGTATCAAAGTGTTTGAAAGTTTGTAATAAATGTTAAAAAAAGAAAACACCATCAAATCTAGTTTGTTATCCACCTGTAAGATTGCAAGGTTGGACTTTAGAATTTTGAAGGCCACTTCAGGAAGGTAGTTTTTTGTTGTGTAGCTTCACATAGTGTGATGTATGGAAGTGGAGCTAACAAGATCGTCTTCGGTGCAGGAATAAAACTGGTAATTGACACGAGTAAGTTACTATATGTGTTAAATGTAAACAGCACTGTGGAACATGTAGAATTCTCTTCAGTGTATTTAAGACTCGTTAACTGAACTTTTAAAGTCTCAAAGTCTTTTGCTGTTAAAGTGAATCTGATTTTAGTTTTAAAGAATTGTATAGACAGCAGGACACAGTTAGCACGTGTGATTTTATTAAAATATTCACAAAAGGACTTTTTCCAATAATTCTAATTCAGTCTACTTCCTATCTGTCTGGTAGCACCCTCTATGTTTTTGTGTGGCTCCATAACTTTGTGTGACTAATTATGGAGGACAGAAATTAATATTTGGAAAAGGAATTACGCTCACCGTAGAGTCAGGTAGTGCTTAATTTCTGCCTTATATAAATTATTTAACTGATATATGTAACTGTATAAGTTCTTTACTGCATAATATCAAGAGTCAAGGTTTTTAAGAGTCAAAGAAGCAAACTATAATCTTATTTATATAAAAGGGGAAAACAAAAAAATACAGTCTTAGTTCTGATCTAGAGAAACTAATATTTCAAAGTTCCTGGTCTAAAATGATGATCGACACTTGCTAATTACTTTCCTAATTTTTATTGTCAGATAATTGTATTTGGAATAAACTTTGGTAAAATATCAGTAGAAGTATATAAACTGGCACTCAGTGTTGGAGTATAATCGTTAAAGCCTGTAACACTGTGTGACTAATACCAACAGGATCATATTTGGTAAAGGGACAAAAGTTGTTGTCAGTACAAGTAAGTACAAGTATACTGATCTCGTACTTAAACTGGTTTTAAATTATGTAAGGTCGTGATATTTAGCTCTAAGACACTGGTGAGTTTAAAAGTCGGTCCTACTGGAAGAAAGATAAACAGAAACATATTGCTGGGTGATAATATGGAGACCTTTACAGTAGTAACATAGTGAGTGCAGGCTGATATTAAAAAATATTGAACATTTACATATTTATATAAATATAAATATATAAATACATAAATATTATATAAATACTGCACACAAGTACATATATACTCACCTCACTGTTAGATTCACTTGTTCTCTCCAAGTTCATCCTTTAATCTTTGCATTTTGGAAAATTAATACAGGCTTGTTATATAAGATTATGCAAATCCATAGCCTATTAGGTTGTAGCAATAACATTATACTGCAATGGAATTGGGGGAAACACTTTTGTAAGGAGAGGAATTAACTTGGAAGTGGAGAGAACATGTTAATCCCACAGCCTGCATGTATTAACACTTCTAAAGCATCCTGTAATTAATTAATCTCCATGGTAATGAACACAGCTATTACAATCAAATCAGATCAATAGCTCTTCTTATCTTAGAGACCACACGTCTTAACCGTGGACAGGTTTTTGCCAAAGTTTCTAATGATGTGTGACTACGACATACAAGATCATATTTGGCAAAGGAACAAAAGTGACTGTCAACCCAGGTAGGAATCACTGAAATTATACCCAGGGACAGACCCAGTAAACCTATACCCAGGGACAGACTGAGTAAATCAATTACGGCCTAATTACAGTGGTAGATTCTATTATAATTATAAGTGTTGAATATGAATATGAGATTAGCTGGTGTGCGCTATATATTTATGTGTACTATGTAAGGCTAAATACTTAATGTTACTGATTAAACAGTGCATGACTAGCGCAGGAACTGGGAGACTGTATTTAGGCTCCAGAAAAAAACTGCATAAATGAATATGGCTATATTTTACAACTATATAATCGAATGTACATTAAATCTTTAAAGCTAAACCAATCAAACCAGCCCCAGAGTGCAGTAAAATACTTTAGTAAAACATGTTTAAATGATCTAAGCTCATCATAATTTAAATTATATGGCTTTACGTATACAGTAAACGTATATAGATAGACAGATTAGGGTAGATAGGTTCCATACTGACGTTATTGCTCAGGTGTTGTGTAGGGTGTGACTGGCTCTGGAAGTTGGGCCATCTATTTCAGTTCAGGAATTAAACTGACGGTTCAAACAGGTACGTGTTCCAACATTTTGAAATTGTATACCAACCAGAGTTATACTGGGAATGATTCTGTTAGCACAAAAATCATATCACAGCAGACATGCAAACAGCTAAACCCACTAGAAATGATGGTTAACAGAATAACGCATAGCCTGTACTTCGGTTTGAAACTGGATGTAAATACACATAAGGCTTTTACTATGTAACTAGACCTATACGATGTTAGCAATGTGCTAAAAGTATTGGTTACGCAGTTTCACACTGTGTGAATGCTGGAGGTGGAGTTGGGAAGATTGTATTTGGCAGGGGGACATGGTTAATAATCGAGACACGTAAGTTAATGATGTAATTATATAGTAACAATATAACACTGGATGGTTCAGATGCTTATGGAATTATATACAGTTGGCAGAATTGCATTACTATGTGCAGTGTTCCTTATCCTTATAACAAACCGTCCAGCTGGTCTGTGGTTTATCTCAGTTATTAGAGAGTAGGGATGAATAACACTGAATTTAAATGAGAACTATTCCTATAGTCGTAGACTCCTGCTTCAAATCCATTACAGCTAAAAGCATGTCCAGCAGTTAGCATGTTTTTGTGTGCCAGTGTCCTGCGGTGTGACTTACACTGGAGGAGAAAGAGTTATATTTGCTGAAGGAATAAAGCTCACCGTGGGGTCAGGTAGTGTTTCAGTTCTCTCCTCTTTTCGGTTATTAAATAAATAGCTACTGACCGAGTGGACACAGGACATGCTGTCTGTCTGTAGATATTTGAACCAGCTGTGTAGAAAGTTTTTGTGGCATGGTTTCCTATTGTGTGACATCTCAAAGTGGAGTTAAGATCATCTTTGGCAAAGGCACAAAGTTGATGATTGAGACAAGTAAGTTTATTTCACTACAGAAAAATATAAAAATAAATATATACTGTGTGATATTACTGAGACTTTTACAACAGATTATATTAAACGTATTGTAGTATAATACAGGTAACATTCCAAACCTGCATATTACCTCAGATGACTGTATTCTAAAGACATGTTCAGGTATTAAATGGTGAAAATAGACTCCACACAGTGCCATCATACTGGAGGGTAACTGTTATAGTCTTACACACTGTGTGAATGTAAATAAGCTCATATTCGGGAAAGGGATAAAACTTGTTGTCGGTGCACGTAAGTACAAATATACTCATTTCATTTTTTTTATTCATTTCTTCTCTCTATGCTCAGGTGTTTTATCATCTAACAAGCGTGAGATAAAAAATCTCGGGTACTTATATAGATTTTGTAAATATGTAGTATTTAAGTTTGTAAAAATAAATAATTTTTTTTCACAGTACATCCCTATATAATTCAATGCTGGATCGTTAACAGTGCTGGAGTTTAATAGTTCTAAATCTGGCCTTATAGAAAGATATAACACAAAGAGGTATGAATATGATTATGACTTATAGTAGAAAGATACATTGAAGAGATTGTGAGGGCATGCATTTACCCTCGTTACCATTCCATAATAAAACGAGTGTGACATGCGGTTTGGATAGGAAATAAAATAACTAATAACAAGAAATAGATAAACTGGAAAAATGAGTGGAAATGCTTTTTAGAGTGTGGTTTATTATGCTAGCTTTATGCATTCAATGTATTTGTGCTAAAATAACTTTATCAAATTGATCTGTTTGACTTAACATCACTCAGCCTATACGTTTACTAAATTAGTCTAATTAATCAACAGCTACAGCACACTAGCTAAGCCTGTTACTGTTCAATGAATTCCTGTCTGTTAGCAGTTAGCTTGTTTTTGTGTGGCTATGTAATTCTGTGTGACTGATTCGGGAGGATGGAAGCTAATATTTGGGAAAGCAATCAAACTTACCGTAATGTCAGGTACTCCCTTTACTATTATTTACTTTCACATCTTACCCATATCACAATCACCTGTACATATGATCTGGTGTAGTGTATTCCTATCAACACTAGAGATATTAAGAATATGTTAAAACAGACGATTACACTGCAAATCATGAAAACACATCATAAATTAATTTGATAATAAACAAAGTATATTGGAAAAGTTACATTTCAGTTTAAAAATAGACATTATTACAGTGTACTAGTAATGGAGAAGGGCAGTAACACTGTGTGTCATATTCCGACAAGATTGTGTTTGGGGAAGGCATAAAAGTGATGGTTACCACAGGTAAGTTTAAATCTACAGCGGTTTAGAAGCATTAGTAAACCTTATTTAATTACAATAAATATTACTTGTAACTATCATACCTTGGCTTTATATATATAAGGCTTCTATAAATGTGTTGGAATCAATGAACATTTGAATATAAAACTAAAGATAATTTAATATATATAGTTTATATAAATATAAAGATATTTATTAGAAATATATTTGTTAAACACATTTTGTGGAGTTTATGTTGAGGGACAGTACAGTGTGTGTCTGGATATGGAGACAGAAAGATAATATTTGGATCTGGAACCAAACTAACTGTAGAAAGTAAGTTTAGAAGGTCAGTAGTTGCATTTTGTTTCTGAGGAGTTTTGTCAAGTTATAACTTGACAACTGCTACGGTTTTTAGTTTCTGAAATACTAATTTAAAATCTACATTTTCATTGAGTGGAACTTTTGTGACAAATGGACCAAACTAAATGATTTGAAAGGACCTGGAAAGACTGTCAGTTTAAAGTACTGTTTTGGATACAGTGTTTCAGCCCAACTGGGGGGAAAAAGTTCAATAATTCTATTAAAATTCACAAAGACTCCATGAGAAATTAATTAACAGCAATGTTGTTCAGATATTTATATTTATGTAGTTTATTGTATAATAAAATCACACTCTAGGCATGTGTCATGAAGAGAAGGGAGGTTGTGGTTTCTATAATGTAGTATTACAGTGTGTGACTGGATCCACAAATAAGCTGATCTTTGGAACCGGAATAAAGTTAATTGTTCAAACGCGTAAGTTTGCTTGGGATTATAAAGTTTATATAATCTTTTAAAGTCCTAGAAAATGACGTTTACAGTAAGTGGTGTAAATGAAATGGTCCATTTGAACAGTTTTCTTATACAATATTTCTTCAAAAGTAAGTTATTCTTATTCAGACCGTTTGTAAGGCCATCTAAAATTACAGAAACAAAGCAGTCATGTTTAGAAAGTCGTTTTGAAGGCAGTTATGCTTAAGATTTGAGGTGCTGAGTTTATTCTGAGGTGATTTTTGTTGTGCAGTATTTTAATGTGTGACTTCAGGATATGACAAGATCATATTTGGAAAAGGGATAAGGTTAATAGTTGAAACACGTAAGTTAACCAATCCTCTCATCTTTTGACAAAGAAAAGGGCAAAAAACTCCACAAATTTGGTAAATTCTGCATTATGAATCTTGTGTATCTTAATCGATTATAGCTATTTAGCAAAATATTGTAAATTTCACTATTTCCTTGTGTACTTTCCTACTATAACTGTTAAAAGAATAACTGAGCAGGTAACTGTTTTACCAGTTTCTATCTGTTTATTCAGTATAGTAAGTGTATACAAACAGTTGACCCATGTTAATTCTGGAAAATGATCTAGATGCTAGTAGAGTATAACTGTAGGACACTCTCAAAATGCTTGACTAGGACATAAGCAGTCAGTATAAAAGGTAATTAAGTGCCATCTTGATTGGGGTTTTCAGATTCTCATGATTTTCTTTACATTATAGAACAGTGGTCATCATCTGCTGGTCAGTTAAAATAATCAATATTATTGATTCCGGCCAAATATTTGATAGAAGAATGTTAAACCTTCATTATTAAATAATTCTACCTTCTTTGAGAGATCTTTGATAGATTTTTAGGTGTAGGTAATAAAGGGTGAACAGGTCTTCACACAGGTGTAGTGTTATTGTTGTAGTGCTTGCTAGTGTGTGACTGATGGAGGACGAAAGCTCATCTTTGGGAAGGGGATGGCCCTGCATGTAGAGTCAAGTAAGAAATGTACTTTTTAGTTAAAAAAAAATTAGAAGATTCTAAAAATGATTTACTGAACAGAACTGGTTCACATTAATAAAAGACCTGGAACAGTATATCTTGAATTTCCCTCTGGGATCAATAAAGTATCTATCTATCTATCTATATAGTAGTTAGTTTAGTGGTGTCACTTTTAAATAGCTATGTCTAAACATGATAACATTAATGACAAATCTGTAATTACACATTTGTATATTGTACAGTGAAACATTGGGGAAACTAACATATACATTTCAAAACGTTACATATAATAAGTATGCTACAATTCTGTAGTGTTTATTTACAGAAGATTTCATTTAAATGTAAATGAAAATATGTTAGTAATGAAAACAATTAAACAAGTGAGAGTAAGTTTTTGATAGAAGATTTGATATTGTGTGTCTGCTGGAAGTGGAAGCTACAAGCTAACCATGGGCACTGGTATAAAACTGATAATTGAGAAAAGTAAGTCAATCGTATGATATAATGTAGTATATTTCTTATAGATTTTTCTTGATAAATAGTAATCAGTCAGTAATAACGTGTAATTGTGGAATAGTCTAATAACCCATAGCTCTGTGATACATATATAAAATTATGTTTTAGTTGTTAGAATGACAATACTATTATAACTCTTTCCTTGTGTAGTGTGATACTACTGTTAAACAGGTTATACTTCAAGAAAACTGTAAATATTAAGACCATGTATGCAAAGACAAATATTTTGTAGATTTTGTAAAAATGTAAAAAACCTAATTAGAATAGAAAAGATTGGATTCGCTAAGTAATTCAGCAGTAAGAATGTAAGCCCTTAGATTTATTTTAAATATGTTATTCAGATTAACAATAAAATGACAGCTAAAGTCACCGAAGAAGCAGTTCTTTAGAGTTTGTAGGATGTGTTTTTTCTATTATGCTTATTGTTGGGAGGTTCCATACTGTGTGACTACTGGAGGTGCAGCTGGAAAGCTCATATTCGCAACAGGAATAAAGTTAGTAATTGAATCACGTAAGTTCATAACAGAAATATATTTACATTTCTTTGAAGATTTTAGATATTCATAGTTGTGTTTACTGGTGAAACATATAATGAGGCAATAATCTTTCTCGCATGCTTAAGTATATAGATACAGAGATTTGGTGGTAAATATTGTCACTATATCTCATCAAGCTGGTAAATTTACAGGAAAAGGAAAAATTTGTAATGTTAGTCAATGTGACAAACCCATTTCCAGGTGACTTTGAACCCCTGTGACAGTATAATGATTCTATAGAACTATATATATATCTCTATATACAGGCATGTTAAGAAAATTCAGTGCCAACATATAAAGTTTATAATATAAATATAAAGTTAGGACAGCACTGAAATGTAAATATAGGTTGTTAATATACAGGACTCATGTTGACATTGTTAATGGTTTAGTACGACAATATTCAGTAATATTTTTCTGACAAAATATTGTACATAATTTATGATGTCAAATCTTAAAATATAAATATTTGTAAAAATATATCTTACTGTGAAGCAAACACATTTCTATATTTTCATATATATATATAAATTTTACACTGGTAAAGTCATTTCTGATAAATTATGACAACAGTAATAAAATGTTATTATATATATACTAGATATTATAATACAACACTTGGTGAATATGACCTGGAGGTTTGTGTAATGCGGGTTTGGGTTGTGTGAATAACGCACAGACCAAGATCATTTTTGGAAAAGGTACAAGACTTGTAGTTTCCTCAAGTGAGTAACTGAAATATTTTATAGATTTTTTAAGAAGACTAATTAATGTTCAGTAGTTTTTTTGTAGTGCAATTGTCATTTATTATTTACTGTATATAATGACACTTTATTATATAATGTATTATATAATGACACTGCTGAATGAATATGTGCCAGCGATTAGCGATAGCAATAACCATTGATAAAAGGCTTGGTTAAAGGAAAATCTATAAAATGATAATTAGTCGACGTATAATGGGAAACATCTACAAAGCATAGATACTGCTAAGGTATATAGCACTGTGTGACAGATGGGTACAAGCTAATATTCGGTCAAGGCATCAAGCTGACTGTAAATTCAAGTAAGCATTTTTTTATTGCCACACTTGTTTGTGTCAATTAATGTTAGGTGAAATATATTTAGTTATAAGAATATAATGGCAGTGTGGTCTGAAATTTCAAAAGTAGATATTATATATTGTTCATATGAACATGGGTTAGGCCAGTGTTATTATTAGATTTCTAATAAGCATCTAAAGAAGCATTCGGTAAAAAAGAAGCCATGATGGTCCTCCCCTAAGAGCTTTATGTTTCGAGGTTATTCATTGTGTGATGTTTGGAACCCAGAAGATTATATTTGGGAGAGGAACAACACTATATGTTGAATCACGTGAGAAATCAACATTGCTTTATATATTTTTTTCAAACATAAACATAACTACATACCTGTATATATGTATAATAAATGTAATTATATGTAACATATTTTAGTGTAATATATATATATATATATAACAGTTTACATATACTTTTTGAATTTTAGACAAACTCAAACTTGCATGTTCTTTGAAATATTAGACAACAAATCAAAAAACAGACAAACTAACGAAAAAATCTAATTCATTTGAGAAACTGCTTTTGGTGGATTTTGGCGGGATTAACATGTCAAATCTAATATATAATAGAACAGTGGTAATAGAGTGAGAGAATATTTTAGCTGTAACGCTTGTAAAATGTAATGTTTATACAATTAATCGGTTCCAACTGGTAGAATCGGTTTAAATGCTTTCCTGCAAGTGACTCACTGTTAATGTGAAATACTCTGAATGAGCCAGTTTAGGTTAGACTTAGAGGTTACTTTTTTGGTGAAGTGTTTATCAGAGTGTGAATGATGCCACACGAAGGCTAATCTTTGGGAGAGGAATCAAACTCTTCATAGAAACAAGTAGGTCAGCTCTTTATAAAGAAATCCTATCTACACAAGGGGAGTTACTATCTGTTCCAACCAGAATCAGACAGTAATATAGAGTTCAGGCTCTCAGTCTTACTGGAATGTAAAATGCTTTTAAACCTAAAGATTAGGCCCCACATTATGAGGTTGTAAATTTCTTTGGGACAGCAACCTAACCAAAGCAAAAGATCCCAAAAGGTCACTTAAGTAGGAAAATCTTTTATATTAAACATTAAGTGTGCTGTAACTGTTGTACAGGCGATATAGCAAGTTTGGTCTCTCAGTAAACTAAATCAGAATGTGTTCTCTGTAGAGGAGTCATTTGACCATTGAACAAACTTTCACACATGACTGCATCTTTCTTGTAATTACTATTAAAAGCAACAAAAAACAACAAAAAAACTGCATTAATAATAAATAATGATGATAACTGTATATATATGTAATCCATATTATGTAGGGAAGGATTAATCTTATTTCTGCTAAGACAGTTTTTGCTATGCGCTCTCATTATGTGTGAATACTGGAAGCTTTGGGAAACTCATCTTTGGAACAGGAACTAAGCTGATAGTAGAAACACGTAAGTTAATTATATTGACTATAATTGAATAATTAAAAGTTAATGATATTATATTAATTAACATTGTCATAGTTCAGGATGTTTAATCATAATGCAGGTTATGTGTAGTAGTCAGTTCAGATTATGCTTGAAAATCCATGTACATTAGTTCTAGTACATTTAGCTCTCTAAATGCTCTACAGTATCTAAATTACAGATCACCCTGTAATCCAGTTCTCTCTGAAAGCGTTAGGCTACGTAACAGAGTGTGACTTACACTGGAGACAAACTTTTATTTGGAGCTGGAACTTCCCTGATAGTTGAACCCAGTAAGTTTACATTGAGTCTTTCTACAGTTAACACTTCAGATTAACCTACAGGAAAACCGCCCTCTTTAATACAATATACTTATTTAAATTAGCATTTTTATTAATGTGTCTGGATTTTCCTTAGGATAGGTTAATGTAAATGTTTGAATAAATATGACTCAAAGGTTGCAGTTTAACTTACAAGAAAAAGCACTAATGAGAAAATACCAAATAAAGTTTGACATAATCCATCATTTAGAAGCTCCAGTTTTGTGTAAAACCAATGTATTGTTACATGTAGCAAAAATTCAATGTAAACGTCTAAATTCATATGTTAGCATAAAGACAGTTTGCGGTTTTAAATGTATTGCTATTTGAAATGCATTCACTATGTCAGCAGATAAGGGTGTGCTGAGACACGCTGAGGTGTTTTTACTGCAGGGTTTACTACTGTGTGAATGATGGGACATATAAGATCATATTTGGAAGGGGAACAGCGCTGTATGTAGAACCACGTAAGTCATTTAGTATCTCTATCTAAACTAATTAAACAGCATCTTATACATAAATGTGTCACTCTAAGATCTTAAACACTCTAAATGTTGGTTTAGAGAATAAAAGTCTTCGTTATTATTACACCAACATTTCTGTGAAAGTAAAACGTCAACTCGCAATTTCAAGTTCTGTTAAGAAACTAAAACTCTAAAAAGTGGACATACAAGTCCCGACAGTGATGATGTGCTGTGTCACACAGGGACATAATAGGATCTGAGGAAACAATATTTGTCGAAAGTGTGATATTTAGTAAAGGAACTATATACATGGCTAATAGAAATCAGAGTGTGAAATATATATAGTTTATATAGGTTTAAATAAGATAGTAGAGTTGTGTTTAATGCTACTGTTATGTCTCTGGGATTAAGACGTTGTTGTTATGGTAACATGCATGGTGTGTATGGTAACAAGCTAATATTTGGTCGAGGAACGAAACTGACTGTTTCATCCAGTAAGTACATTTTCATATTTAATATTTAATATTTATGTGATATTTAACAGTAACAGTCCCACACTAATCATTACTACATCTTAATAATCAATCCAACACTGAAGTCTTCTTAGTGGGTAAATTCTGAAAACAGAATCGTCTTTGGAAGCAGAACAGCAATAACTGCTGAACTCATCAAGAAGATTTGAATGACAGAACCATAACAGAAATGCTAACATGACTCCTTTAAAAGTGTAATAAAGCTGTTTGTAACAGCAGTAAAGCACCACATTCTTAATTTTAAAATCGTTTTAGATCTGCCTTATGAGCCTCACAAAGAAACTGTACAGCTTCAGTGAAGGTGTTTTTTGCTGGGTGTTTGTTAGTGTGTGAATTATAACAACAACAAGCTCCTCTTTGGGAGAGGGATAAGGCTGACTGTTCAGACGGGTGAGAATAACTTCAGTCATGTTTGTATAAGTTCTTTCAGATACGTGAACTATAATTTAAAACTTTAATGAAAAATGTCAGTCACCAAACATGTTACCACTTTGGTATTTTACTGGAGCTACAAGGCTTATTGAGCTAGGATGTAATGGAAGTCTATGTCACCCAAAATCTCCATCTTATTTCATTCATTTTAACATAACTTGGCTGATTAACTATATTTGGGGTAAAGATGAGACCCACAAACTTGTCAAAGTCATTGAAAATCGTTTGCTCTGGTTGAAGATAAAAATAAGAAGTGTGTGGTATACTGTTCTATAAGTGGTTTTGTTGATATGATGTATTTGAATGTGTGAAATTAAATGTTGTATTAAGTAAGTATAACTTATTATATAACTTATTAACTCCAGTGAACTAGAACTACATAGATTCTGAACATTAAAATGTAAAATCGATAAAATTACCACAATATCTGTAAAGTTACTATACAGCTTAGTATATTCATTTCAGCTAAAAAAATCAATAATGATATGGATTTGACTCTGAATACGTGCAGTAGCTCTGCTCGTGAGGCTTTGTAAGGTTATTGTAAGGTGATTAAGCTCTGTGTGAATACTGGGGTAAAGATAATATTCGGAAAGGCGACCCGACTTACTGTCCAGTCAAGTACGTTTTGCAAGAAATCTTTAATCTTTAATCTAGCTAATATTAAATTCTAAAATTCAAAATTTCCATTCAGTTCATTTCAGCTGCTTACTATTATTAAACTATTTAGGTCACTCGTACAACAACTTTCTAACTACAACAAATCCTCATCGCTTTTTTTAGCTATATGCTTATATACGCTGATGTCATTTAGTGTTATGTTATGGGCGCGTCTTGTTTACATCTTACATCCAGTATGATGGCACTTACAATAATAAGTAAACCCTGCTACAATTCTGAGACAGAAATGCCAAAGAAGACATTAAACATACATTAATATTACAATATTAGTATTGTATTAATATTGGTGGTTATTGCTTTGGGAAGTCGTAGTGTGTGACATCAGGGAACTGGAAACTCATATTTGGAACTGGAATCAAATTGGCAGTGTCAGCCAGTGAGTATTTCCTCATTTTAAATATAATAGTTGTGATACATTCAATGAACGCACAGTCATATGCAAAATGTCAAATTAAAGTAGGTCAAAAATAAGTAAAATTAAGGACATATCTAACTACGGCATTTTTTTCTCACAGCTTTATTAGAATTAAGGCTAAAAAAAGAATAAACATATTGCCAAAAGTAATCAAAATTCAAAATATCAGGGGGTTATGGATTTGTGAAATGATCTAGTATCAAATCTAGTATAGTATTGTTAGCCAGTGTTTTTGACTGGCCAGCAAACAGCCAAGGACTTTAAACTCGGTAATAAATTACATACAGTAACACACACCAGATAGAGATTTTGATACACACGTGATGACTGTGTGACTAGTGGATATAAGATGTTCTTCGGCAGCGGGATTAAACTTATCGTACACACGAGTAAGTTCTTAATTCTACTTTGTTTCTCGTAAAATGTTATTATATCGGTATATTTCACTATACAGTCACATGGTACGGTTCTATTACATTTAAAAGGATAAATATTTCCCAGGAAACAAACTCGAATATTGTACAAACTGTAGTCCATAATTTAACAAAATGGAGAAAAAATCTAACGTAACAGATCAAACGGGCCGTCTTTTTATAATCAACATTAAAGTCATTAGATAAATATTACTTGTGCAGTGAAATGTAGGTGCGAGCATCTGTTAACTCTTTTTGTTAACAGATGAACACAATATTGTGTGTAATGTGTAACATGTTTCTATAACATGTAACCTTCATCCTAACTCCTCTCAGTGCTTAGAACATTAAATAATAGAACAGTTCTAGATATGCTGTTTCAGCAGAGGAGCTGTAGGGTTAATGCACTCACTGTTATTACTGTGTGAATCGAGACTCCAACAAGTACATATTTGGATCTGGCATCAAACTAATTATCAATTCAAGTAAGTTGGAGATGTTTTCTCTCTGAATGTAGCAAATCTAGAGCTAATGAAACTTTAAACTGGACTTTAAAAGCTGTGGTACATGGTACATAATAGAACTCTACGTTCTGTCATTGAATGTGTTCATCTGCTTAGCACCTTAACTATAAACTATGGCTTGTAGGAAAACCGATGAGGAATGTGTATATGTAATGAATATATACCGTATGTAGTAATATAGGAGTAACTCATGGAGAGTTTTCATGTTGTTGAAAGGACCTTCTGTTCTGTTTGTGTAATCTCGATATGACTGGTGATGGGACAGGCTGGTTGTGGATGTGTAACTGGTGGAAATTAGATCATCTTGGGGAAGGGGATAAAACTCAGCGTTGAGACGTGTAAGCTAACGTAACGATCCTAACGTCACTAGGATGTTTATAAGGTACAGTGTTAAGTGTTATGTAGTTAAAGTTACTCCATCAGAGACGCTGTCACATGATAAACTGTTTAATGGCATACGGTTCTAGTGAAACTGAATGATGCCCTAATATTCGGTTTGGCCGGGGACATTTCAGTTTGTTAGATACTGCTTTGTCAGATATAGTTGTTAGATATTTCTCTTACAACATGAAAAGAGTCTTATATGATCTTCAGGTCTTATATGTATTCAGTCACTCTCAGTACTATAACATCATTATGAGCCAGTCAGAGTAAACGATGTATAGAAATACACAGTGTGACTAGCAGCTGGGATAAGATCTACTTTGGACGAGGAATCAGACTAACAGTTGAGAAAGGTAGATCACGATTCTGACTGAGAATAATTTCATGTGTTTGTAATAATTGATAACACTGTTTTATTGGGTAATGATATCACTGCTCTAATAGAAAAACTTGGTATTCAGAATAATTTTAGTCACTCCAGCTAAGAAAAGAGAGTACTGAATAATGGTGGAATTAATGTAGTAGAGCTTTATGCAGTGTGAATGAAGGCTTTGGCAAAATCATCTTCGCCACCGGCATAAAATTAACTGTTGACTCAAGTAAGTGCACATTGTAAACCAGGAGATGGAAACTGTCAAGATTTCATGAAGAACCCATTTTATATCTAATCTAATCTAATCTAATCTAATCTAATCTAATCTAATCTAATCTAATCTAAAAGTTATGAACATTTCTGTAAATATATCATTCTGGGTTTGGTTTTGTTCCAACAGCAGTAAATGTGTTATCTATCACCTCTACTCAGATATTGATGGCTACACTGTATAAAGACGGTTTATCAGTCTTGGTTTGTGAAAAAAGACCATGTGGGATTTTTTATAGGTTAGATGAACGAGGTTAGATGAATTGACATGATCAAGTTTTATCAAGTGTTATTTTAAAAAGTCACTGCAGCTGAAGCATAGTATCAGCAGACTGATAAGCATTTAGCTTTACTGCTAATAAATACCTGAAATATCTCTATAAGAGAAATATGAATCCTTTGTAAACAGGTTTTGAAATGTTTATCAGATTTAGCTCCTTGGCCTAGAGACGGAGGTTTTTGAGATGAGGTCAGGGGTTGTGTGACTGAGGGGTTTAAAATACTGTTTGGAAAGGGGACTTGGCTCAATGTCCAATCAAGTAAGTCAGCCTGTTTGTTTAACTTTTGACCTTTTTTGATGTATCTTATTACATGCAAATAAGTACAAGCCGAGGAGTTTATTCATTAACGTAACACCATAATAGAAGAGCACTACTTCTTAACTGTCATATCTCTGAAGTAAGCAATCCCAGGTAATGATAAACAGAGCTGTGGGATAAGGTTACTGTAACATGCGTATTGTTTGGTGAATAGATGATATTTGAAATTAGAACAAGTGACCGTTTTCAGAGGATTGCTGTGCTGCCTCTGTACTGTAGATAGTGAGCTTTAAAATATTAAATAACGGTGTTGATCTAGTAAATCAGATTAGATGATCACTTTCATAACCAGGGATATCCTCACAGTTGGGAAATATGGGGTTCTGGATTGGCTGAAAGGGTTACTAATTTCTCCATTGAGTCAATAACCACCAAAAATAACAGAACTATGTAGAAATAAACGTATAGAAATGCCAGATGCGTTTAATAAAGAGGATTTTGTTGCACATGTGATGACTGTGTGACTACTGGATATAAGATGTTCTTTGGCAGTGGAATAAAACTTACTGTAGAAGCAAGTAAGTTCAGCGTAATAGCTCAAACTCTAACTTTTTATTAATATTGTAAATGAAACTTATCAAATAGAGGAAGTTAGATAGTTTCAGTGTTTAAAAGTTAATACTGACTTGAGATTAGCTAGTTAGCTAACACACTGATTGTTATGTCACTGAAACAGTTTGTATTACTGTATTATTTTTGGTTAGTTGTTTAGATTGAGCCTGTTCCAAAAAGTTTAATATATATATTGTTGCTACTAAAGCTCCTCCTCTGGAAGTGCATCAGTTAACAGACCTGCTGCTATTAGAGTGTGAATAGTGGCTACAAGTACATGTTTGGATCTGGCATCAAAGTAATAATCAGTTCAAGTAAGCTGCACTTTTATTCTTTCTGTTCATTTACCAACATATCGCTATAAAACATAACATGCCTTTGGCTTATTTCTATAAACTCACTGAAGACCTGTCTCGCAGTTGAACATACATTCAACCCAATATCGTTTTAATGCACTCTAATCCTAACCTTCAACTTTGTCCTGAACTTAATCCAAGTCCTAATCATACATTAATGCTGTTGTTAATAGTTTGAATATTTATAGACTAACTATGGGGGGGCTATCCAGTGGGACCAATACCTATATATAATATGTAGGTGGACAATAATATAGAAAACCATTTCTCATAAAGTGGGTCTCTAACTGTAAACAGTGTGAAATAAGACTGATAAAGGAAAACTGAGTTACAACTGAGATACAAATAAGACATACAATTCTCATAGAATCTTAAATGTACTGAAAGAACCTTATAAAACATAAAGAACCTTGTAAAATATAAAGAACCTTAAAACACATAGAACCTTATAAAACATATAGAACCTTCTAAAATATAAAGAACCTTCTAAAATATATAGAACCTTATAAAAAATAAAGAACCTTGTAAAGTATAAAGAACCTTCTGTTCTGTTTGTGTAATCTCGATATGACTGGTGAAGGTACAGGCCTGTAGTTATTGTGCTGAAGTTTGTGGATGTGTGACTGGTGGGAATAAGATGATCCTTGGGAAGGGGATAAAACTCAGCATTGAGACCAGTAAGATGACTTATTAATCCTAAAGCTACTGAACTGCCCGTTTATAGATGATAATATTATTTATTATGTAGTGTAAGATGCTCATTCAGTCACTTTATAATGCTGTCTTGCATATGACATTTCTCTGAAAACTTGAAGTGAAATATGAAAATCAATAAAGACTAAGATATGGAAAGTGAGCTGTATATCTTAGTGTAACTGTGTTCAGTGTGTTTTGAGTACTACAGATTTGAGTACTATGACTATACTAGAACAGGATGAGCCAGAATGAGTATAGTCAGGATATAATGTAACACAGGTTCGTGCAGTGTGAATCAAGGCTTAGGCAAAGTTATCTTTGCAGCCGGCACTAAACTATCTATTGACTCAAGTAAGTACATCATCACTGTCTCCATTTTTGTTGTTTTTCATTTTTTGACAATTTGAAAAAAAAAAAATAACACTTTTACAATGAATGGATGGAAACAAATGGTCCAAAATTAATTGGAAATATACTTCTCCATTTGGTTTGATTAAATATTAAAAACATTGTTTCTTCTCCTGTTACGTTTCCTTTTTAAGGATACGAGGTTTTGTTCTGCCTTCTATACTTTAATGTGAGCATGTACCTATTCCTGATAATCCAAACTATGTCCTCTAAACTGTGTTTTACCTGTGTTTTATTTAACTAATAACTTTAAACAATATAAGAATTCTATGTATGTGTTGATACTAAAACCCCTCGGTGGAAATGCACTAGGGTTAACGCCCTGGCTGCTATTAGTATGTGAATAGTGGCTACAAGTACATATTTGGATCTGGCATCAAATTAATAATCAATTCCAGTAAGTTGCTCATTTATTTGCCTGACTCACTTCAGATTCTTTATAGATCTGGCATTTTATCAAACATTCAACTTAATATCCATTTAATATACGTTAATATTCAGAAACATTAATCCCAATGGTAAACCTAACCTCAACCTTGTTCTAAAATGGTCCCAGGTTCTAACCCAACTCTCACACTGCTGCTAACAGTTTGAGCATCTGTAGATCATGTACTATTATATAAGATGAAGGTAGATGATAATATAGATTATTAAGTGTTATTAAATGTGTTTCTCAGTTTAGTGGATTCCTTATTGTAAACTATGTCATATAATAAGACTGATAAGGGAAATCAAGGAGGTTTGATGTAATAACTAGCACCTCTTTATGATATTCTTCTGTTTGATGCTGATACGTTTGCCACGTCTGGTAGATCAGTGAGTTATTGTGATGAGGTTAATGGATGTGTGACTGCTGGGAATAAGATTATCTTTGGGAAGGGGATGAAACTCATTGTCGAGACGAGTAAGTTGACCTGATCAAACGCTATCTAGCTATCCAAGCTGTCTAAATTATGCTTTATATTATACTGTTATTCTGAAAAGTCTCCTTTCATGGCTGTAGCTGTAACTATGGTTCTTATGCATTGCCTAAAGGATCACTGTACACAAACAAGTACATCAGAATATCAACATAATCTTTATTTAGTACTGAGAAACTATTAGTAAACTCATCACACAGGCAGATATAACATAAGACATGATTTCATAACATAAAACTTTACATTGCCCACTGATGTTCAACTGAATTCAAAGACCTTTATCCTAATTTTTAAAAACGTTTCCTTTGTTACTGTGTATATGTTTATGTAGATATAATGTACCATAGAAATATAAAATCTATCTAGAGCCTTTAACAACATGCTAATCATGTAAAACTAGATCTTAAGTTATCACCATTGTGCTCAATCCGTGTTCCTGGATTTTATACCACAATGAATCACTGTGCGACTAACAACTATGAGAAATTGGTATTTGGATCTGATCTGATATAAGAAAGTAGGTATGGCAGGTTCATTAGCTATACACTCAGGACGATTTTGTACTCAGTTATTCTACTGTGTGAATAATAACAGGATCATTTTCGGCTCAGGAATCAGAGTGACAGTCGAACGAAGTGAGTTGAGTTCATCACATTTTCTTCAGACTTCAACTGAACATCAGTAAAATGCTTTGTTAATTTTCAATATAGGATTTCACCATATGTGGCATATACTGTACAGTTTGTAAACCCATGCTAACTCCACATGTGGGACAGTGTTTTATAATCAGTGATCTGAGAAAACAAGTTTTAGACCAAGTTAGAGCTTGTATTGTAATGTATAACACAGTATTACACAGCCAATCTTTGATAGCTATTATAGACCGTTATAGATATAGATGTTCAGTGTAATATGGATAATAGCCATTTAACTATTAACTAATTATGAATATCAGCATGTGATCATTTACTGTAACAGCTAATCCAGCTATTTCTGATTTCTGGTAAATTATATTTTGTGGTAATAGTCCAAACTGGTAAAGTATTGTAACATCCTGGGTAGATAAGTAAAGCAGTAGAGATACTGATTTTAAAAATTAGATAGCTGTCTTAAAATATTTGTTATATTAAAAATAACAGAAGCACAAGACATTTCTACTTTTCTACTGGGTCAAAGTTCCTTTTTGTGTTGAGGTCAGCAACTGTGTGACTCAAAATGCACAGAAAGTGAACTTTGGGAAAGGCATTCAACTTACTGTGCAGTCAAGTAAGATTATTTTTATTTGTATGTGTGAAATTAGCATGACTTACCAAGCTAGTTCAGAATATGTATATGTTCCCTCATGTGCAAAGAAATGGTTTCTGGAAAATAAGTGCATAATTTTATAAGATGAAGATAGATGATAATATAGATAATTAAGTGTTATTAAATGTGTTTCTCAGTTTAGTGGATTCCTAATTGTGAAATATGACATGATGAATAAGACGGATAAGGGAAATCGAGAAAGATTTATCTCCAAATAAATCCATTTTTAGCATAATGTTAATTTCAAATGTTTTATTCATAACATTTATTTCGATACTTAAGATATCTGGATATTTATATATGTGTGTGCTGATGCATAAAGGGTATGTTTCCACCTCATGGTAAGAAGATAAACAAATATGTCAAAAAAATCTATTAAAAACATTCACATGTGCAAAACAACTTGCGCGTTTTTGTGAGGAGGTCAGTAGCTGTGTGACTCAAAATCAATACAAAGTGATATTTGGGAAGGGCATCCAACTCACAGTGCTGTCCAGTAAGTTCAGTCCAGTTTTAACTACAGGAAGTCAGAATGATGGACAATCATGTAAACATGTAGAACGATTCACATAAAAAGAACAATACGAAAATATAAATAAAGGTATGCAAATTTAGCAGAAATCAATTACTTGCTAAAATTATATTCCTAGTTATTTTAAGATAGGAATCAAAAATACCAAAAAGACTTTGGTTTTATAGACAAATACACTGATGTCATAAAATAGCTTTCATTTTTAATTGTTTAAAATCTTCACCTCTGGGGTTTTTGTAAAACCTGAGTATGCTGTGTGAATGACTACAATAAGATAATATTTGGATCTGGCATCAGAGTCACAGTCCAGAAAAGTAAGAATTTACAGTTCAAGTCTTCTTTTATAGATATGCAATTTCTTTCATGATAAAGTTTATAAATACATTTATAAATGTGTTATAAAATGTTTAGTATTACCTGTACAACATTATGAATACCACTTTTGTGGATGTTACAGAACAATGTAGCTCTTATACTTTGTAAAAATAGTTTGTTTATGTGTATATTTACTTTAGGGACTCTAAAGGGCCATAATTTGGTTCTCTAGTCTTATCTTTAACAGATAAATTTGTATTAAATGTCAAAGTTCTTTAAGAAAATAATTTGAAAGGTCAACAAAATTCAACATTTTTGGTGTTGCCAATAGCTGACATGCACAGCCTAAATCTATTTAGAGCCCCTGAAAAACTGTAAAATCACAGTTTTAATGTAATAATGTAGTTATTTATCCATTACATTTTGTCCTAAATAAGGTAGTAGTAAATAAAAAAGTAAATACAATCTATTTCTATTTCTAACACATTTATCTATTATAAGATATTAATAGTTTTATCTGTTGGCAATACATCTAAATCTATTGTATGTGTAATCTGTTTTCAGAGTTTGTATTTGTTGGTTAATAATTTGGAGCAGTGATTAATTTAAATAACTTTTTAAAAATAAAAAATACAAATTGAGAAGGGTTTATTATACAACATTTAAAACTGTTCATTTTTGTGAGGTGAAGTTTTTGCTTCTGGCCTTCAGTCTGTGTGACTGGAAACCAAAAGATAATTTTTGGAAAAGGGACCAAATTAACTGTGCAATCAAGTAAGAACTGAAGTAACTGTGTGATAATTTGTGTCTATAATAGAATTACGAGTGAAATATAAATATATATTATTACCAGTCTCATAAAGCTTAAAAACCTGTACACAATGGTAAAAGTTTCACCAGCAGGAGAAAAAATAATACATAATGCATTATACTAGTTAAACAGGTTTTTCTGACAGTACTTGCCATAATAATAACAGTAACAACCATAAACACAAATGTCATTGAAATAAGATGATCATTTATTAATATATACTCAATGTGTGTACTTTAACAACATATGTAGTTTATTTATAATAATTCAGCAGTTTAAATACATTAAGTTCACAGTGTAATATAGGTGCTTAGTGCAAATAAAAAAAACGGATACACATGTCAGTTAGTTCAGCTAGTATAGGTCAGAAATTTATAAAAAACAATACAAAATAAAAGTCTACAATATGTATTATCATTTGCAAATGCTGTTTTAACTTGTTAGTTAAGTATATGGAGTGTATATAAATATTAAAATGAAATTAAAATGATACATGACATTGTAAAGATGCAGACGGTTCTAGCTACAGCAGATCTGATCATTATTAGAGATTTCTTAAGTTTTTGCGTCTAAGATACTCACTGTGTGAGGAGCTCCCAGCACTAACATCATGTTACCGCTTCAGGTAATATTTAATATGCACCAACCAATATAATATATATCAACACTCAATATCAACATTCTATAACTTCATCAATATGTAGAAAATGAGTGACTTATGACTTAAGATTTTTCTGTGTTCAAAAACATGCTAACACCTAGTCCTCTTTGTCAATACCACATTAATACAGTAATTATATTAATGAACTAAAATGAACAGGCTATGCAGATTATTCTTATTTCCTATTAAAATAGTGTATTTGAGTGGATATCGAGGTATTAGCACATTTTAAATCATGTCCAACTACTAGCAGATCCAATGTTGTGTATTTTATTGGGGTTAATAAAGAAAAACTTTAAATCATTTTTAAAAATCATCAGAATTGGGCTGGAATATAATGGTCACCTTCCTCATCAGCCATACTCTGATTCTGACTGAAGTTTGAAAGTTTGATTGATTGTGATTAGTTGATGTAGGGAACGATTGATGCAGTGTGAAACTTCTGATATGCCGTTCTGTAGGTCTCTGTCTGTGTAAGGACTGAACTGATGTGGTGTTTCTAATGGAGTAATGGAAATGATTTGTTTTTGTTTTTACAGGGCAGGAATCTCCTCCGGAGTATTATATGATTGAGAAAGACACAACTTGCCTGGTCACTGGCTTCACAAAAGAAAATCGCACTAAAGACCTTCAGGGTCCACCGGCAGTCCGATTTTCTGGAGAGTCATACTACAGCAAGGTTTTCCCCGCAGATAAAGCGAATTGCCCAGAACGTAAGAATTTATAAATTATAATACCAAACATGCTAAACAACAGCCACAATACAATACTACACAACATTCATATATGACCTACATGGGCTGTTCACTTTAAAATGTGCTTTTCATTTTCTAAAAAAACTGAATATGAATCTAAAACAAATTATTTTTCTTTTGTTTACAGCAAAAGATAATTGTGAGAGTAAGCTGGATATAGTGTTCGATGGCAGTAAGTTTTCAACCTCTGTTTATATCTGTCTGTCTGTTACAGGTTAATCTTTAATCTTTCAACACAAACCGTCAGGTGCACTGTGTTGCCAGTTTATTAGGTACACCTAAACTTATAGACTGGATAGCTTGTGCTGTACAGTTTATCCTCTCACCTCTAACCTGTCCAGTAGAAACACCTGGGAGGGCTTGGACCCCTCATGGAAGTGTGGTAGTAGAATGGAAGCATGGGAGAAGTATGGCAGTGTGGGAGTAGTATGGAAGTGTGGTAGTAGTATGAAATTGTGGTAGTGCTATGGAAGCATGGTAGTAGTATGGATGGATTGTAGTATGGAAGCGTGGGAGTAGTATGGAAGTGTGGTAGTGCTATGAAAGTATGGTAGTAGTATGGAAGCGTGGGAGTAGTATGGAAGCATGGTAGTAATATGGAAGTGTGGTAGTGCTATGGAAGTGTGGTTGTAGTATGGCAGTGTGGGAGTAGTATGAAAGTGTGGTAGTGGTGTGGAAGTGTGGTAGTAGTATGGAAGTGTGATTGTAGTATGGATGGATGGTAGTATGGAAGTGTGGTAGTATGGAAGCATGGTAGTATGGAAGTGTGGTAATGATATGGAAGTGTGGTAGTGATATGGAAGTGTGGTAGTATGGTAGTGTGGTAGTGTGGAAGTGTGATTGTAGTATGGAAGCATGGTAGTAGTATGGAAGTGTGGTAGTGCTATGGAAGTGTGGTAGTAGTATGGAAGTGTGGTAGTAGTATGGAAGTGTGGTAGTAGTATGGATGGATGGTAGTAGGGAAGTGTGGTAGTGATATGGAAGTGTGGTTGTAGTATGGAAGTGTGACTGTAGTATGGATGGATGGTAGTATGGAAGTGTGGTAGTGATATGGAAGTGTGGTTGTAGTATGGAAGTGTGATTGTAGTATGGATGGATGGTAGTATGGAAGCGTGGTAGTAGTATGGAAGTGTGGTAGTAGTATGGAAGTGTGGTAGTAGTATGGATGGATGGTAGTAGGGAAGTGTGGTAGTGATATGGAAGTGTGGTTGTAGTATGGAAGTGTGATTGTAGTATGGATGGATGGTAGTATGGAAGCGTGGTAGTAGTATGGAAGTGTGGTAATGATATGGAAGTGTGGTAGTAGTATGGATGGATGGTAGTATGGAAGTGTGGTAGTGATATGGAGGTGTGGTAGTAGTATGGAAGCATGGTAGTATGGAAGTGTGGTAGTCACTTTGGTCGGCCAGTGCAGTTCTACTCTACTGTGGCTGATATCAGTGGTGCAGGTGGACCTGTGTCAGTGCACCTGGTGAAATGGACAGTAAGTGTAGATACCGAGCATGTGAACTGAATGAACTGGCAGCACAGCGTCCATGTAATCTATTATGGAGTATATCCACTGGGTTAGAAATATTATATCATTTCTAATATTGTTGTTAATGCTTCTGCTCTGCAGATCCGAAGACCGGCTTTTTGACAATGAGCATATTCTGGATGAGGATTCTCTTCCTGAAGACCATCGCGTTCAACATCCTGATGACTATTAAAGTGTGGATGAACTAAAGAGCAAAAGTGAGTTCAACCCTTATTTCTGTTTCAGGAGAACCCTCAACAGATACTGTTTACACTGAGATACCAGATAACGCAGCTCTACAACTCAGACTGGCAATGGGTCAGAGGTCCCATCCTGGGGCACTAGCTAGTAAAACCTGTAACACGCCACACATCTGATGTCCAGCCCACAATGTTGACATTCACAATGATCCCAAACCAATAATCCTGCACCCTACATTCCACCGACAATACTACCCAGTCCGCCATCGAGACCGAGCGCCTCGGCAAAGACACCATGAGTGATTAGTCCACACAGACTCAGCTTTAAACATCTAAGGTCGGCCCCTAGTGGTGGTAATGCTCATGTGGTTCAATTCGGATTGGAAACAAATGGGGGGTTCACTTCTTGAAACTCTTGTTGGAAAATTCTACAATCAAAACCAATTTCTCTCTGTAGTCTTCATGCATTTTCACCCAAGCTGCCATTATGGGTTTAACTGGGGTCTAACATCAATAATCCACAGTTAAATCAACCAGTAGGTGGACTGAGCATTGTTCTATTGCTCCACCCATCGCTCTAGGCTCTAGTGTGCTAAGTTGAGTGACCTCAGCTAGACGTTTGTTCTGACTGGTGTTAAATTTGATTTTGTGTTTATAGTTTTGGGGGAAATTCGGTGCACTTTTAGGAATAAAAGGTTAAAAGTGACAAAAAGCCAATAAAAGCTGGTCTAAACAGCCAGTGTGTGAGATTTAAGTGGTTAAGCAGGCGACTGTGGAATATTCTAAGTTTCAGAATACACATTCAGTGTTTGGTGTGCTGCGTTTCTGAGCAGAGGGGAAAAAGTCGTCAGGTGCTAAAGGTTCGAAATGACTGGTGAATGTGAAACCCAGACTTGTTATTGTGGGGATTTCCACCAGACCAGGACGCTCTCACACCTCTATACAGGCATATCAGTTAATCAGTGGGTAGAGCAGACTAAACCCACACTTAGGTACAACTCGAGCAGAAGCAGAGACTGGTTCAGATAAAAACATTCAGAGTGGTTTGGTGGGAAATACTCCCATCTAAAGAGTCGGCATTCCCAGCAGTGGTAATAGGAACCAGACGTCTCTAAAACAGATGGGCTGCCTGATGCCCGAGACGGTATTGGTGGGAGTTTGGCCTAAAAAGTATTTTAATATTGTTTTAGTGGAGAGGTACACGCACGGGGCTCTGGGGCACACAAAGAACATCTTCAGATTCAGATCCACCACTGTTTAACCGTTATCGGTTATGGGTAATACGAATTAAAGCTCAGAAGACTTTTGGAGAGTAGATATAGTGGCCATATTTGCGTCTTTGGCGAAACCTGGTTCCTATCACCACTACTGTAAAGAGCTTTGAGTCGGTAAGTGTCTCTGCAATGCACATTTCACAATGAAACACTCTGAATCACTTTATTTACAATATTTTAGACATCAATCACTTAATTATGCAGATATGTATATATATATAGGTATATATCATATTCTTATCTCATTAAACACAAGAAACTCAAATGAATAGAGGATAAACCTGTGAAGGTACAACCCTTTCCTCACAGATATACAGACTCTCAGATGAAGTCGTAGATGAAGTCAGCTCTGAGATGATGAGATGAAGTCGTGGTGAGGTTTAGGATGGAGATTGATGATATGGGTGTTTCTGGTTGATGGTAAACGGCCCTCTGCTGGGGCTGACATGGCTGGCCTGTAAATGAGAGCATGCCTGATTGAGATCACCAGCCTTACGTGCATTGCGCCAGGTTTGCGTTTGCAGAGCGATAAACCACTAAGCTGCACACTCAGCTGTGTGGATTCTGGGGTTGCCTATGGTGTGCCTATATAGCTTTGCTGTATGCTAATAATGTTTAGACTGAAATATTAAAATATCTCTCCATTGTGTTCCAGGTCCCACAGGCGAAGAGTAGATCGCGTCCAGTGGCCTTGACTCTACAGAAGAGGCAGGCTTTGCCACATGAAGACCATGTTCTGAACTCAGTACCACGTTATTCACCTTCTCAGCTGTATTATACTGCAGTTATGGAAATGCTTTGATATGGTTATGATTATGCAGCCTTTGTTTTTTCTTTAAAGGTCACTTTTCATATGGTTATGATCAGCTTAGGTTTCCGTGTCTCATATTCGTTCTTTGTTTTACTAATAGTGTAAAAGTTCACATTTATAATCGTCTGTTCTGTTCTGGATATTTTATATCTGATGTTTTAATTCTGTTATTCAGTTCATTTTAACCGATTGTGAACCGAGACTGTCCTGTTTGAATGTATGTTTCTGGTTGAGGGACACAGTCTGTAATCTTTGAATATATTCCTCATATATATATATCTGTGTGTGTATCGTGAAATATAATACGCTGATTTGCAGAAGACAATAAAATTAAAAGCTAAAGGTGTAACTGTGTGTTCAGCTTATTATTTGTTTAATTATCTGTTAGTGCCTGACTTCCTGCTTTAGCTGCCGACCATGAGCTGAAACATTCGAATCAATACCTGACTTTAAAAACAATACTATATACAGTATACATGGACATACATATAGATCAGCACAGCAAACTGGCGAATCCTGAATCTGACTGCACATGGACTCATTTATATATCATTGCTTTGTATGTAAGTCAATGGAAACAGACGTCTTTCCTGTTCATTTTAGGCCATTTCTTTTGGTGCATTAATGGTGAAATGTATACACTACATAATGAACAACAGGTACTTTCACATTATATCAAAAATTTAAAACAACAAAAACGTATAAGAAGGTTTGTTTAGATAATGATAAGACGGGGCTGCAGTCAAAGGAACGATGGTTCTTCTGATAGAAGCTTTTCTGTTTTTTCGAACAGTTCTGATTTTGTTACAATGTCAAGATTGAAATAATTAAATAATTATTTATGATGCTGTATAACACCATACATACACATTCTCCATCAACATAGAGTCCTGTAATCAGGCAAAGGTTCTTTAAGTGTCCACAGTTCTATATAAGCTGGTTCTGTACTAAGGAACCCCTAAAAACCCCCTAAGGAATCTACATTCACAAAGCAGTTTTCCTGACCCTGATTACATCATCAGATCCGAGTTTTATTCTGTATTATTATGACCAAATGATCATGAAATAACAGGTTGTAGGTGATGCCCTATTAGATTTGATAGTTTAGATAGGTGTGGTTTTGAGACAGCCTGTGCAAACACTCAACAGATAAACAGTGTCTGAGTTCAACAGCGGAGCCCCCGCTTTCCATGATTCACGATTAACGAACTGCTTTGGGTTCTCAGATCACCGTACACAGTGTTTATCATGACTCCTCTGGTGTATCAGAGTGCAAAGGGCTGCAAAGGGCTTTACTTTTAATTTCACAACCATTACTGGAACTCTCAGTTCTGGGCATGTAGAGCTTCTGAAACACTCACTGTTACACAACAGTCACAGAAAACCAAACCAGGACCAAGTTAGCAACGTGAGCTGGCAGGATCTCTAACAGCATGAGGAGCAGGAAACACTGAGCAGACTCAACAACAGGAAATCAGCCACGTCTGGGCCAAACCAGGGCAGCTGTGATACAGTCTGTACAAAACAGACAAGAGAGATCAACCAGAACCACTCAGACCAACCAGAACCACTCAGACCAGCCAGAACCACCCGGATCAATCAGAACCACTCAGACCAACCAGAAACACTCAGACCAACCAGAACCACTCAGATCCCCCAGACCCACTCAGACCAACCAGAACCACACAGATAAACCAGAACCACCTAGACCAACCAGAACCACTCAGATAAACCAGAACCACTCAGACCAACCAGAACCACACAGATAAACCAGAAACACTCAGATAAACCAGAAACACTCAGATCCTCCAGACCCACTCAGACCAACCAGAACCACTCAGATAAACCAAAAAACACTCAGACCAACCAGAACTACACAGATAAACCAGAAACACTCAGACCAACCAGAACCACTCAGATCCTTCAGACCCACTCAGACCAACCAGAACTACACAGATAAACCAGAAACACTCAGATCAACCAGAACCACTCAGACCAACCAGACCCACTCAGACCAACCAGAACCACTCAGATCCTCCAGAACCACTCAGATCCTCCAGACCCACTCAGATCCTCCAGACCCACACTGATGTATTTGTGGTACAGTATATGTTTAGTGTAGGTGTAGTATGATGAATGATCTGGGTCGCTCCTCCTGAGCTATATTCGTTGATTAGGCACACTCAGCTTTAAGGCTCCGTCATATCCCTCTGTGTCGTGTATGTAGAGATATAGATACTGAGTTTACGTTTATGTTAATGATGTGAAAGGACGAGTTTATACAGTCAGGGTCAGGGGGAATGACAGGCCTTCGGTTCCGACCATACCTGTCATACAGGGTACAGCAGGTCTAGTACCCACGGCACTATGGTGCTTTATCGCTTCAGGTTCTGACAGAGTGTGTGAGTTCCCGTTCTCTACGCTGGGTGTGTATTTCCTGGTGAATGGACTAATAGCAGTGAGTCTCAGTCAGAAGTCTGGTTCCATTGATTTATGTTAGTATGTATTTCCTTCTTCTCTGAAGGTCTCATGTTGGAGATGTGAGGTTTGGTTCTGACAGGAGTGATGTGTTTAATACACACTTATGAAATCAAAAATAATAATTCGACTACAGAGACGTCTTTACACCTCACATACGGTTTACAGTGACTCCACTGAGGAGTACAGATGTAGAGCTATCTGTAGAAGACTGAAACACACATGGCGCTACTCCTACTCACAGGTCGAAGACTTCCAGGAAGCCTACAGAGAGGCATTTCTCATCAGATTGTCAATTACACAGTACACGTTCAGATCAGCCCCTGAAGGCCCGGGGA
This sequence comes from Prochilodus magdalenae, assembly GCA_024036415.1. NCBI lineage: Eukaryota > Metazoa > Chordata > Actinopteri > Characiformes > Prochilodontidae > Prochilodus > Prochilodus magdalenae. Next base: position 51,986 of record JAMWET010005852.1, read on the forward strand.
GGGCAGCCTGGGTGAACATACCCACATACTGAGACACTAATTCATCTGTAGAATTTCCCTAAAAGAGTTTTTAGAATTGAACCCAAATTCAACAGTGACCATTAGCAGCATCACCACTAGGTGGCGATCTCAGGTTTTTAAAATTAACAGTTATGTAATGAAAGTGGAGGCTTTGACAGATCACTGATGACATCATTAATAAGAAACATTAAGCAACTTCATCCTCAACAGGTCAGCAGAGCGCGACGAGCCTTTTCCCCCGAGCCCTGGATCTCACTGTTAACCAATCAGAGACCTGGGGATACGGATCCTGGAATCATTCTCTGGGGTTCCATGTTGTTAGTGTTAATCACATGATCAGCGACTAGTCGATATCAAGACTGAAGCAGCAGCGCTGATTAGTTAGCTGTACAGCTGAGTCGCTGAGTGCTCTGTGTATTCAGTGACTCCTGCTCTATTCGGTACATACAGCCTGAACTCTGACTACCTCCGTTCAGTCCTATTCTCATTCACCCAAAAAATCAAAACAAGGTAGCAATTCCTCTACACTCCTCCATCAGTCATCCTGTTAGTGCAGCACCATCAGCAGACGGCTGCATCACGCAGGACTACATGCACACAGACCGTTACCACGACTGTCCTTAACACCACGTCACCGTCACCAAAGACTGCAGTGGTGTCGTACCAGACTGTCATGGAGGGACTCAGAATGGCAGCGGGTCATCTTCAGTGACGAGTCCCGCTTTAGTCTTGGTGGAGACGCCCAACGAATCCGTGTGTGGAGGCACCGTGGTCAGCACCGAGATGAACGGTGTGTAGTCACACGTCCAGAAGGCCTGGTGTCCCTCCACCTCCACCCCTACCGCACCATCTGCAGGAACTGTGTGAGGATGTTCAAGCTGCATGGGATGGATTATCACAGGACACCATCAGGAACCTCTACAGCTCCATACCGAGACGTCTGGCGTGTTGGGTTAGCAAACACGGCGGCCCCACGCCATACTGAGAGACAGACTTCTGTATGTGTAGCTCAATAAATATTGATCATATCAATATTGATCACTTATCACCAGTTATTGATCCTGGTCACTTTTATCTTCCTTCCCCACACACCTGCACTCCCACACCTCCTCCTGGTGCAGCTGGTCTGTAGACAGTGAGTGTATATTTATATAAGTATATGAGCAGGTTTAGGTGAATGGTGGGAGCTGACTCTCACTGAAAGACTGATTATCATTAGTGTTATTTATTTATTGGATTAATGAGGACGATGGAAGATTCAGACTCTGTTGTCTTGGTAGCTGTATTAATTTGATCCTGTGGGTTTTGCAGATGGAGGTAAATCCATGAAGGCCTCTCAGTAACAGGGTAGATCCTCAAACCCTACCTGATCATACATGAGGAGATATACTCAGATATCGAGCAGACAATTTAATGGAATTAAAACAATGCCAAAAAGATCTCCCCCAGTAATCCTGCAAATATCTGTGGCACTGACAGTGTTTACGTCCATATATGTTAATAAGTGGTAAAATTAATGTTATGTTATTTAAGAGAATATTTGAGAATTTTGAAATTTCCTTTGAGAGCTGCTTTTAATAATTAAGAGCTGGTGAGGATCTAAAGAGAGATGTATGAATATCTGCACACATCAATAAATAGATTTTTAACATATATATATACTGTATATCTACAGGGGTTGGAGAATGAAACTGAAACACCTGGTTTTAGACCACAGTCATTTATTAGTATGGTGTAGGGCCTCCTTTTGCGGCCAATACAGCGTCAGTTGGTCTTGGGAATGACCTATACTGCGTCCTGCACAGTGGTCAGAGGGAGTTTAAGCCATTCTTCTTGCAGGATAGTGGCCAGGTCACTACGTGATGCTGGTGGAGGTTCGTCCTTCTTGGTGGTATGCTGACGTTACCCTGGATACCGTGGCTCTTGATACATCACAAAGACTTGCTGTCTTGGTCACAGATGCGTCAGCAAGACGTGCACCAACAGTCTGTCCTCTTTTGAACTCTGGTATGTCCCATAATGCTGTGTGCATTGCAGTATTTTGAGCAGAACTGTGCTCTTACCTGCTAACTGAACCTTCACACTCTGCTCTTACTGGTGCAATGTGCAGTTAATGAAGATTGGCCACCAGGCTGGTCCAATTTAGCCATGAGACCTCCCACACTAAAATGACAGGTGTTTCAGTTTCATTGTCCAACACCTGTATATATATATATATATACACACACACAGTATATATATCTCGTCGCTGTCCAATGAAAAACATGTATCTCCACTCTTGTCCATTTTTACTTTTATGCATCATCTACACTCACCAGTTGCTGTTTACATTGCGTGAGAATCTCATGATGAATGGACCAACACAAATGGCTCAAAACCGTTTGGAAAGATGTCTGGTTCCATTGACTTCCATTAAAGGTTAATGAGGTTTTTGGCCTCTCCTGTAAAGTTGCCATTTTGGAGATACTTGTTTGTCTTTGGACAGCAACGATATAAACCTTTCACACTCATCATTTACACACACAAATAAAGGTTCTCTAAAGGTTCTTTGGGGAACCAAAGAACCTAAGGAACTCAACAGAACCACTTTTTAACCCCTTTATTATTAAGAGTGAACATATGGGGTGGTGTGTTCATGTCCATACAGCTCTTTATGCCAATGTATAAGGTTTACCTTATTGATTGACTGACTAACAACAGCACAGATTAGTTACCATGACGTAACACGGTAACAAGGCCTACCTGATGGTAGTAAACATGTAACAGCACTGTTACTGTGCTACTGTTCTACTTTATGCTAATGTAAAGGGCCACCCTGTTATATATCTGCTCCAGATAATGATCTGAGAGACGAAGACTCTGAGCTGCTCAGGGTGCTCATCTCTCTGCTCCCCTCGCACTTTCTCACACTTTGGCTTGGTTGCTCTGCGGCTTTCCGCTCCCCCGGTGTATCAACACTGCTGCAGACCGCCGCAGAGAGGTTTGCATGCATGGTGCACACCTAAGGTCGCAGTGCTGCGCTGCTGGTGAAGTGCTGGCTAGATCAATACACACCGTGGACGCATTACATTAGAACCACTAGACCCTCACTGTGTCGAAGGTGGAGTAGTTCACATTCACCCACGCTCAGTTTCAAGCAGGCCTGATTGAGAATCCGTGCAGATGTAAGGCAGCGCGTCCAGAGCAGCAGCTGCTCACGCTTCCTTCCGTGCACCTGCTCCTTCACCTGGCTGACTCGGCACGGTTCGGGCCAGGCCTGCGCACTCAGATCTGACCCCACCTCGCTGTAACCGTCGGTCGAAACCCACTTTTCATGAGGCCTATAAACTGCACGCTCACGCTCAGAATGTCTCCTGTGGAAACATCTAGACTGAAGCAGATGTTCACACTTCCTGTGGCTTTCACTCCCCGCAGCCACATATATCGGCGATAACTGCATCTGTATCAATACGTGCATCAGATGCTCGGTGAGGGTGACATCTTTGAAGAGCATGAGCGCTGGGTTCTGCAGACGTGCAGGCTTGTTTATTTGATGTTTTGATTAGCCTGGTCTGCAGTTCTGTGGTACTCAAGCTCAGAACAGGAAGTAGACTCCATCTGATTGATCTGTAATGCATACCAGGCATGCTCCGGGTTTCACCGGGTCGTCTACGGTGTCAGTACACGCCCTGGGTATGAATCTAAACACATTCGATCATGTGTTGTTACTTTAAACATTATAATTATGAGGAATCAGAGATATTAGCACGCACACTCCAACCACGCTACTGTTTATAAGTGCTATAGAGATACGCAGGTATTAGCCCAGAATAAAAAGCACACTGAAGTACTTTACTACACTTCCCTACACTCATGAACATGTGCTGTTTTCACATACTAACTATGTGTGTAGTATGTTTAATAGAATTAGTGCTATTAAACATATCCTTAAACAGAACTAACTGTACTTAACTGGGCTATTCTGAGACCCCACTAAGATTCACTTACATATACATATTCACTTCATATACTTAAATACATAGTAAGGTACATTTATACTATATTAATATATACTTTTTTCTTACCTGGGAGTGCAAACTAGTATACCTATATTTAGTACACTGAAGTACTACTGAGGGAATACACTCTTATTTATATAATTATGTAGTTATAACTAATGAAATATAGAGCATATATTTATGTTGCTATATTAACATAAATTTCTAATGCACTAAAACATACTTCCTATATATATAAATTATATAAATTATATAAAACATAAAAATAATATATAAAATATAAATTCCTCAGTAGTATTTGCACCCCCAGGTAAAATGTAATATTTTTAATGTACTAGAAATGTACTTTAATGTGTACTCATGTATCTAGAGGTCCTAGAGGTGATGGTACAGGTATGTCTATGTAAGTATATGAAAGTATATAACACTAATGATTATATTTATTATAACCATATAAATATATATTTATTATAACTATATACAGTTCTTATATCTTATATAACACTTTCAGTACAGTAATCAGGAGCACAGGGACGTATACTCAGTATACTGAAGCAAATGTTTATGAAATATTTCCACTTCAATGTAAAGCACACAGAACATGGCCGTAATAACGGAAACACCTGTAGTACTACACTGAGGCCCTAAGCAGAAACGCCGCTTGTTTCTTTGACCAGTACGAACACAGGTGAGCTGAGGCACCGGACCGGAACCCCTGTACTAACTAGCAGTGATTAGCTATAATGGTTATTGGGTAGCAGTGTAGGACGGCAGTGTGCGGAGAGAGCGTGGGTTAATCTAACGGCCGGCGGTGTAGTGTATGTGTGTTTACATATCCAGATTAATATCTCAGCATACACTTTCCCCAGGTGCACGGCCGAGTGTACATCAAGTTCTGTGAAGGAGCCGGGCCTCTTTAGAACAGCTGCTGTGGAGGTTCTCCTCCTGAAGAGCGTGTAACTGACCTTCATGCAGCTATACCCTGGAGGAGGTGGACATTTAGGACAGTGACTGAAGAAAGACTGAGGCTGGACTCTGCAGGTGATCCTCCTTTATGGAGTCATTATCAGTGTCAGTCTGTGTGGAGTGAAACAGCCGAGCTGCTAACTCGGTGAGTGTCCAGCCCAGCAGCAGCTCCCTGTGTAATAACTACACATCACTTTAAAATAGTGTATACTGTATTCATGCAAATGAGTTTATAAATGTGCAGTTCCTAATGTAACTCAGTAAAGCGGCCTGTTGCAGCAGTCTGAGTGAGCCTGGTTTGAATTAGGTCAGGCCTCTGTTAGGGTTAGGCCTAACCCTAATAAAACAGTATAATAGAACTACATATTAAACTGGGCTGGGTTAGTGTTCAGAGTGTGCTTTACGTTATGGTATGTGAGGTGCAGAGCTCATTAAAGAATTCTACATAATTAGATGGTTAAGATGTAAACAAAGTCATTCAGAGTGGAAACATTTTAGTGTGAAACGCTCGGTTCTAGATACAGTCAAATCTGTTTACAGTGGTGGTGAAGGTAACCAGGCGTCCCCTCTAAAAGCTCCCTACAGGAAGTTCCTACAGGAGGAGGTTCTGAATACGCTGCCTGATGTCTGAGACGCTGTTTATGATAGTGTGGAGAAGATCTCAGCCTTAAACTCCATTCATGGTGGAGGGATACATGCTGCAGGGCGCTGTGAGGTCAAATAGTCCCCCAAAGGAACTTAGTATTTCCAGGTTTTCCAGATTTTCATCACCAACATTCCATACACACTCAGAAGACACGTGTAGGTTCACTGGTGGTTGAGATATATGTCTCTATGTGTGTTCTAGATATGGAGAACCCACTGAAAATGCATGGTGGTAAGTTTCTCTACAAATGGATTGTTTCTTGTTAGGTCTGTCTAAATGAGATTCAGTATCAAATTAAGTCAGAATTAAATAATAATAATAATAATAATAAGTTTCATTTTGTAGGTTCACAGTTCATGCCTGCTAGTCAGCCCTCCTCCAGGTGGTCCATCATTAGTAGTGTGTATTACGTTATATAGATTACGAGGTGCTACACTTCTGAATAAACATGGCCGTCTTCCTCTAAACACACATCTGTCCACATGTGGAAGGGTCTGGAAGTGGGCTCATCAGGCCAGGACCCGTGTTCACCTCTCTCACTCGTTTACATGACCTGATTAAGAGAGACAGGTTCTGGTTCTGAGAGGCTCTGGACCCGGACCACGGCTCATACGTCAGTGCGGTGGTCGTGAGCCCATGCCGTGTGGATGTGTAGTGTGTATGTAACTGGATCATGTCTTTAATTAATCCTACAGTAATTAGAGACTTTCTGCAGAAGCGCTGGAGCTCTGCGGTAGTGCTGATCTAAACCTCACCATGGCCTCGTGCTCCCTCTGTAAGCTCAGTGTTTGAATGCTGCTGTCGTAGCGGAGAAGCAGATTCCCAGCCTGATAGGACCGTCTCTGTACTAACACAGCTGCCTGTAACAGTGAGTTAATGTTTCCGTTACCGCCGACGCCCACATGTCACTTTTAGATCTGCAGCTGCTGTTTATGGAAACGAGCATGTATGGGAAACTGATGTGATTCAGTCAGTTATACGGTTTAATCATCAAAACTGATAAATATTTACACATTTACAGACACGTACGCCGTAGGGTGTCTGTTCACACGCTAGTGTATGTGTAGCCTTAGGAACAGAACCCGGAACAGAACATGGGAAGGTTCTTTAAACCGGAGAACGTTTCACACACGTACATTAAAATAACTGTCCATTAACCGGTTCTTTAGAGAACCACATGTGGATTTCCAAAGGCCTCGCTGTAAAAGACCTGATCACCATTATTAGTGTTTATACTTGAAATACAGATGGTTCTCAAGGGTTCTTTAGCAAAGGCAGCGAGTCTATACAGAACCAATGCTCAAATAACCTTTTGCGTGGGTCTCTGCGTGGTGATATGACTGATGGAGAATGTGTTGTATATGGTTCTATATAGCACCGAAAAGCGCCCTGCTATTGTTCAAAAGTTTGTATATATGACACTTATAAAAAGAACGTATATAGATTCAGTATAGAACCATATAGAACACTGATACATATTTATTACTTTTTGAATTTGAACTGACATATTTCTATAAGTTAACCCACATTTTAATACATTTAATCCAAATTTACTGTACTAACTGAATTAAACACACTGGGGCCCAACATTACAACAGGAACTCAGGCCTGGGCTAGTCTGGGCATGTTTTATTTTTTATGAATATGTTAATTTCGGAAGGAAATAGATACGTGCTTGTTCGAGTGTGTTCTCTGTACTGGTCTTCGGTTTGTGCCATAATTTGGAAATTCCTACTGCCCTGAAAATCATGTGTTAATTTCATGATGAATAGACTTAAATATATAACCCTAATTATTCTAAAGACATCTGATTCCATTTAGACCCGGCTCCTTATAGCAGGTTCTCCTCACAGCAGGTTCTTCTCATCTTAATACTTTACTGTAGAATAAAAGTGAAGATATCAAACTATAAACTAGCCCTCATGGAATTATACAGTCCACCTTAAACCCTGTCATGGAACTACACAGTCCACCTTAAAGCCCTCTCATGGAATTATACAGTCCACCTTAAACCCTGTCATGGAATTATACAGTCCACCTTAAACCCTCTCATGGAACTACACAGTCCACCTTAAAGCCCTCTCATGGAATTATACAGTCCACCTTAAACCCTGTCATGGAACTACACAGTCCACCTTAAAGCCCTCTCATGGAATTATACAGTCCACCTTAAACCCTGTCATGGAACTACACAGTCCACCTTAAAGCCCTCTCATGGAATTATACAGTCCACCTTAAAGCCCTCTCATGGAATTATACAGTCCACCTTAAACCCTGTCATGGAACTACACAGTCCACCTTAAAGCCCTCTCATGGAATTATACAGTCCACCTTAAAGCCCTCTCATGGAATTATACAGTCCACCTTAAAGCCCTCTCATGGAATTATCCAATTCACCTTAACCCCCTCCAGAGTGGAATTATCCAGTCCACCTTAAACCCTCCAGAATGGAATTATCCAGTCCACCTTAACCCACTCCAGAGTGGAGCTGTACAGGAGGATGGAGCAGCGTCCTTACCCTGCAGTGGAGCTGATAGAACAAGGTTTATTACTAAGCAGGTTTGGAGCGATTCTATTGGTCGGTCCATCATGAATATTCACTAACCTGAAAGGAGAACTAGAGCTTTTACACTGTGCAGAAAAAGAGATCAAAGTTTCTACACCACTCTATATATATTAGAGGTAAATATAAACTGTAATCTACAGAACTATAACCTAATTTAAATGTATGTTAATTTCAGATCATCTGCTGAAAAACACACACCACAGAATCCCACAGGTCCCGCCCCCTGCGCTGCCGGTGTCCGCACCTTCCGGGAAACGTGTCATGTTTTCCACGGTTTGAAACCAGAGCCGAGCCCAGGAGCGGAACACCATGCTGTCGAGTTAACGCAGCTGCAGAGCGGCTTCGCTCTCACGCAGCCCACAGCCCACTTCCACAGCACCTGTTTTCCACTCCCAGAAAATCTCTCACGCTTCCTGCTGCGGCTTCCTCCCTCATCCCGTCTGTCTGCTTTACCCCAGCCAGGGGTTACACTAACTAGGCCACACTGGGCCACGACACACCTGGAGCGCTACACTGTGTACCCTGTAGTGTTATTAACGCCTTATTAACTCACCTATTCACCCGCACCAACACTCAGCCCGGGGTGAGCATGTACTTATTACAGTGTTACACACCATCCACCAGCGTGCACCCCCCCACTGTCCTCCTCCCGTCTGGGACACACCGCTCTGTCTTTCTCCCGTCTGGGACACACCGCTCTGTCCTTCTCCCGTCTGGGACACACCGCTCTGTCCTTCTCCCGTCTGGGACACACCGCTCTGTCCTCCTCCCGTCTGGGACACACCGCTCTGTCCTCCTCCCGTCTGGGTCACACCGCTCTGTCCTCCTCCCGTCTGGGTCACTCCGCTCTGTCCTCCTCCCGTCTGGGTCACACCGCTCTGTCCTTCTCCCGTCTGGGACACTCCGCTCTGTCCTTCTCCCGTCTGGGTCACACCGCTCTGTCCTTCTCCCGTCTGGGACACACCGCTCTGTCCTTCTCCCGTCTGGGTCACACCGCTCTGTCCTCCTCCCGTCTGGGTCACTCCGCTCTGTCCTCCTCCCGTCTGGGTCACACCGCTCTGTCCTTCTCCCGTCTGGGTCACACCGCTCTGTCCTTCTCCCGTCTGGGTCACTCCGCTCTGTCCGCTCTGTCCTTCTCTCCTCGTCTGGGACACACCGCTCTGTCTCTCCTCCCCGTCTGGGACACACCGCTCTGTCCTTCTCCCGTCTGGGTCACACCGCTCTGTCCTCCTCCCGTCTGGGACACACCGCTCTGTCCTTCTCCCGTCTGGGTCACTCCGCTCTGTCCTTCTCCCGTCTGGGTCACTCCGCTCTGTCCTCCTCCCGTCTGGGTCACACCGCTCTGTCCTCCTCCCGTCTGGGTCACTCCGCTCTGTCCTCCTCCCGTCTGGGACACACCGCTCTGTCCTTCTCCCGTCTGGGACACTCCGCTCTGTCCTTCTCCCGTCTGGGACACACCGCTCTGTCCTTCTCCCGTCTGGGTCACTCCGCTCTGTCCTCCTCCCGTCTGGGACACACCGCTCTGTCCTCCTCCCGTCTGGGTCACACCGCTCTGTCCTCCTCCCGTCTGGGACACACCGCTCTGTCCTTCTCCCGTCTGGGTCACTCCGCTCTGTCCTTCTCCCGTCTGGGTCACACCGCTCTGTCCTCCTCCCGTCTGGGACACACCGCTCTGTCCTCCTCCCGTCTGGGACACACCGCTCTGTCCTCCTCCCGTCTGGGACACAGCGCTCTGGTCTATATACAGGTATGTATATAGAGACGTAGAAGCGATTGGGTCATTTCTGTTGGTTCCTTCACCTTGAAATGTTCCCACAGTGTAAACAGCAGGACTGGTTCTACAGTGACCCTATAGTGATCAGTACTCCGCCACGTTAAGGCCAGACACACTGATTACATAGCTCACCCTATATAAACTCCAGGGACTGATTACTGGACCTGAGCTGATTATCCTGGTACATGCTGGTTACGATACTGTCTCCTCAAATGTGGGTTCTTATTATTATTTATTATTTATTTATTCCCTATATTATTATTATATCTTCTGTTTTACATCATGACAGTTCAGTTTCTACAAGGCGGGTGAAGGGGCATCCCAGACAGGACCACACCTGGCTATGGCCCTGCTGGTCCAGTGAGCCGAAGGTGGTCCAGGTATTTAGAACATGAATCCGGCCCCCGTTCCCCATTCTCATGTCACCTGAGGGAACGTCAGTGGGCCTCAGTCTGTTGTGGGTCAGGTGGGCTGGATCTGAGCCAGAACTGGGGTAGGGTCAGGCTGTCTGAGACCCCCGTGGTCCCCGTGTTATCGGTATTAA
>JAMWET010005852.1:67500-138732 GCA_024036415.1 Prochilodus magdalenae
ACACGAGCTGATCGTCTGCCGAGGCTCGTGTGTCTGTGGCGTGGTGAGGGGTCTTTGAGCAGCTGGTGGGCGCATGTTATAAGCTCAGCAGCTCGCAGTCCGGGCCAGTTGTTTGTCCTTGCTTTGATAATTACACACCAGCACATCACTGCTCTCAGACGGAATGGCTGGTCTGGGTGAAGATGTGTTTGCACCACCTCTCCACCAGATGGCTTTGGGTGGGACTGTGCTCTTATTGAAACGTGGGGATATGCTGCCCTCTATGGTCAGAACTTCCAAACTGCACCTCCTTATCTCTTACTGGGCACCAGGTGGCAGCATAATTCCGAGCCCCATATTCCCAACTATCCTGCACTATTCCCAGCTCTTCATCTCAGGAAAGCCCTAGTACTCAGTAGTCAGTTCAGGAAGAACGCACGGCAGTCCAGGATCAGGGCAGGGGGGCGCTCAGATCAGGGCTGGAGTGCACAGACCTAGGCATTTACACATGTATAGATATTCCTGAAGGCTCCCAGAATTACCGTAAGGACAGGGCTGAGGGGGCCCGGATTATCTACCACAGGCCTGTAGCCCAGCACAAAATAAACTATATCATAATAAAATAATAAGATAAATAGATACATACATACCTACATACTGTACACACACCCATACCTGTGAACCAGTCTGTTTGATAATCAATATATAAAACGATTCTGCTGTAATTATTATGATATTATAAGGAGTTATGAGTTAAATTACAGTAACCAAAAAATCCTAATCATAAAAATCATAAAATAAAATCATAGCTTATTATTCAAAAACACTTCACTAGTTGTCTAGTTTATAGACTTTTAATCTACACTGTACAAGTCATTACTGAAAAAGACTTTAAATAATGATAATAATAATAATAATAATAATAGTTGTTGTTGTTGTGGTTGTTGTTGTTGTTGTTGTTGTGGTGGTTGTTGTTGTTGTTGTGGTTGTTGTTGTACGAGTCCAACCGTCTGAGCGGCCGTGCGGACCGAACTCTCTCGGTGTCCTGGCAGGTCGGTTTGTTTATTTCCAGTATTTTCTAAAAGAATGTGATTTATACGAGTAGGCCTGTCAGTACAACCACTGAACCCTCCCCTGTAGGCCTGCATCGTCCTGTCAGGAGGCAGGGTGCGACTCCAGGTGATCTGTTATCCTGTGTTTAATCCGCTCTCCTGGATGTTAAATGATAATCCAGTAGATTGACTGACACTGTACACCGGTCCTGACTGAGGATGCTGGGAAAGACTCCAGTAGCGCTGCCTCTGTTCCCCTGTACTGGTACTCCTGTGAAGCGTGTTGGGTTTCTGGTGTATGTATAAACAAACGACATTAGTAAACATGTCCGTCTAGACCACATCCACACTCAGCAGGAGACGGCTTCCAACAGCTGGACCACGCCGGCATGCTAGCCAGATATTCGCCACAGGGATCCCCACTTTATAATCAACTCACACACGGGTGTCAGTGTGTCAGTGTATATATGTGCATTACGTTATACACTAATCAACCATAACATTAAAACCACCTCCCTGTTTCTCCACTCCCTGTCCACTCTATCAGCTCCACTGACCGTACAGGACACTCTGTAGGTGTACAGGTCCAGACTGTAGTCCATCTGTTTCTCTGTATACTGTATTACCCTGTTCTTCAATGGGCAGGACCCCCACAGGACCCCCACAGAGCAGGTATGATGTGGGTGGTGGATCATTCTCAGCACTGCAGGGACACTGACGTGGTGCAGGCGTGACGTCAGTGACACCTACGGTACGGCTGTGTACTGACTCCTATAAGCAGATGGTCAGTGTTATATAACGCATGTGGTCTGATGTAATCGGTGTTCACCTGTACAGCGTCTATAGACTCCATTATGACTGAATGTGCAGGTAAGGGTCATCTCCTGGTTCAGCCTGGTGATTAATGAGAGCGTGAAGATCCACACACACACTACAGCGGAGACAGGACAGGACTGACCTTACACACACACACACACACACACACACACACACACACCTAAATCTATATACATTCATCAAACCTTCACAGTGTCCTGTAATCAGCTTCATCCTGAGGTTCTAACCCTGCACATCTGGATCCTGCACAGCTGGGTATTTCCACACCTCTGCAGGTAGGTTATGGTTATTCCTCTAGGTGTGGTTTAACCTGTTGGTGTACTCCAGGATGTGCAGCAGGACTGGTGTAGTCTGTTAGGAGCAGGGTCGGGTTAGTACTGGCCGGTGCTGCAGTCTCTGTGTACATACCTAAGCCAAGAGCACCACCTAGTGGTGACATGTTGAACTGCTGTAGGCCTCCATCACTCTCCTACACGCTGCTGTTCTTCTGTAAACAGCCAGCCAGACACAGACAACACCTGAAACACACACCCCACTATGACTGGCAGACCCTCCACCGACCCACCCACACACCCACACACACCCCTACTTTACTGATCCAGGTGGGGCCGGTGTGGATCCAGGCTTCCATTCCAAACAAGCTGGAGCTCTCAGGACTCCATCTTCTACCCCATCAGCTGGTCTCAGTCTCCAAACCTGCAGACCAGTACAGCCTCACATCAGCGTGTGGAGATATTAGCATACAGGGACTTCCTCACATCAGACCCACACGGCAACTTACTCTCAGATATGTGACATTCACTTCTGCCATATAACATGAGACACGTAACACACATTCAACAACATACCTCTAGCAATATCTCTGGAGAAATCTAAGAGCCCACCTGTACCTGATCAGGTTCTCTAGGTGTACCGGTTCTGGGTTTGTGTTGGTTCTGTTTGATTCTCTACACTACTGGAACCATCTCTCCCAAACTCCAGATCAGATATTGTATTAGATCTGTGTATTTAGAAAATCACTAATGACCTCCAGAAGCCTGTTTTTAGAACCATGCTCGCTGTGCGGTTCACCCCAGCCCCCGCTCGCCAGTCTCTCTGGAGGTCACTCGAGGTCATCTTACGGTGGGTAAGGGACATTGGGATGAGGTGGCGCTCATCACGGTCAGTAGAGAGGGGGTTTGGCCCTCTGCCAGTCTGTAGCTGTGTTGTCCTGTGTGTTTGCTGCTGGACCTTGTTCTTATGAACCAGACGCTCACTGTATCTGCCAGTAAAGCTAGAACCCGACCTTCGGTTCCTCACTGAGAACCTGCTGTACATGTGGAGATGCTGATTTAAGACAAAGCTGGAGTGTCCCTTATTTCCTGTAGAATATTACTATTCAACTTTATTTCTTTTAATGTCTTTATTCTACAGTATATTATTAAAGTTAACCAGCATGTATTGTAATTGATCTGCTCCCTGCCTATGTAAGAATGAATAAACAAAGTTTTTATTGTTTTTTATGTTAACGGGCTGCTGAATTCAATAAAATGTAGTAAAATTTTAGCCAAGAGGAAGAACGAACAAGCCCATGTAGTTTATTTACAAGAAACTCATCTGAATGGTAACCAACATGAAGAGGGTGGGCTTTACTCATTCGTTTGTCTCTTCATACTAATCAGGGCACAGGAGGGGGGTCGCCATCCTTCTCTCAAGCAGGACCCATTTTAAAAAAAGTACACGAAATGGGGCATAAGGAGGGCAGGCTCATTTTAGTAAGAGGGAATATAGAGGGACATCCAGTTACCTTATTGAATATATATCCTCGCTGTCCAAAGACAAACAGGCCTCTCCAAAATGGCAACTTTACAGGAGAGGCCAAAAACCTCATTTAATTTGAATAAAAATCAATGGAACCAGACGCCTTCCAAAGTCATTTTAGGCCATTACTGTTGGTCCATACCTCATGAAATTTCTACAAAGTATAAACTTCATATCATGTGATCAAATAAGGCATTAAAATAAAAAACAACAACAATGGAGATACATGTTTTTCATTGGACAGCGACGATATACCCCCCCAGGGAAGTGATATTGGTTTCTTCCAAAAATGACTAATATCATGGTGACAGAAACAGAAGGCCTCTTGCTACGTTGGGGGGATTTAAATATACACCTGCAACCAAAGTGAGACTCCTCTAACGGAAAAACCCATGAACGAAAATACATAATACAACACATACATTACATAAAGTAAAAGTACTTTTAGAGGAAGTCGGTTTAATTGATATGTGGAGGGATCTCCTTCCTAACAAAAGGGACTACACCTACTACTCCGCCCCCCACTCTCTGTAAACAAGGATAGATTATTTCACAACTTTTGGAAAAGACAAAGACAGAATAAGTTCCTGTGCAACTGGGACAATAGATCTGAGTGACCATGCACCCGTATATTTATCGGTTGATTTCTTTCTACAACAAAGGAACAGCACACGGAAATTAAATACTACAGAATGACCCCATTAAATAAATTAAAAAAGAAACCAGCCTCTATTTGGAATTCAGCAATAATGGAGAGGTTTCACCTCCCATCCTGTGGGATACTCTGAAGGCTGCCTCAAGAGGCAAAATTATAGCCACATCTACATACATTAAAAAAGAAAAGAATAAAACATTGGAAGAGCTACAAAGTAAGTTGAAGGAACTAGAAAAAAACAAAACCCGGGACAAGATATACTACAGGAAATGAGAAAAATCAGATATGAAATTAATGGTTTGGCCCACACAAATCAAGAAGACTTTAATGTTTAAGACAGAGACACTATAAAACTGGGTCCAAATCTATGGAAAGATTGGCATGGAAACTCAAAAAAACAAACAAAAAAAAAAGACAGCAGAAAACGCTGTTCAATAATAAGGCAATTACTATTTATTTTTATTTAATGTTTATAATGAGAGTCAATAAGGACTGAAGTATAGAATTAAAACTGAAATTAAAGTAGTTTCTGTGTATAAATGGATATATGATTATTAATACCTCACTGTGGTTGTATGAACATTGCACCCAGGGGAAACACCTTTTGCCTGGGTGGCTCTGATGAATCCTGGTGAGAGGGCGCCATCTAGTGATACTGTTTTGGAATTTTTACAGTCAGCAGGAAAGACACTGAATCAATGTGTTCAACCTACACATAAACAAACACTACAGCCGTTATCATAACGAGAGATACACCACCCATCATTCCAACTGGCTTGGGGAGGGTCTGGAGCACTTCGTGAAGATCTTGGTGGACAGATTAACATCTGAAATTATTTACGTGGTGAGCAGTTTGGTGAAGTGACCAGTGTACGTCCAGTGGTGTTCAGGAGTGTAAATACTCTACATATACACAGTTACTGATCATAACAGGCTGGAATACAAACAGCATTAAACACTGTGTGGTGTGTATAAAAACATTATTATTTATTTTGTTCCTACATTTATTTATTAAATTAATATTACATATATACACACACACAGAGTTTGACATATAGCAATTAAAATAGGTGTAGAGGTGTAAAAGTACGTTTAGAGGTGTGTACAGAGTGAGTGAGAGCAGGTTTGGTGGTTCCGATGCTCTGTACAGTGGTGGTGATGGGAACCAGGGTCTAGAACACACAGTCACTGTATTGACTATCTAACCCACCAGTGCCCCTACACGTGTCTTCTGAGTGTGTATGGAATGTTGATGATGAAAATCTGGAAAACCTGGAAACACTAAGTTCCTTTGGGGGACTATTTGACCTCACAGCGCCCTGCAGCATGTATCCCTCCACCATGAATGGAGTTTAAGGCTGAGATCTGCTGCTGCTGCTGATCACAAAGGTACAACAAGGCAGTGTTGCTTGCCACAGCCTTTAATGCTGCTTCCTCCTTGTGTTGTTGTTGTTGTTGTTGTTGTTGTTGTTGTTGTTGTTGTTGTTGTTGTTGTTGCTGATCACAAAGGTACAACATGGCAGTGTTGCTTGCCACAGCCTTTAATGCTGCTTCCTCCAGGTGAGCACACTGATTGCCCCTTTGAACTCTGGGATTTTGAGTTCCCTGGAGCACCAGTGCCTTGCTGCTGTCGCCCTCTGCTGGCTACCGGCGGTACAGGCTGAACTCTCTTTTTAGCTGGTATAATGGCTGAGCACAAATCTCAATTCCAGGTTACCTGATACGAGCTTCAGCATCATCACCAGCTCCCTGCACATCAAAGGTGAAGAATCAGAAAAGAGGAGAGACTAACGATTTAACTCAACCAGTATTCATAATAATATTAATACCATCGTCTAGCAGCTGTGAAAACCCGCTCAGAGTATGTTAATCTCTCCTTCAGCTCCAGATCATCTTACTAGTGTAGCTCTGTGACTTTAGATTAGATTTAGATCCCTTGTTGATCCCACAGTGGAGAAATTTAGTCTCCGCATTTAACCCATCCGTGAAGTGAAACACCACAAACACACTCGCTAGTGAACACACTAGGGGGCAGTGAGCACACTTACCCGGAGTGGTGGGCAGCCCTATCCACGGCGCCCGGGGAGCAGTTAGGGGTTAGGTGCCTTGCTCAAGGGCACCTCAGTCGTTACTGTCAGTTCAGGGAATCGAACCAGCGACCACAAGGCTGGTTCCCTAACCTCCAGCCCACGACTGCCACTTCTGACCCAACACATGAGCAACAGGGCCCCTCTCCTTGCTGATGGACCACTACTACGTATTTACGGATATATAACTGGACCATCACAAACTGATCAAATGGTATGGCCCCTCACACTCTCAGTCTGCTTTGCCCTACAACTTTACTCAAGACATCATCCCTCCCCCACCTTCTAACACACCTAATCCTAACGGGTCACGCTGGGCACCTGGCTGCATGTGTTTGGACTGTGGGAGGAAACCGGAGAACCGGAGGAGGAGACCCATACAGACACGGGGAGAACATGAACACTCCACACAGAAAGGACCTTGCATGCCTGGTCTGGGAATCACACCCAGACCCTTCTTACTGAGAGGCAACAGCGCCACCCGCTGCCCCACTGTCCTGCCCCACCATTTTGTTTTAGGTGATCAGTTTTTGATGGTCCAATTCTAACATAGATAGATAGATAGAGAGATGATAGAGAGAGATGATAGATGATAGAGAGACAGACAGATAGACAGATAGATAGATAGATAGATAGATAGATAGATAGATAGATAGATAGATAGATAGATAGATAGATGAGGCATCCACTAGCAGATATACAACGTACACAGAAGTAACAGAGAAGCACAAGACAGAGTGATACAGATGACGACAAAGATACAATATAAAGTATGAAGGTATAAAAACAGAGTTAGTGGAGGTAGTGGTGTACCATATGTATACATAATATGTAGAATATAATATTATATAAACTATTATAAACTTCTTTCAGGGTTTCTAGTAAAGACATTCGGCTAATTCACCAATATCTCTCCATTTTTTAAAAAAAATTTTATTGTTCAGAATAAAGACTGCTCCACCTTTGTGTGTGTGTAGATTCTGTTCTTACCTGAAAGCTGTGTTGGGTTTTTAAGAAGAAATGGTTTTATAAGGACGGCTGGTGAATGAGGTGCTATGGTTCTATACAGACATGGGAACAAGTCACTAAGTTGCAAGTAACAAGTAAGTCTCAAGTCTTAACAATCAAGTCACGAGTCAAGTCCCAAGTCAATAGAAGCAAGTCTCGAGTCAAGTCCCAAGTCAATACAAGCAAGTCTCAAGTCAAGTCCCAAGTCAATACAAGCAAGTCTCAAGTCAAGTCCCAAGTCTTAAACTTCGAGTCCTAGTCAAGTCACCAGATGTCATTTCAATATTTCACATAACTGATGCAGCTGATTCATAGTATATTAAACTGACATAATCATAAATGTTTTTAAAGTTTGTATTTAGTATAACAAAAACAACTTGCATCATCTCAAACAGTTCAAACAACAAAGTGCTATTTTACTTAACAGGAACAAGTAGTGCAAATCGTTAATTAAATAATTTGAGGATTAAATAACCTGCAAAGTACTGTGCAGTAAACAAAGTACAAAGTACTTACTGTAATCTCTAATAGATATGTACTAAACGCAGTATGGAAAAATGAATGTGACATTATACCACAGTTTACAGCAACAAAAAGTCAAGGTTTATGGATTAAAAAAAATTAGGAAAGGACAAGAATATCATATGATTCATGATATATGAGCTGTTTCAGTATGCTATAAATTTCTGTAAACAGGCAAACAAAGTACACTACATCATTGTTTCTCAACCCTGGCCCTGGAGGCCCACTGCCCTGCACTTTTTATTGTTTTCCATTCTCCCAACACATCTGATCCAACTAATCACCTCATAGCCAGCCCATTACTGAGTTAAAATAGGTGTTGAAGCAGAAAAAAACACTAAAATGTGCAGGGCAGTGGGCCTCGAAGGCCAAGGTGGAGGAACACCACACTATAACGAAGTAGTAGAACACATTCCACCTACAGGAATTTTTAATGACATCACATTCTAAACCCATAAGCGTTAATGTATGGACCTGTAATATATATATCATCGCCGTCCAATGAAAAACATGTATCTCCATTTTTTGTCCATTTTGACTTTTATGCATAATTTGAAAACAGCGGCAGTCGTTTACACTGTGAGATCTACATGATGAATAGACCAACAGAAATGGCCCAAAATTAGAAAAACGTCTGGTTCCATTGACTTACATTAAAATTGAATGAGGTTTTTGGCCTCTCTTGTAAAGTTGCCATTTTGGAGATACTTGTTTTTCCTTGAACAGCGACAATATATATATATATATATATATATATACATATATATATATAACAGCATGTGTGAACTGCTGTGTTTGACACTTTTCTGCTCTATGCTAATTCACCACGTCGTGGCTGAGATGCTGTGGTTCCTAAACACTTTAATTTTCAGTAAAATCTCTCACAGTGAACGGTGTGAGAGAGGGACGAACAGAGGACAACAGCTTTGTTTACATTCGCTGTTGTTTATTATTATGTCGCTACGTTTGCTAGCTTGCTAACTGCTATACGCGAAATATACACAGCACAGACTTACTGTTCTTTGTGCAGCCTCAAATGTCGAGTTTGAAGTGGTTGCACCTCCATCTGTGATCTTGACTCCACATGTCTTGCATACCGCAGTTCTTCTTTTATTTACTACATTATAATCTTTGTAGTTGAACAGGATTATTTTTGGGATCATGTTACTCGTCTTCTCCGCACAAATTCAACACTGGCGCCCCCCTCAAAGCTTCCCGTGATTGGCTGTACGGTTACGGCTTTACTTGTTGCTAGGTTACGGATCATTTGGGCTGAGCGGCTCAGCTCCCTAGCGTTACAGCGCCATTTAATATAAAATGATCCAGTCACGTGATTCAGTTTTACTTATTCATTATGTTAAAGTAGGGTTGTCAAGTCTTTTCGAGTCTTAAAGCTCAAGTCCGATTCCAAGTCCAAGTCAGTAAAGGTAAAGGCTAAGTCAAGTCGCAAGTCTTTAGTAATGTTGTCGAGTCAAGTCACAAGTCATCAGTTTAGTGACTCGAGTCGGACTCGAGTCCAAGTCATGTGACTCGAGTCCACACGTCTGGTTCTATACAACATGATCACTCAAAGTACCAACTTTAGTATACCTAAAGGTTTCTTTGCGTTGTATATGGTTCTCCTTAGAACATTTTTGAAAAGGCTCCATATAGCACCAGAAAGTGTTCTACTTGTATAATGTCACTTTGGTAACCATTCATGCATACGAGTGGTTCTCTGTGTGTCTGTGGTTCTATATATACCCTTGAGGAACCTTCTTTTCTGTAGTGAAGAGTCCCATATCCAGTCCCTGGCGTACCCTGCCCTGCACTGTGAGAACCCCTGGCATAGCATGTGAAAAGTACTATGTACCACCAGAGGGCACCAGAGTAGAGCCTAGCTGTGTTGGGTCTTCTGAGATGCAGCTAAGGACTGGTCTGTTTACATTTACATTTATGGCATTTAGCTGACACTCTTATCCAGAGTGACTTACAAGGTTAACTGTATTACAGGGAGGCCAGTGTGGTGTTAAGAGCCTTGCCCAAGGACTCTTATTGGTGTAGCTCAGCATAGTCACCCAGACTGGGATTCAAACCACAGTCTGTTTAACCTGCACAGTGATTTCAAACCTAGGACTGACG
This sequence comes from Prochilodus magdalenae, assembly GCA_024036415.1. Lineage (NCBI taxonomy): Eukaryota > Metazoa > Chordata > Actinopteri > Characiformes > Prochilodontidae > Prochilodus > Prochilodus magdalenae. The sequence continues at coordinate 77,562 of JAMWET010005852.1, forward strand.
GGGTAACACCTGGTTGTGCCCTTATCCAGGTGTGGACGTGGCCATCCCCTAAGCTGCACACATGTCAGTTAATCAGCTAATCTGATGTTCACCCAGTCCAGAAGACGAGCTCACGGTGTCTGATTATACTTTATTACTCTGCCTGGAGTTCAGAAGATCTGAACTGTTCCTGCACATTCTCCAGTGAGGTCCACAGAGCATCCAGCCTGGCTGGTTTCTTCTCCACAGCGTAGCTCCTTAAGACCTTAAGAGTGGGTTTTATATAGTGTCTGGGTTTCACTGCAGGGCTTCCTGATGGAACATCCTGAAGGTCTTCCTCCTGTAAGTGCCCAGAGAGGATAACAGTATGGGGTATGAGCATGTGAGCTGCATCAGACTTCAGAAATCAGACGTGTGTTAACCCCGGGGTTTCAGAGTTTCTGATTATTTATATGTATCCAAACTTTAGAGGATAAACACACGTACGGCTGAGATAATCAGATATCGATCGAGTTACCCTTACAGAACTCTCCGTGACACACCCACATCCTGTCGTCATCATCTCCCATGACACTGTAGAGAGGTGACTGACCTCAGAGCCTTGCCCGTTTGACAGTGCACCACTTTTCCTGACCCCTTCGTGGCATCGTACCCCAGCGCAGCACGAGACTGCAGACAGCGCGTGAAGCTGAAGTGAGTCAGCACTTCTCTGTGGATTGATATGATCCAGCCCTCATTCTCTCAGAAACCAGGGTGTATGTTTCAGCCTCCTCGTTTTCACTCCTCCTCATCCTTTTCTGTTGTTGGACAAGAAACGAAAGTCTGCCTTAGCTTCCTGGACTTGCTCTGAAAGTGGGCTGTCCAATAAACCCACTAAACCATGGGTCGGTTCGAACTGGAGCGAGACCACCTCTTTGGACTGGAATGTGGACCGGGTCACGTTTCAGGTGTGGACCAAATGAGGTGTGTATGAAGCACCCTAAGGCCATTACACAGTGCTGCACTTACAGCTCAGCTTATAGAGTTATATATAGAGACGTCTCATACAAACAGCACCTGACAGGAAACCCGGTAGCAGATGTACAGTGTTCTCCTGCAGTGGGTTTTTGTACAGTGTATCTGGGTTTCCTGTCACTGTGGGCTCCAGAGCACAGTAGTAGAGTACAGAGTCTGATACTGCAGCAGAGGAGATCTCCAGATCCACTACACTTCCCTTCACTGCAGCATCCAGTCGAGGAAAACGTGGAGTTGCGTGGAGCACATCTTGTGTTCTTGAATTTATTCTCAGCAGGAACTCCGGTCTGGATCCAGGGTACTGACGGTACCAGTGCAGATAGGGAGCACTACCACCACCCTCATACCTGCAGGAGAGAGTAACTGTCTGACCTTCAACAGCGTGAACCTGAGTTCTGTCCTCCAGTGGAGATATGGACTGTGAGACACAGCTCTCTGTGAAGTAGAGAAAAATCAATACCATAAGAAAAAACTACTGAACAGAAACACAGAAACAAGATTCAGTTAAAACCATTAAACATTAATATGAATGTAGGTAATAACACATACCTATCAGGATGATAAAGAGAGAGAGAGAGCACAGGAACATCATGGTGGTTCCAGTGTTCAGATAATGAGGAGAGATTTGGGTTCTACTGTTCCAGCATGTAGAGACTCCTCCTACATGTATCAGTGGATCTGGTAGAAGATCATAGGGGTGGAGATATAGTCACAAACACAACCCAACACAAACCAAACACAACCCAACACAACTTAACACAAAAAACCCCCAACCCAAACAACCCAAACACTAAAAAATTAAAACCCAACATGACACAAAACACAACAAGGCCAAACACAAACAAAACCCAACCCAACCCAACTAAACACTAAAAACCCAAACCCAACATGACACAAAACAACCCAACCCAGCCAAACAAACAAAACACAACCTGACCTAACCCAACTCAACCAAACACTAAAAAAGCCAAACCTAACACAAAACAAAACGCAACCCAACCAAACACAAACCCAACCCAACTCTACCCAATCCAAACAAACATTAAAAAAGCCAAACCAAACATGACACAAAACAACACAACCCAGCCAAACACAAACATAACCCACCCCTCCCCAACGCAACCAAACACAAACCGAACCAAACACTAAAAAAGTCAAACCCAACCCAAAACAAACTTCTCTCTTACACCTTGTGTGAGGGTGCACAAATCTTGTCCTAGAGCGCTGGTGTGCGGCAGATCTATAGTGATAAGGTGATGTTCAGACACTTCACGATTCCATTGATAACCAGATTTAGTGGAAAACTACCAAATTGTGCTCCACAAGGCTGGAGTTGTGCATCCCTGTGCTAGAGTTAAAACACTGGCCTTACTGAGGGAGGGGCCCAGGAGGCAGGGTTGTGCTTCTGAAACACTGGGCAGCACAGTGGAACCTACCATTGGCTGGCAGGTACACTCTGGAACATGTACCTGCAGTGTAGGGCTCTTAGAAAAGTGGCTGAGACCAGAATATTAAAGGACAAGGAAACTGGCAGGTGAGGAGACAAGAAGGCTAATCGGTCAGGGGACAAGGAGGCCAGCAGTTCAAGAGACAGGAAAGCCAGGTGAAAAGGAGGCCAGCAGGTCAGGGGGCATAAGAGTCTGGCAGGTTAAGATACAAGTAGGTTTGCAAGTCGGGTAGCAAGAAAACTGGCAGGTCAATGGACAAGGATACTAGTAATTCAGAGTACAAGAACTCTAGGAGGTCATGGGACAAGGGGCCAGTATCTCTGTGAACAAGGAGACCAGCAAGTCAGGGGATACAGAGTCCAGGTCAAGGCACAAGAACACTGGCTTGTCAGGGGACAAGAACACCAAAAGTGGAAGAAACAGGCAGACAGTCCATTGGACAAGGAGATCGACAGGTATGTAGCCAGGAGGCAGTCTGGCAGTTGAAGAGACAAGAAGTGAAAACTGGAGGTGAACAAATTTAATTCCACAATGAGTGTGCCTATACTTGGGCTGGGTTCTTTATCTGGGAACACCTGGGAAAGGTGGCATAGGAAACTACACACATGTGGAACACTAATGACTTTACCCTAACACAAAGGACTAGGTGTTCTCCTGCAGGGAGTTTCTGTACAGTGTATCTGGGTTTCCTGTCACTGTGGGCTCCATGGCACAGTAGTAGAGTACAGAGTCTGATACTGCAGCAGAGGAGATCTTCAGATCCACACGCTTATTCTTTACATCCACTGCAGCATCCAGTCGAGGAAAACGTGGAGTGGCATGGGTCACAATTTCTGATGCTGGAAGTACCATCAGTAGATACTCGGGTCTGGATCCAGGATGCTGACGATACCACTGCAGATTATTTGGAATAGCACTATACTCATACCTGCAGGAGAGAGTAACTGTCTGACCTTCTACAGCATCTACTTTCTCCTCCAGTGGAGATATGGACTGTGAGACACAGCTCTCTGTGAAGACATACACAAACCACAATAGTGCTGCATTAATACTGAATAAAACATGATTATGTACTGTATAAAAGCTCAGACTCATCATCACACACACACAGAACATATCAAGATATAAACACTAAATATATATTCCACATAGATATGAATGTAGGTAATAACACATACCTATCATGATGATAAAGAGAGAGAGAGAGCACAGGAACATCATGGTGGTTCCAGTGTTCAGATAATGAGGAGAGATTTGGGTTCTACTGTTCCAGCATGTAGAGACTCCTCCTACATGTATCAGTGGATCTGGTAGAAGATCAGAGGAGTGCAGGAGAATAACTCCCAAATGAAGAACTCACCTCAATCCAGCAGATCTAGATTAGAGCTGCCCTCTGCTGGTAGACCTCCATCAGTACATCTCTGTGTGTTTCAGTTCTGAATGAAAACCCCTGTATGAAATCCTCCATAAACAGATCACTCACTCTCAGACTTAGTACAGCTCTTAGTCTCCAAGCTGGGATTAAGTTGATAGTCTTACTCTAGGGACTACTGTGGTGTCTCTGCAGGAGGTAAATGAACATGGACATCTAACCCACATGGCCTCCTGAGTCACGGGGGACACTGAAGCTGACTGGGTACAGCTGACCTCCCAGTACCTCATTCAGATGGTCCCCACAGCTAGGCCAGCATTCCTGATACCTAACAACTGATAACTGAACTATCTCTGAGAACTGAACACCAATACCTGATAACCAATATCTGATACATGACCACTCATATGTGATACCTGATAACCGATATCTGATACATGACAACTGATATCTGAGAACTGAAAAATGATCACTGATACATGTCAATTGATCACCTGATAACTGACAATTGATATCTGATACCTGATAACTGAAGACTGATACCTGCTAAGTGATATCTGATACCTGTAAAATGATTCTTGATACCTGACAACTGGACACAGATACCTGATCACAGATATCTGATAAGTGATATTTGATATCCGATATCTGATACCTCATAACCGATATCTGATAACTGACAACTGATAAATGATACCTGACAAATGAACACCGATACTTGATCACCGATATCTGATACCTGACAAATGACATCTGATACCTGACAACTGAACAGTGATACCCAATAACCAATATGATACCTGATAACTTATACCATACAACTGATACATGATATCACACAACTGATGTCTAACAACTGACCACCAATTTCTAATAGCTAGGAATTGATTTCTGATATCTAGGAATTTATTTCTGGTAGCTAGCATGTTTAAATATGAAGACTCATACTGAACAATGATCCCTGATATGTAGTGACTGATGAGCGATTCCTGATATGTGGCAACTGATATCTGAAGCCTGGTGGATCATTCCTGATAACTAACCACCCATTCCTGACACCTGACAGCTTCTCAGTTTCTTCTTCAAACCCTGAAATAAAAGAGTCACTGTTTGAGATGATCAGATCCAAATCTCACTCACTAACAGCTTTCAGATCTTAATATGTTCAAGCAGTTACTCAGCAGATCCTGTCAGTCAGGACTACATTACTGTGTTCAGGTGGTCCAGTGCTGTGTTAGAGACGCCTGATGTGTGTTAAAGGTTGAACAGCTTTCTTGGTTTTGTGGAAGACATTAATCAGTGATATTATTCTTCTGTTAATGTAATAGTTCAAATAAAATGATCTAAAAACAAACCCAGTTAAACCCTTTACAGCTCATAGTAGGAAATGGACCCCACCAGTACCACACGCCTCCTCCTGCTGTCACTCAGGTACAGGAGTGTTAGTACAGTGTTCTCCACTGGAGGATCTATACAAGCGAACTGACATCAGGAGGAAGGAGAAGATCTCTGAGTGTAATAACAGCGCCCCCTACTGAGAGAAGCAGGACTCTTCCTCAGTCATAGAACCAGTTTCTGTACAGTGTATCTGGGTTTCCTGTCACTGTGGGCGCCAGAGCACAGTAGTAGAGTACAGAGTCTGATACTGCAGCAGAGGAGATCTCCAGATTCACTACGTTGTTGCTGTTATTAACATCCAGTCGAGGAAAACGAGGAACTGCATGTGTTACAGCAGTTGATCTCTCATATTTCAGCAGCAGGAACTCTGGTCTGGATCCAGGATACTGACGGTACCAGTGCAGATAGGCTGCATTAGTACCACTATACTCATACCTGCAGGAGAGAGTAACTGTCTGACCTTCTACAGCATCTACTTTCTCCTCCAGTGGAGATATGGACTGTGAGACACAGCTCTCTGTGAAGATAATCAGAATAGCTTTATCAGTATTAAATAAACTATAGTTATATACTGTATGTACAAACTCAGACGCATCACCACCAATACATAGACCTCCATCTAAACCAGAATATACTGTATATACCACATAGATATGAATGTAGGTAATAACACATACCTATCATGATGATAAAGAGAGAGAGAGAGCACAGGAACATCATGGTGGTTCCAGTGTTCAGATAATGAGGAGAGATTTGGGTTCTACTGTTCCAGCATGTAGAGACTCCTCCTACATGTATCAGTGGATCTGGTAGAAGATCAGAGGAGTGCAGGAGAATAACTCCCAAATGAAGAACTCACCTCAATCCAGCAGATCTAGATTAGAGCTGCCCTCTGCTGGTAGACCTCCATCAGTACATCTCTGTGTGTTTCAGTTCTGAATGAAAACCCCTGTATGAAATCCTCCATAAACAGATCACTCACTCTCAGACTGCTGATTGGGTAACTGCTGTAAGATGAACTGCTAAAACGGAGATCAGGGTCCATTAGAAGGTTCCAGAACAAATGTTTGGGTTGAATCTTGTTGAATCTTGAACCTTGTTTGGAGGGAGGGCCAAGTAGGTCTGAATGTCATCTACATAGCTGTGGTCAGATCTCCTATAGTCATGTAGGATTTGGTCACAATGAAGTCTGAATAAATTAAATAAGAACGGCCCAACAATAGAACCCTGGGGGACACCACAGAACTTATTGGGTCTTATTGGGCTTGGGTCAGCACCACTACTAGTACCATGGTGCAGTACCTGGACCCTACAGAGGCTGCACAGGTAGTCCAGGAGATTCCAGGAGACAGGCAGTTACTCTAGGAGAGCTTGACAAGGCCGTAGAAGGTCTCTCAGCAGGACCGGGATCTGCTCCTTTGTGTAAGGAGGAACAAGAGGAGCACAGCCAGAGCCCTATAAACTAAACTCCAGCAGGCCCCTGCTGTGAATGTGTCTGACCAAACAATCAGAAACCGGCCTCATGAGGGCGGCCTGAGGGCCCGACGTCCTGTAGTAGGCCCTGTGCTCACTGGCCAGCACCGTAGAGCTCAATTGGCATTTGCCACAGAACACCAGATTTGGCAGATCCGCCACAGGCGCCCTGTGCTTTTTACTGATGAGAGCAGGTTTCACCTGAGCACATGTGACAGACGTGGCAGGCTCTGGAGACACCGTGGAGAATGTTATGCCGCCTGCAACATCATTCAGCATGACCCGTTTGGTGGTGGGTCAGTGATGGTCTGGGAGGGCATATCCTTGGAAGGACGCCCAGACCTCTACAGGCTAGACAACGGCACCCTGACTGCTATTAGGTATCAGGATTAAATCCTTGAACCCATTGTCAGACTCTACGCTGGTGCAGTGGGTCCGGGGTTTCTCCTGGTGCACGACAATGCCCGGCCTCATGTGGTGAGAATATGCAGGCAGTTCTTGGAGGATGAAGGAATAGATATTGACTGGGCCCCCTGCTTGCCTCACCTAAATCCAATAGAACACCCTTGGGTACATCATATTTGGGTCTATCCAACCAGGTTGGACTGTCCAGGTGCTCAGTGATGCCCTGTTCCAGATCTCTGAGGATATCCCCCAGGACACCATCCGTCATCTCATTAGGAGCATGCCCTATTCAATAATCAACCAAAACACAGCTCTTTAGGCTCCACCCACTCACAATCACTGTTTTAGTCTAACTGGTTCACAAGAGAGGCCTCAACAGGGCTAGACAGGAAGTGCTATGATGCATTTCTGGGTTATCTGCAGGTAAATCATCTATAAAGCCCAAAAAACACTACTATTTTCCCCTGAAGGAAGACATGGTAGCCTCTCCTGGAGAAATGACCACAGGTGAGTACTGTTCCCTCTAGTATGATTAATGTATTTAGCATGTCTACTCCACAAAGGCTCATTCACACCCCTCTGTCCATTTAACAGCGCCTGGTGCTGACCACTTCATCAGTTCTTGGTTTTGGTTATGGATCAAATCTGGTCAGAGAATTAAGCTGCATAAAGTTTACACTAAATCTGATGGTACCATCCTTTTTAGGGATGAATACAATCAGACTGCACCTTTTAATCACCCCAATCTCTGTCACTGTGTGGAGCTCTTTCAGCACAGGAAGTAGTGTCTCTGGGATCTGGTAACACTACTGGACGGTTTTCACTTTCCTTTAAATGGATCTAATGTTGGACTAAGATGGTGTAGCCCAGCCTCTCTGTGTAAAGCAATGGGTCCAGGAGATGAGGTACCTCTTTTTGCTTCTCTGCTGGCAAGTGTGACAGATTCACCGGCTGTTCTGACTTACTACTCAGATAATTCTGGTTATAATTCATTTATTAACCACACCTCTCTGTGTACTGTTGATACAGAGAGCAACACCTGACAGGAAACCCCATACACCTCAAAGCTTTATCAGTCAGTGAGTTTTTGTACAGTGTAGATGGGCTTCTAGTCACTGTGGGCCTCAGAGCACAGTAGTAGAGTACAGAGTCTGATACTGCAGTAGAGGAGATCTCCAGATCCAGTTTAGTACCAGTCAGTTTAACACCCAGTCGTGGAACAGGAGGATCTGCCTTGAGCACATCATTGTTATACGAATATATCCTCAACAGGAACTCCGGTCTGGATCCAGGATACTGACGATACCAGTACAGATAGTCCACACTACCACTGTACCTGCAGGAGAGAGTAACTGTCTGACCTTCTACAGCATCTACTTTCTCCTCCAGTGGAGATATGGACTGTGAGACACAGCTCTCTGTGAAGATAATCAGAATAGCTTTATCAGTATTAAATAAACCATAGTTATATACTGTATGTACAAACTCAGACGCATCACCACCAACACATAGACCTCCATCTAAACCAGAATATACTGTATATACCACATAGATATGAATGTAGGTAATAACACATACCTATCATGATGATAAAGAGAGAGAGAGAGCACAGGAACATCATGGTGGTTCCAGTGTTCAGATAATGAGGAGAGATTTGGGTTCTACTGTTCCAGCATGTACAGACTCCTCCTACATATATCTACAGGAGGCGGGGTTTGTGTTCCCTGGTAACTGTGGTCAGTACACAGGATTCAGGCACTGCCTTCCCTGCCACCTCCCACAGCTCTCATTGGTGCTTAGGGGACGGGTTCCTGGCACAGCTGGATTAAGGACATCTCACTTACTAATACTGGAAACAACCATGAAAAAGAAAAGAAGAGCAGCGAGACTGTTCTGGGTGAGAGTTCAGATCTCCTGTTGGTGTGTGTACTGTATCTTAACACTTCTAGCTCCGCCTACTCCTATTCAACATCTACATACTCATCTCAGCTCTGATCTCAGTACATCTGATACATATCAGAAATGTCCTGGTCCTCATTCTGAAGAACACTACTCATAACGGTCTAGACTGATAGAGGACAACAGCAGTGGTACATGGGAAATGAACCCCCAGAGTGTATTATGGAGTTATATAAACAAGACTTCATGAAAACACTGGGCAGCACTGTGGGACCCAACACTGGATCTCAGGTACTCTCTGGAGTGCAGTGTGGGGCTCTCAGAAACATGGCTGAGACCAGAAGTTGAAGAGACAAGGAGAATGGGAGCCAGCTGGTCAGTCAGGGGACAAGGAGGCTATTAGGTGAAGGCATGAGGAAGATAGTAAATCAGAGAGCAAGGAGGTGAGGGGACAAGGAGGCTGGCAGATCAGGGCACAAGAAGATTGGCAGGTCAGGAGACAAGAGCATCAGCAGTTCAGGAAACATGTATCATCTTAGAACTGACCCCTGATACCTCACAACTGATGTCTGCCACCTGACAACTGATGTCTTACAACTGATATCTGATAGCTGCCAAACTAATCTGATACCCGACAACTGATACCCCATACCTGACAACTGATACCAGATGAATGATCTCTGATACCTGACAACTGATATCTGATACATAACAACTGATCTCTAATACTGGACATCTGATCTCTGATACCTAAAAACTGATATTGATATTAACAATCGATCCCTAATAGTTGACCACTGATATCTGATAACCGACAAATGATCCCTGATAACGGACAACTGGTATCTGACACACCACAACTGATCCTCTTAAACCTTACAAATTACAACTGATATCAGAAAACTTACAATTAATCCCTGAAACAGGACAACTGATATCTGTTAAGTGAAAATTAATACTTGACAAGAGATATCTGATTCTTGACAACTAACGAGTGATCCCTGATACCTAAAACTGAATCTTGATACCTGCCAACTGATACATGATATCAGACAACTGATACATGATATTGGACAACTGATGTCAAACAACTGATATCTAATTAATTTCTGATAGCTAGGAACTGATTTCTGATATCTAGCATGTTTAAAAATGAAGACTCATACTGAACAATGATCCCTGATATGTAGTGACTGATGAGCGATTCCTGATATGTGGCAACTGATATCTGATGCCTGATGGATCATTCCTGATAACTAACCACTCATTCCTGACACCTGACAGCTTCTCAGTTTCTTCTTCAAACCCTGAAATAAGAGTCGCTGTTTGAGATGATCAGATCCAAATCTCACTCACTAACAGCTTTCAGATCTTAATATGTTCAAGCAGTTACTCAGCAGATCCTGTCAGTCAGGACTACATTACTGTATTCAGGTGGTCCAGTGTTGTGTTAGAGACGCCTGAGGTGTGTTAAAGGTTGAACAGCGTTGAACAGGATCTATACAAGGGAACTGACATCAGGAGGAAGGAGAAGATCTCTGAGTGTAATAACAGTGCCCCCTACTGAGAGAAGCAGGACTCTACCTCAGTCATAGAACCAGTTTCTGTACAGTGTATCTGGGTTTCCTGTCACTGTGGGCTCCAGAGCACAGTAGTAGAGTACAGAGTCTGACACTGCAGCAGAGGAGATCTTCAGATCCACCTTCTTCTTCTCCTCTTTATGGATTTTGATGGACATTTGTGCATCAAGTTTTTCAGCCTTAGTGACAAATCCAGTAGCTTCTTGAATCAGCATCAGGAACTCTGGTCTGGATCCAGAATATTGACGGTACCAGTGCAGATAGACTGAGGTAGCACCACCACCATCATACCTACAGGAGAGAGTAACTGTCTCTCCTTCTACAGCATCTACTTTCTCATCCACTGAAGATATGGACTGTGAGACTGTAAGGGCAGGTTCTGGGACTTGTCCTGCACCAGCCACTAGGGGGCAACGCAGGAGCAGGCCCCATCAAGGCAGATTAAACACACCTGTGGGACACTCTACTTAAGAGCTGCGCTCCAGACCAGCATTGCTCAGTCTTTGTTTAGACTCAGCCGGTAACCTGGTCTCTCAGTGAAAAGAGAAAACTGAAAAGAGAAAAGAGAAAAGTGTAAACTGAAAAGACAAAAGAGAAAAGTGAAAAGTGTAAACTGAAAAGAGAAAAGTGAAAAGTGTAAACTGAAAAGACAAAAGAGAAAAGTGAGAAGTGAAAAGAAAATAAAGATTCCATTGTTAAAAAGGCACTTCCCTGTTTCGTTGCCCTGATCCCTTAGTCTTTTAGTTGGGGGAGACAAGTCTGATTTATTTGTTTGTTACCCCACGTGCTCGCCAGCTCCCCATATTCCTTTGTTCTCCTGGTCGCCATATTTGTTTCCCGTGCCTTTTTAGTTACCACCTGTTTTTGTTTTTCCGCCTCCTCTGCGGTGGCGTAGCGGTAACGCCCCGCAGTTACCACACGGTAGTTCGTGGGTTCGAATCCCACGGCAAGTTGCTTTTCAGTTATATAGTTCAGTTGTCTGCTCCCTTTCTGCTCTGCACTTGGGTTCCTTTCAAACTTCCCGGTGGCTCACCCAGTTTACGTTGGGTTTGCACGTGGCAGGCCTGGGTTCAATCCCGCCTGGAGTGAGTCACCCGTTACAGAAAGACTGAGCCAGAATCATGAACCCAGCAGAGCAGACTTTGGAACAGGCAGCTGGACAGGCCATGGAGATTACCATGGAGCAAGCTGAACAGCAACAGGTCCGGGTAGCGTTGGCCAGCCAGGGTGCTATGATTGGAAGGCATGAAGAGCTTCTGCAGCAGATCTTAACTCAGCTGCAGACACTCTCCCTAGCACCCCAACCTGTGCTGCAGCCTAGGCCTCCTGCAGCCCCTGAACCTGCCCCTCAGGGGTCCATAAGACAGAGCTCCCAGGCTGAGTCCCATTTGCCATCCCCTGAAAAATATGATGGGGACCCTGGGAGTTGCCGGGGTTTTCTGCTTCAATGCACTTTAGCATTTGAACAGCAACCCTCCCGCTTCCCCACTGAGCGGGCCAAAGTCGCTTACATAATCTCCCTGCTTACGGGACGTGCCCTCTCTTGGGCAACTCCTGTCTGGGAGAAACAGCCCACTGTCTGTGCAACATCCAGGGCTTTCATGGCAGCATTGCGATCTGTTTTTGATCACCCGGTCTGCGGTGGGGAGATCGGCTCACGCTTCTTTCGAATACGTCAAGGGAGGAGGTCGGTGGCAGATTATGCTATTGAGTTCCGCACTCTAGCGGCTGAGAGTAACTGGAATTCAGCCTCTCTCATGGAAGCCTACCACCAAGGCCTGAGTGAGGAACTCAAGGATGAGCTCGCCCCGAGAGATCCCCCTTCTTCTTTAGAAGATCTCATTGAACTCTCCTTGCGGCTGGACAATCGCTTGCGGGAGCGCCGCCGCTCCCAGCGCAGTAAAGGAGGTTCTCTGACTCTACCCACCTCAACCCACCGGCCAGACAGGGCGGAGGAAGAGCCTATGCAGCTAGGGCATACCCGACTGAGTGTCGGGGAGCTGCAGGCACGTAGAAAAGAAGGCAGGTGCTTATATTGTGGTCAGCCTGGTCACCTACGTGCCTCATGCCCTGAGCTCCCGGGAAAATCCAGGGTCCGTCACGGAGGGGGAGACCAGTGACGGACCCAGTTCCCTCTCCCCCAAGCTCTGGGATGTTCCTTAATGTTTCCATCTCTGGCCAAAGTCAGAGAAAGGAGGTTCACCTCAGAGCGTTTGTTGATTCTGGGGCAGCAGGCAACTTTATTGATGCAGCCCTTGCCCACAAACTTGGCCTACCCCTTGTCCCCTTGGATCGGCCCATGCCTGTGTCTGCTATTGATGGGCGATCCTTGGAACCAGGGATGGTCTCCCAGCAGACACAGCCCATCAACCTGCAGATTGGGCAGCACTCGGAACAGGTGTCCCTGCTGCTCATTAGTGCACCTGAGCTCCAGCTAGTTCTGGGGTTCCCCTGGCTGCAAAGGCACAATCCCCGGATTGACTGGCTGTCACGATCTGTGGTGGCCTGGGGGCCTCAATGTCAGGAACTGTGCCTAAAGCCTGTCAATACAGGAATCAAGCCCTCTGTGTCAGAGGAGGGTCCTGACTTGTCCTCCGTCCCCATGCAGTATTGGGATCTTCAGGAGGTTTTTAGCAAGCAAAAGGCCAAACTCCTGCCAGCCCACCGGCCATATGATTGTGCCATCAATCTGCTCCCTGGCACTAGCCCACCACGAGGCCATCTGTTCTCCTTGTCAGCTCCTGAAAAGAAAGCCATGGAGGAGTATATACAGGAGGCGTTGGCCTTAGGGTTTATACGGCCCTCTACTTCCCCGGCTGGGGCTGGTTTCTTTTTTGTAGGGAAAAAGGATGGGGGTCTCCGTCCCTGTATTGACTATCGAGGTCTCAACAAAATCACCATCAAGGACCGATACCCCCTACCCCTCATGAACACTGCTTTTGAAGCACTGCAGCAGGCGTCTATATTCACCAAACTGGACCTGCGCAGTGCTTACAACCTTATAAGGATTAGAGAGGGAGATGAATGGAAGACAGCTTTCATCACTCCTTCAGGCCATTATGAGTACCTCGTAATGCCCTTCGGGCTGATGAATGCCCCAGCTGTCTTCCAGCGATACATCAATGAGGTTCTCAGGGAAGCCCTTGACCGCTATGCGTTTGTCTACTTGGACGACATCCTTATTTTCAGCCGTTCAGTAGATGAACACATAGAGCATGTGAGGAGAGTTCTCCAGCTTCTTTTGGAGAACCATCTGTATGTTAAGTTGGAGAAATCCCTTTTCCATGCACGGTCGGTGGCTTTCTTGGGTTTTGTTGTTTCTCAGGGTCGACTGAGCATGGACCCAGAAAAAACTAAGGCGGTTATGGACTGGCCACGTCCCACATCTGTGCGCCTTGTGCAACGCTTTCTGGGCTTTGCTAATTTTTTTCGGAGGTTTGTCCGAAATTTTAGCATAATAGCCGCCCCTTTAACAGCCCTCACAAAAAAGGGTGAGGGATTCCAATGGACCCAAGAAGCCCAGAAAGCATTCTTGGAGCTCAAGTGTCGACTTTCGACTGCTCCTGTGCTACATCTCCCGAACCCTGAACTCCCCTTTGTAGTTGAGGTTGATGCCTCAGATATTGGGATAGGGGCTGTCCTTTCCCAGCGGTCTGGCCTTAAAGGACAATTGCACCCCTGTGCTTTCTTTTCACATCGCCTTACCCCCACTGAACGTAACTATGCCGTGGGGGATCGGGAGCTCTTAGCTGTTAAGCTAGCACTGGAGGAATGGAGGCACTGGCTGGAGGGTGCCAACCATCAGTTTCTGGTCTGGACTGACCATAAAAACCTGGCTTACCTCCAACAGGCCAAACGCCTGAACTCCCGCCAGGCCAGATGGGCTCTCTTCTTTGCCCGGTTCGATTTCATTTTGTCATATCGACCCGGTTCAAAGAATGCCAAGCCCGATGCACTCTCCCGTCAGTGGGAGCCTCCACCCCTCGATCACTCCCCTGAGGTGATTATACCCAGCTCACGGGTCGTGGCACCCATACAGTGGGGGTTAGAAGGTGCCATTCGAGATGCCCTTCAGGAGGAGCCAGACCCTGGAGGTGGACCGCCTGACAGACTCTATGTCCCCACCTCTGTCAGACCCCAGGTCCTTCAGTGGGGACATGCCTCGCCATCCACAGGACATCCAGGGGTCACTCGCACCTTAGAGTTCCTGCGGCGGCGGTTTTGGTGGCCCCGCATGGAACAAGATGTGCGGGCCTTCATAGCAGCCTGCCAAGTCTGTGCCCGTAACAAAGAACCCAGGACTAAACCGTCAGGCTTGCTTCATCCACTACCCATCCCTTCACGCCCATGGTCCCACCTCTCCATGGACTTCATCACTGGGTTGCCGGCTTCTCAGGGCAACTCCGTGATCATGGTGGTTGTTGATCGGTTCTCCAAAGCCTGCAAGTTTATTGCTTTGCCGGCGCTGCCCTCAGCCAGGGAGACCGCTAAACAACTTCTCTACCATGTTGTTCGGGTCCATGGGCTACCATCGGATATTGTGTCGGACAGAGGCCCCCAGTTCACTAGCCAGTTTTGGGGGGCCTTCTGTAAACTCCTCGGGGCTTCAGTGAGCCTGTCCTCTGGCTTCCACCCCCAGTCAAACGGCCAGACAGAAAGGGTCAATCAGGACCTTGAACGGACCCTCCGTTGCTTGGCTTCGTCCAACCCTGCCTCCTGGTCAGAGCACCTTATCTGGGCAGAGTATGCCCACAATACCCTATGGCACTCTTCCTTGGGTATGTCCCCATTCGAGTGCCAGTTTGGGTATGCCCCTCCGATGTTCCCTGACCAGGAGGCCAATGTGGGGGTCCCTTCAGCGGTACAGCTTGTGCAACGCTGCCGCAGGGCATGGCAGAAAGCCCGAACTGCCATCAAGGCAGCCACGAAAGTTCAAAAGCGTAATGCTGACCGCAAACGGCAACCGGGACCCATGTTTAGACCCGGACAGATGGTCTGGCTCTCTGCCAGAGACCTGCCATTGAGGGTGAAGTCCAGGAAGCTCGCCCCCCGCTATGTGGGACCTTTTAAAATACTCAGGCGAATTAATCCGGTTACTTACCGACTGCTCCTCCCGCGCTCGATGCGCTGTAATCCCACTTTTCACGTGTCACGCCTGAAGCCTGTGATCTGCAGCACCCTTACTCCTGCTCCAACCCCTCCCGCTCCCCGCCTCTTAGATGGGCATCCGGCCTACACGGTGCGGCAGCTCCTGGATGTTCGAAAGGTCCGTGGCCGTGTTCAGTACCTGGTCGACTGGGAGGGGTATGGCCCAGAGGAGCGCTCATGGGTGCCTGCCCGCCATATCCTGGACCCGGGGCTCATCCGGGCCTTCAGACGTGACCGTGCAGCGGGGTTGGGAACTTCAGGAGCCGTTCCTCGGGGGGGAGGTCCTGTAAGGGCAGGTTCTGGGACTTGTCCTGCACCAGCCACTAGGGGGCAACGCAGGAGCAGGCCCCATCAAGGCAGATTAAACACACCTGTGGGACACTCTACTTAAGAGCTGCGCTCCAGACCAGCATTGCTCAGTCTTTGTTTAGACTCAGCCGGTAACCTGGTCTCTCAGTGAAAAGAGAAAACTGAAAAGAGAAAAGAGAAAAGTGTAAACTGAAAAGACAAAAGAGAAAAGTGAAAAGTGTAAACTGAAAAGAGAAAAGTGAAAAGTGTAAACTGAAAAGACAAAAGAGAAAAGTGAGAAGTGAAAAGAAAATAAAGATTCCATTGTTAAAAAGGCACTTCCCTGTTTCGTTGCCCTGATCCCTTAGTCTTTTAGTTGGGGGAGACAAGTCTGATTTATTTGTTTGTTACCCCACGTGCTCGCCAGCTCCCCATATTCCTTTGTTCTCCTGGTCGCCATATTTGTTTCCCGTGCCTTTTTAGTTACCACCTGTTTTTGTTTTTCCGCCTCCTCTGCGGTGGCGTAGCGGTAACGCCCCGCAGTTACCACACGGTAGTTCGTGGGTTCGAATCCCACGGCAAGTTGCTTTTCAGTTATATAGTTCAGTTGTCTGCTCCCTTTCTGCTCTGCACTTGGGTTCCTTTCAAACTTCCCGGTGGCTCACCCAGTTTACGTTGGGTTTGCACGTGGCAGGCCTGGGTTCAATCCCGCCTGGAGTGAGTCACCCGTTACAGAGACACAGCTCTCTGTGAAGACATACACAAACCACAATAGTGCTGCATTAATACTGAATAAAACATGATTATGTACTGTATAAAAGCTCAGACTCATCATCACACACACACAGAACATATCAAGATATAAACACTAAATATATATTGCACATAGATATGAATGTAGGTAATAACACATACCTATCATGATGATAAAGAGAGAGAGAGAGCACAGGAACATCATGGTGGTTCCAGTGTTCAGATAATGAGGAGAGATTTGGGTTCTACTGTTCCAGCATGCAGAGACTCCTCCTACATGTATCAGTGGATCTGGTAGAAGATCAGAGGAGTGCAGGAGAATAACTCCCAAATGAAGAACTCACCTCAATCCAGCAGATCTAGATTAGAGCTGCCCTCTGCTGGTAGACCTCCATCAGTACAGCTCTGTGTGTTTCAGTTCTGAATGAAAACCCCTGTATGAAATCCTCCATAAACAGATCACTCACTCTCAGACTTGGTACAGCTCTTCGTCTCCAAGATGGGAAACAGTTCATTGGCCAGTAGACTGTAGGAGGCCATAAAAACAGTTCCACAGTTTCCCTAACATCTACAAGCCTGGCTCCATAAGAGGAAAGGCTGCATCACTGCTCTTATTCACCCTGTACACTGAACACAGGATGAGAGAAACAGGACTGGACAGGAAACCTTTTTTTAATTTGTTGAAACTTCTTCATTTTAAACATTAGACAAACCAAAACAGAAACACAAATACTGACATCCCAACAGCCTACTCTTGGTGTCATGCCTGCTGGTTCTCCTCTCACCTCCGATCTCCTGGACTCCATTTCCCATAATCCGCCACCCGATGTCACGTGTTCACCCTTACCCAATCACACCCCGTTGCCTCACCCTAGATCTCCAGAATACTGATTGGACCACCTGTTGTTAATTTATCCATTTGCTTAAATACTTCCCTCTCGCACTGGCTCATTGCAAAGTATTGCCATTCTTTTGCATACTGAGTTTTCTCTCTTTGTCTGACTTTGTTACTCTGGCTTTAACTCTGTTTTGATTCTCTGGTTTGTTCTCTGTTTATTCCCTTTGATACCTCTGCCTGGTCTGATTGTCTTTTTGGTTTGACCCTTGCCTGCTTATTGATTACGATTCAGTTCTGCCCTAGATTGTATTTTCTGTTCTTGGTGTTGTTGTGTCACAGTGCAACCTATTTAATAAACTGTGCCTTGCTTTTAGTTCAGCGCACGTCACAATCTGTTTGTCCAACGTCACACTAGCATAGGGGCTCTAGCATTTGCTGCCCAACAGTAATATTTGAACACTGGCAGAGTCAAACTTCATGCTGTAGGGATCTTTTGTGATATTTTAAGTTTAGAATATTAGGACCTGAAATGGCTGGATCTGAGATAAACAGCAGGAGGTCATCAGCATAAAGACTGACCAAACAAAGAGTTTTATAAAAACTCACCACCAAACCCATCAGGGCCGGCAGCTTTACCGGATGGAAATGAATCGATTGCCTGAAGAACAGGTGCCTCTGTCTCTAGAAAATCAAGATCATTATCTGAAGCTGCATACTTACTAGAATAGAGATCTGAATGGAATTCTATAAAGCAAGTATCTATACCTTTTGGATCTGTAATCGAGCCGAAACTTTTTAACTCTAATTTAAATATGCCTGTTTCACTAAAACACATTTTAATTATCTGACCAATAAACGCTCAGGCTTATCACCAAGTTCAAAATGGTTTTGTATTAATTAGAGCATTATAGACTGAGCTCTCTTACTCAGTATGGGATTATACTCATATTTAAGAAGCAATATTTTATTATAGTCAGACTGTAGTCTGTAAGTTTGTTCAAGTAATGAAAGTATGTTCTCTGTTTCGTCCAACCTCTTATTCATCTCTTTTTTCAGGATTCTAAAGCTAAAGCATTACCTGACATCACGGTTTTAAGCGTCTCCTACAGTAGGGAGTCTGACACCTCACTTGGATCATTAAAAGCTAAAAAGATGGCAACACTCCTGGCTTTAGAAGAGAATGGTGATTGGTAAACTTGGGATATCCAGTTAACAAGACCTGTCTGCTTCCCGCCAGAAGTCTGGAACATGGCCATGTGTGGACCTTTCAGCAGGATAATGATCCCAAACACACATTAAGTTCTACAGAGAAATGGGAGTGGGAAGCTTTTCAGTGGTCTTCTCAGTCTGCAGATTAGATCTGAACACCTCTGAAAACCCCTCTGTGGTGAGTACTGAGGGAGACAGTCCTCAGGTATGACCTGTGAACGTCAGGGTAACTGGAAAGTTCCTGCATAGAGTAGATCAGTGTGCTGTATATGGTTCATATGGGTAATTATGTAGAGAGATGTAAAACGTGCTTTTCTTCTTCACACAGGAAATAGGTGGAGACAGTGGCTTCACAGCTGATTACATATCAGATTTCACGGTGAGGATATGAGAAACAATGGGTCTCTGTAACCCAGGATTCCATAAAGACGTAGCATCAGTAGAAAATGTATTTATTATTTATAATTTATTGTAAAGAACAAACATCCACTAATAAGATGAAAAATGAATAAAAAGAAATTAGGAAATAAAGTTAATAGAAATTAAAAGCTTATTTACCAAGAGAAAAATGAACACAACACAATTAAATAATTATCTATAATAGGAGCCTGGACTATGCTGTGGATTCTGTATTTGGGCATTCAGTGGTGTTTCTGTAAAAACCCACTGCGGAAAAATCTAACCAGTAGGGGCACGGTAAAGCCCACTGCGCAAAGCCTCACCTAATCAGCAGCCAGGTAGGCATGGCCATGGGTCTCCCTGCTGCCAGGAGCCCCACTCTTGTTGTGGAACCTGGCTTTGAGACTTGGATCACCCATGTGAACTCGTCAACTCCAGCTGCTCTATCCTCTGCCTTTAACTTCTCCCATTCACCGAGACAGACTGGCAGAGGTGGGGGCACAGGTTTGCTGTTGTCTAGAAAGTGGAACTTTACTCCTCTTTCATTTCCTCACCTTTCAGTGTCTTCCTTTGAATATCATGCCGTCACAGTGTCCTCCCCCACTAACCTTCATATCATTGTCATTTATCGACCTCCTTGTCCTCTAGGGAACTTCATTGATGAGCTAGACACTCTTCTGAGTCTCTTCCCTGTTGATGGGTCCCCGCTTCTCCTACTCGGTGACTTCAACCTCCCATCAGACAAGTTGCAATCATCATGCCTGCAACCACTACTCTCATCCTTCGACCTCACCCTCAACCCATCCCCCCCAACGCACCGAGGTGGCAACACTCTGGACCTGGTCTTCAGTAGACCTAGCCCTGCGCTGGACGTCACAGTAACCCCTCTTCACTGCTCAGATCATTACTTTCTATCCTTCTCTCTCTCCTGTCCAGCTCTTCCTATCCATATCACCCCTTCACATTCCTCCTTCACTCGGCGTAACCTGCGCTCCGTCTCTCCCTCCTCTCTTGCTTCAACCATCCTCACTACCCTCCCTCACCCTGACTCCTTCTCCTCTCTCTCCCTGAACACTGCTACAGATACTTTACTTTCTTCTCTCTCATCTGCATTTAACCATCTGTGTCCTCTCTCCCCCAGGTCAACAAGATCTTCTCCACCTGCCCCCTGGTTGTCTGACGTCCTGCGCAACAACCGGAGAGAGCTGAGGAGAGCTGAAAGGAAGTGGAGGAGATCCCAGCTTGACTCCGACCTACACACCTACCAAGCCGTCCTCTCCAGGTTCTCAGCGGAAGTGACTACTGCGAAGTCATCTTTCTACAAGAGGAAACTGGAAGAATCGGCGTCTGACCCTCGCAAACTGTTCAGTATCTTCTCCTCTCTCCTCAACCCTCCCTCTCCCCCTCCTCCCTCTTCCCTCACCCCGGAGGACTTTGTCACTTTCTTTGAAGAGAAAGTGAATAAAATCTGCCAGTCGTTTTCCCCTATCCCTGTCCCCGCTCCTCCTTCCATCAGTCCTCATCCTCTTGCCACAAACTCCTTAACCTGTTTTTCTTCTCTTTCTTCAGATGACATCCTACAGCTACTGGAATCCAGCAACCCCACGACCTGCCCACTGGATCCCATCCCATCCCCACTGCTCCGGTCAATCTCCCTGGACCTGCTACCCTTCATCTCCTCCCTTATAAACTCTTCCCTGTCTTCAGGGTGTGTTCCACAGGCCTTCAAGACTGCCAGAGTGGTTCCCATCCTGAAGAAACCCTCACTGGATTCCTCAGACATCAGCAGTTACAGACCGGTATCTCTTCTTCCTTTTCTCTCTAAAATCCTTGAACGTGCTGTCTATAATCAACTCTCCTTCTTCCTCTCCCAGAACCAGCTTCAGGACATCAACCAGTCCGGCTTCAAACCCGCCCACTCCATGGAAACTGCTCTCATCGCAGTAACTGAGAGGCTTCAGACAGCGAGATCAGCCAAACTGTCCTCAGTTCTGATTCTGCTCGACCTGTCTGCGGCCTTCGACACGGTGAACCACAAGATCCTCCTGTCGGTCCTCACCGACCTTGGAATCACCGGCACTGCATGGAAGTGGTTTGAGTCCTACCTGGAGGACCGCCACTATCAGGTAACATGGAATGGGTCCACGTCTGCTCCATGTAGGCTCTCCACCGGTGTCCCTCAAGGCTCGGTGTTGGGTCCTCTTCTCTTTTCTCTCTACACTCTTTCTCTTGGAGAAGTAATCACTTCTCATGGCTTTTCTTATCACTGTTATGCTGATGATACGCAACTCATGCTTTCCTTCCCATCATCTGAAACACAGGTCTGCAACCGCATCTCAGCATGCCTGACCGACATCAGCTCATGGATGACAGCTCACCACCTTAAGCTCAATCCCAGCAAGACTGAGCTGCTGTTCATCCCAAGCACTACAGGTCCTCACTGTGATCTCACCATCTCATTCGGGAACTCGTTGATCACCCCGACTGAGGATGCAAGAAGTCTTGGAGTGATTCTGGATGGCCAGTTATCGTTCTCGGCTCATATAGCGAACCTGACTCGGTCATGCAGATTCCTCCTCTACACCATCCGGAGGATTCGACCCTTCCTTTCTCAGGAAGCCACCCAGCTGCTGGTCCAGTCTCTGGTCATTTCAAGACTAGACTACTGCAACTCGCTCCTGGCTGGTCTTCCTCTGCGGGCCATCAGGCCCTTGCAACTTGTCCAGAACGCTGCAGCCCGTCTCATCTTCAACCTTCCGAAGTTTACCCACGTCACTCCACTGCTGCGCTCCCTCCACTGGCTCCCTGTCGTTGCCCGCATCAGATTTAAAACTCTGATGCTGGCCTACAAAGCCAAGAATGGACCAGCGCCTCCCTACCTTATGGCAATGGTGAAGAGTCGAGCTGTACCTCGAGCCCTTCGTGCTTCAAGTACAGCTCGTCTCGAACCACCATCCCTGAGGACACATGGAAGACAAGTGTCCAGACTCTTCTCTGTCCTGGCTCCCAGATGGTGGAATGAACTCCCACTGGGCGTCAGAACAGCGGAGTCTCTCGTGGTCTTCAAACGCAGACTGAAGACCCATCTCTTCGTAAAGCACTTAAGCGAGTGAGCTCTAGTAGAGGTGTAAATTGTGTGTATCGTGTGGCAATTTAATGATCTTGTTGTATTGCACTTATGTCCCTTGTCAATGTGTATTGTGTTGCACTTATAATGACCTTTCTCTAGGTACCAGCACTGACCCCCTGTTCGGGCAGTGTCTGAGCTCGTGGTGAGTTTTAGGCTCTAAACTTCCTACTAACTGGAATATTATCCAACAGATCACTAAGCACGGTTGTAAGTCGCTCTGGATAAGAGCGTCTGCTAAATGCCTTAAATGTAAATGTAAATGTAAGAAGAAAGTCTGAGCAGCAATCGCACTAAAATTTAGCAAATCACTAAATTATTAAGGATTTTAAGAGTGAGTACTACTGCTCTATAGACTACCTACAGCGAATGCTTAGGCTAGGTACCTTGATAACCGTTTGAAATGTCGAAAAAACCGACCGAGTGAAGATTAATGTGTACCGCTGATTCTAGCTGCACCTAGTCTGCCTGAGAGGGTGAATTTTGCGATGGGTTGCCAGATTGGGGAAACAAACATTCCAGATTGGATTTGGCCAGTTTTATTGGATGAGACAGGTTCCTACGGACATTCTGCTCGTCACTCGCATTCCTGCTGCTCGGGGGGCAAGATGGCAAGCCGAAGCCCATGTGGATTCCTTAACTGGCTGCTGAGTCTGAGTACCCATTTCTTTTTCCCACGGGACTATTTTCTAAGCTCAACTGTGTACTCGGTATTTTGAATACCTATAGACTGATTCTGTTTTTTTTTTTCCATACACTCTTTAAGAGGACATTTTGTGGTTAGCTGCTGTAGCAGTTACTATAAACTGGGATTTTCTTTTCAACTGTTTATCTTTCTGATTTGTGTCTTAAGTGAACATTTTGATTGTTTTGGTTCGATATAGGATTCAAGTTTAAAAAAAAACAAAGGGACAAATAGTGATATCTAAATACATACATCAAACACTAAACCCTAAAAACAGTGATACCTAAATACATTCAACAAACGCTAAACTCAAAACCCTTAAATAGTAATACTTACCTTAATACTCACCTGAAGACTTTAAATGGTAACCGTACTTACCTAAATACTTATCTGAGGACTAAGGACTTACCTGACACCTGAAACTGGAGATAAACACAATAATTAGTACTGAGTAATAAGTGACACTTAAAGGGAGAAATCTAAGCGTACTTACCTGAACTTCCTCTGAACTTGTTGTTTATTTATTACTTTTTGTGAAAGGTTTTACTTGATCAATTATTTTCTTTCTTGGTGTTATTTCATCTTTTTGCACAACTGTGAAATCTACCTTCATGTGTACCAATACAGTCATTTAATTTCCATACACTGGGGTCTTGTGTCTCATTTCCACTGCTCCTAGAGCGAACCTAACTGGTCCAAATTATTTTTGGTTTAGTTCTAAATCTTCTGTGAATAGAGATTGGTATCCTGTATTCAAGCTATTATTACAGTGTTATAGCCCATTCAGGAGGGAAGCTAAGCGCTACACCAGTTCTACTTAGACCACCACAGTGAGGTGTTAGTCTGATGAAAGCTGGGACTGGGGTTGAACTGAGCTGCAGTCTATTGGGCTTCTTTGACGAAGTGGAAAAGCCACAGACAGATTCGGATGGTCTATACCACTCCAGTTCCAGCTCCTGTGCTGCCATGTGGACAGAGGCTGACAGTGAATGTGAAGTCCTGTACAGGCCTGTCTGCAGCTGAGGTGGACACCATCTGACAGGACTGAACGTCTGTGGGGTTGTATAGGGCTCTGGAGATCAGCAATAACCTGGCACCCGCCCGATAGCACTGTCCAGTGTTCCAGTGAACACAGACCAGTAAGAGTCTAACTTTCTGACTGGCCACACAGTTTTCTGCTGAGCTGTCTCCTCCAGTACTGGCTCCCAGAGATGCTTCTCCTGTGCTGGCCCTCATTGCTGCTGCTCCACTGCTGGCCCTCAGAAGTGCTCCTCCAGTCCTTAGAGCTGCTACTCCACCACCTGCTCCTGTGGCTGTCCCTTGTACAGCTCCTCTGGTTCCCCTTTTATGCAGCTTTTGACACACCTGTACTCACTGTTTACTGTATTAACCCTCAGTAATGTAACTCCAGTCATTTCAGAGAGAGAGGAACATCAGATCATACATTGTGGTTTGGATGGGACTTTGATCTCCGTGTGTTCAAAGCAAACAGAAGGTGTGTGAGTTTCTGTAAAGCGTCTCAGAGACTTTGTATCACTGGGCTCCAAAATCTCTCAGAGCACAGTAGTAGAGAGCTGTATCTGCGAGTCTTAGTTCTCTAACAGTGAGATCAGTGGATGACCAGGATGTAGTAGATGAAAATCTGCCATCTGAAGAATGACTATCACTCTGTCCACGAGCTCCTCTCAGCAGTAGATACTGTGGAGCTCTGTTAGGATGCTGTCTGTACCAGTAGAGGAAAACCCCTGAACTACTGGTATCATAAGAGCATTTGAGTGTAAGAGGTTCCCCCTCTGTTCTAGAAACATCAGTCTCCTGATCATCAGATGGTCTAATTACATCAGCACCAAACACACCTGGAAGAACCAGAGAATATAGATCAGTGTTTATAAAGTCTGATTATCCAGATATTGTTGATCAGATGTAACAGTGAGTACCTGAGGTGATGATGAGGATGGTGAGGAGGTTCCTCTTCATTGTGAATATGATCAGATGGAATCAGTAGTGTGTTGGAGCTCTCAGTGCTCTAATGCTGATCTGTGTGTTAGTGTGGATCTCTCTGAAGTGAGTTCAGTTATGAGACACTACAACAGGAAACTCCTGACTTAATGCTGATATATGCCTCCTACAGGAAACCCACCTACCAGAATCAGACCACCATAAACTACAGTCAGCCCAGTTTAGTCCTACATTCTCAGCCCAGTACAGTTCGAAACAAAGAGGTGTGGCCATCCTAATAACCACACACATCAGATCCACACACAGTTCCACTATTACAGATCCTGAAGGTCAATTATAATACAGATCACCATTAACACCAACACAATAACTATGGAGGTCTACCAGAAGAGGGCAGATTAATCTAGATCTGCTGGAGTGAGGAAGTGAGAGTGAGAGAGCGAGTAAAACATATATAACCACACAGCACATAAAACAACAATACATTTGAGACTGTAGTTGTGGAGTTCTCAGATCTGTAGCTTCTGTTTCTCCTATTAATTTATTGAGTACATACTGACAAATTCAGCTCATCACTTAAAATATCAGTAAGTGGAGAAGAACAAAGACACATGTAAATAATAGCCTGAAATAAGAAATACTGCATGATGTACAAAATAAAAACAACAATTAGTATTCAAAGTGGAAACTGGATGTTAACAAAATGGAAAAATGATGACAACAGACTTAAGATAATCATTCATTTTCCTGTTTTCCTGATTTTATTCTTTTAAACAAAAATAGTTATTCGGTTCTAGATACAGAGAAAAGGAACGCAGAGTGTACTATGTGTCTATTTGTCCTGATTTAAAAGTACCATGGACTCTTTACTTTGTCTTTACAGACTAATGGGCTGTATTATCACCACACTGTCATGTGAACAACTATTACCAGCTCTACAATCAGTAAACTCCTTTTTGAAATATCTGGACCTCAGTAACAATGACCTGCAGGATTCAGGAGTGGAACTGCGCTCTGCTGCACTGATGAGTTTGTAAATAGTTGCAATCTGGAGATACTGAGGTGAGCAGGTTCTGTAAATGTAATTTCTTATATGAAATGTTATGTCCTTGTAATGTAATTTTTAATTGCCTGTAACAGTAAAGTAACTTTGAATGTGACTAGGACATATCAGGTTACAGCCATCCAGTGTTCATTGTTCTAGAAAAAAGATCAGTAACACATTGTGATGGCACTCCATTCTAAATCTTCTGATCTAAATGTACCATGCAGTGTATTTATTGTGTCTTTACAGATTAGCTATGTGTAAACTCGCTGCAGCATTTTTTTAAAAGCTATCAGCTCTAGAATCAGGAAACTCCCTCCTGCCAGATCTGGACCCTTAGTTCACTATTACCTACTGAGTAAATATCTAGAACCTACTGATAGGTAATAGGGGTCACTAATAGTTCCTGCTTAGTTCCTCAAAAGTGACCTATTAAGTGCAACGTGTTTCCTTTACAGGGTAATTATTACTGAGGGTGTTTCTACTGTCACTCAGGTACAGGAGTGTTAGTACAGTGTTCTCCACTGGAGGATCTATACAAGAGAACTGACATCAGGAGGAAGGAGAAGATCTCTGAGTGTAATAACAGCGCCCCCTACTGAGAGAAGCAGGACTCTACCTCAGTCATAGAACCAGTTTCTGTACAGTGTATCTGGGTTTCCTGTCACTGTGGGCGCCAGAGCACAGTAGTAGAGTACAGAGTCTGATACTGCAGCAGAGGAGATCTCCAGATCCACCTTCTTCTTCTCCTCTTTATGGACTTTGATGGACATTCGTGCATCGAGATTTTCAGCCTTAGTGATGTATGCACCTGATTCAGCAGTCAGCAGCAGGAACTCTGGTCTGGATCCAGGATACTGACGGTACCAGTGCAGAGAGGGATCATTACCACCACCCTCATACCTGCAGGAGAGAGTAACTGTCTGACCTTCTACAGCATCTACTTTCTCCTCCAGTGGAGATATGGACTGTGAGACACAGCTCTCTGTGAAGATAATCAGAATAGCTTTATCAGTATTAAATAAACCATAGTTATATACTGTATGTACAAACTCAGACGCATCACTACAAACACATAGACCTCCATCTAAACCAGAACATACTGTATATACCACATAGATATGAATGTAGGTAATAACACATACCTATCAGGATGATAAAGAGAGAGAGAGAGCACAGGAACATCATGGTGGTTCCAGTGTTCAGATAATGAGGAGAGATTTGGGTTCTACTGTTCCAGCATGTACAGACTCCTCCTACATGTATCAGTGGATCTGGTAGAAGATCAGAGGAGTGCAGGAGAATAACTCCCAAATGAAGAACTCACCTCAATCCAGCAGATCTAGATTAGAGCTGCCCTCTGCTGGTAGACAGTAGTAGTGTTCAGTAATGTTCAAATTGTGTTCTGTGTGTTCAGTCTAAATAAAGGTGTGGATGAAGTTCTCTAGGTCTAGTTTAGTTAAAACACCTCTGGTCGTGTTCATCTTCTTAAGGTGCTAGAATGATGATTTTGGAACTGCTGGAAGATGAACTGCTGAAACTGAGATCCGAGTCCATTAGAACACAAAGGTTCCACGCTAGTTCTTTAGATTTTAATGGTTCTGAGTCCAGATAGGCAGCTAGTCTGTATGGCTCATAGCTGTTCCTGATTAAAATAATCTCAGTTTTGTCTTTATTTACTTTCAGAAAGTGAGTCAGAGGGAACTATAGTTGTTTAGGGAGGAGGACAAGTAGATCTGAGTGATATCTGTATAGCTGTAGTAGAATCTCCCATAGTCATGTAGGATTTGGTCAGGTGGAAGCATGTATCAACCAAATAAGGGCAGCTCAAGAATCGAACCCAGCCTAAAAATGTTTACACAGGTTATTATTAAAACACACTCACACACACACACACACACACACACACACACACATATATACATATACACTATATATATCAGCTCAAATCAGTATTTGTTCCAAAACAACTTCCACAGTTCCACTCAGCTGAAAGAGCTAGTTTGTCTGCAGGAAAATTGTCTATAAAACCCAAAATCACCACTATTTCCCCCTGAAGAAAGAAACGGCAGCCTCTCCAGTAGAAGTGATCACAGGTGAGTACTGTTCCCTCGAGTATGATTTATGTAGTTAGCATGTCTACTCCACAAAAGCTCATTCACACTCCTCTGTCCATTCAAACCTTTTCATCAGGTCAATGAGGGTAGCTGATTTGGATGAGGAGTGTTCTAGAAACTTCCTGTACCAACCCAACAGATCCAGGAATGATCACACCTTCCCCACCTGAGTTCACACCAGGCCATCACCCAGAACAAAGCCGAGATAGTCAATCTGCATATGAACACTAGTACACTTCAGAGGGCTAATGGTGAGACCAGCAGTCCTGATCTGGTGAAGCACATCCTGGATATGTGACACATGTTCTTCCCAGGTGTTACTAAATATTGGCACAACATCCAGGTATGGTGTTGAACATTCCTTAGCTCCTTCCTGCACTTGGCCCATTAACCTTTGGAGTGGGTCTGGTTCCCCAAGCAACCCAAATGGCATTACTATAAACTGGAACATGCCCCATGGTCGTTCAAGGCTGTTAGCTCCTTAGCCTCAAGTGCTGATGGAACCTGCAAAGTCTCCTGAATGCACCTGATAATTCCCCTTCCCAGCCTCTCAATCATGTCTTTAATTCTTGGCATTGGGAAGGGCTCAGATTTGGTCAGAGAATTAATCTGCATGAAGTTCATACACAATCTGATGGTGCCATCTTTTTACAGACTAATACAATCAGACTGCACCAGTCACTCTCTGAAGCTTCAGTCACCCCAGTGTCTCTCACTGTGTGGAGTTCCTCTTTCAGTACAGGCAGTAGATTCACTGGGATCTCCTTTGGTGATGGTGAGGATGGTGTACACCAGTCTCGCAGTGAAAAGCAATGAGTCCAGGAGATGCTCCCTCTTTTTGGTTTCTGGTAGTTGGGAAGGGGAATACTGTTCTGTTAGCTCCTCCTTTCCTACTGCTCAGAGTTGGTGTCCAGGTTCAGTCCTCCAGAGTTACTCTGTGAGCAGGTGGATAACTGCACATCTGTGAAAGCACCATTACTGATAATCATTGTACTGAGACTAGTTATGACCTGCTCTGGACAGGAGGTCTCCCATATAACCCTGATTTACAGACCTTCATACTGATGTTAGGAAGCTGGTAGGTACCCTGTGGAGTCAGTGCTGCGATTAGTTTAATTATTCTCCATACTAATTAATATTACAGTGAACAGAATAAATCATTTATTTATTCATCAATCACTTATTTATTAACCACACCTCTCTGTGTACTGCTAATACAGAGAGCAGCACCTGACAGGAAACCCCATACACACCTCAAAGCTTTATCAGTCAATGAGTTTTTGTACTGTGTAGATGGGCTTCTAGTCACTGTGGTCCACAGAGCACAGTAGTAGAGTACAGAGTCTGATATTTTAGAAGAGGAGATCACCAGATCCAGTTTATTACCATTCAGTTTAACATCCAGTCCTGGAACAGGAGGATCTGCACGTCTCACAGCTTTTGTGCTTGGATCTATCCTCAGCAGGAATTCTGGTCTGGATCCAGGATACTGACGATACCAGAACAGATAGTATGCACTACCACTGTACCTACAGGAGAGAGCAGCTGTCTCTCCTTCTACAGCATCTACGTTCTCCTCCAGTGGAGATATGGACTGTGAGACACAGCTCTCTGTGAAGACATACACAAACCACAATAGTGCTGCATTAATACTGAATAAAACATGATTATGTACTGTATAAAAGCTCAGACTCATCATCACACACACACAGAACATATCAAGATATAAACACTAAATATATATTCCACATAGATATGAATGTAGGTAATAACACATACCTATCATGATGATAAAGAGAGAGAGAGAGCACAGGAACATCATGGTGGTTCCAGTGTTCAGATAATGAGGAGAGATTTGGGTTCTACTGTTCCAGCATGTAAAGACTCCCCCTACGTTTATCTACAGGAGGCGGGGTTTGTGTTCCCTGGAACTGTGGTCAGTACACAGGTTTCAGGCACCGCCTTCCCTGCCGCCTCCCACAGCTCTGGTTGGAGCTTAGGGGACGGGTTCCTGGCACAACTGGATTAAAGACATCTCACTTACTAATACTGGAAACAACCATGAAAAAGAAAAGAAGAGCAGCGTGACTGTTCTGGGTGAGAGTTCAGATCTCCTGTTGGTGTGTGTTCTGTATCTGAACACTTCTAGCTCCGCCCACTCCTAGTTCAACATATACTTACTCACTCATCTCAGCTCTGATCTCAGTACATCTGATAATCTATCAGAAATGTCCTAGTCCTCATTCTGAAGAACACTACTCATAACAGTCTAGACTGATAGAGCACAACAGCAGTGGTACATGGGAAATGAACCCCAGAGTGTATTATGGAGTTTTATAAACAAGACTTCATGAAAACACTGGGCAGCACTGTGGGACCCAACACCGGCTCTCAGGTACTCTCTGGAGTGCAGTGTGGTGCTCTCAGAAACATGGCTGTGTCCAGAAGGGACAGGGAGTCCAGCATTTCAGGGGGCTCAGAGTCTGAGAGTTTCAGAGACACAGAAGCTTGTAAGTCAGGTGACAGTGAGGATGGGAAGTCAAAGGACAACAAGCCCAGTAAGTCAGAGTCCAATGAGCCTGGAAATCTCAGTGGTACAAAAGGCCAGCTGGTTACGGGACAAGGAGGTTAGTAGGTGAGGGAATAAGGAAGCTAGTAAATCAGGGGTCAAGTAGCCCAGCAGGTTAAGAGATAAAAAGTGGTGATTATGGTGAGTACAAGGAGACATGTATGGCAGGGGACCAGGAAGCAAGCTGATCAGGGGACAAAACAATAGTAGGTGAGTATATTAGGAGGCAGCAGGTCAGGGGATAAGGAGTGCAGCAGTTCAAGAGGCAAGGAGGACAAATAGAGAGCACAAGAACACTTCAGGGGACAGGAGGCAGACACTAAAACAATAAGGCTAGTGGTTCAGGGAATGGGGAGGCTAGCAAGTCAGGGGGCCAAGACACCAGTAGTTCAGGGGACTTTGACAGTCTTGCAGTTCCAGAGACAAGGAGCAAAAACTGAAGGTAGATAAATGTGTTTCCACAATGAGGGGGTCACTATGAGCTTGCTCCCTCATCTCTACAGATGGAGAGATGGACTGAAGATGGTGGAGCAATAGCATAGCTTTGCTGGAGCATAGTTTAATTCTCATCAACACAGCACTTCCTGTGTCTTAGAATGACAACATCTATAACAAGAAGGGGGCCCGCTGGTCAGGGGATGAGGAGGCTAGCATGTTAGTGGACAAGAAGGCTGGCAGATCAGGGCACAAGGGGTCCAACAGTTCAAGAGGCAAGAGGGCAAAAAAGGTCAAAGGACAAGGGTACAATGTAGATCAGGGTATAAGGAACTTGGTTTGTCAGGGGGAAAAGAGGCCAGGCAGGACAGTGGAGACAAAGGCTAGCTGATCAGAGGAACAAGGATGTCAATAGATGAGGGAATAAGGAGGCTAGTAAACCAGGGAACAGTTACACTTACAGGTCCGGGGACAGACAAGCCAGCAGGTCAGTACACAAGGACACGAACAGGAGGAACACTGGGGTGAACTGGTTTGTTTTCACAGTGAGTGTACCAGTATGAACTGACTTCTTCATCCCCATTAATGAACAGAGGTGATGAAGCTGGTGCAGCAGTTCATACCCTTCCTGGAACCTGGTTTCATTAAACTCACAGCACCCCTAACACCAGTCTAGTCTTGGAGATGTAGGTAGAAATGTGAGAGTAATATTTAAGGTTTATTTAAAAATAGAAACATGCAGAAAGAAAAACTACACATCAGAAACATGAAACCATAAACCACGAACTGAACACTACACTACAGAACGTGGAAACGTGGTGAGGTACCTGAACAGGACTGCAGAGGGTATTATGGTTCACTGAGAACGTTGGTGCTGGGGTCCCACTGCTCTCACATGTTCTTTCGGGTCTGCTGATGGTGAGCGGAGGAGCTACTGCCCATCCTGTGCGGTCTGATGCTGAGCTACTGCCCATCCTGTGTGGTCTGATGCTGAGCTACTACCCATCCTGTGTGGTCTGATGCGGAGCTACTGCCCATCCTGTGTGGTCTGAGGCAGAGCTCCTGCCCATCCTGTGTGGTCTGATGCTGAGCTACTACCCATCCTGTGTGGTCTGATGCGGAGCTACTGCCCATCCTGTGTGGTCTGATGCTGAGCTACTACCCATCCTGTGTGGTCTGATGCTGAGCTACTACCCATCCTGTGTGGTCTGATGCGGAGCTACTGCCCATCCTGTGTGGTCTGAGCTCCTGCCCATCCTGTGTGGTCTGATGCAGATCTCCTGCCCATCCTGTGTGGTCTGATGCGGAGCTCTTGCCCATCCTGTGTGGTCTGATGCAGAGCTGCTGTCAAAGAAATTTGTTTGCCCTGCAGCTTTACCGGGTGGAAATGATTCGATTGCTCGAAGAACAGCTGACTCTTTGAATGGTGAGTCGAGTGTGTCTTATGCAGCATCTAAATGTTTAGGAAATTGTATAGAAAACTATCAAGATCATTATCTGAAGCTGCAAACTCACTAGAATAGAGGTCTGAATAGAATTCTATAAAGAAAGCATCTATACCTTTGGGATCTGTAATAGGGCCGATACCTTTTAACTCTAATTTAAATAATGCCTGTTTCACTAAAACACCTTTTAATTATCTGGCCAAGAAAATTTTAGTTCTAAACCTTGAATAGAGACTGGTATCCTGTATTCAAGCTATTATCACAGTGTTATACCCCATTCAGGAGGGAAGCTAAGCGCTACACCAGTTCTACTTAGACCACCACAGTGAGGTTTTAGTCTGATGAAAGCTGGGACTGGGGTTGAACTGAGCTGCAGTATATTGGACTTCTTCTACTGCATTTGACGAAGTGGAAAAGCCACAGACAGATTCGGATGGTCTATACCACTCCAGTTCCAGCTCCTGTGCTGCCATGTGGACAGAGGGTGACAGTGAATGTGAAGTCCTGTACAGGCCTGTCTGCAGCTGAGGAGGCCACCATCTAACAGGGCTGAATGTCTGTGGGGTTGTATAGGGCACTGGAGATCAGCAATAACCTGGCACCCACCCGATAGCACTGTCCAGTGTTCCAGTGAACACAGACCAGTAAGAGCCTAACTTTCTGACTGGCCACACAGTTTTCTGCTCAGCGGGCTTCTCCACTACTGGCTCCCAGAGATGCTTCTCCTGTGCTGGCCCTCATTGCTGCTGCTCCACTGTTGGCCCTCAGAAGTGCTCCTCCAGTCCTTAGAGCTGCTACTCCACCACCTGCTCCTGTGCCTGTCCCTTGTACAGCTCCTCTGGTTCCCCTTTCATGCAGCTTTTGACACACCTGTACTCACTGTTTACTGTATTTACCCTCAGAAATGTAACCTCAGTCATTTCAGAGAGAGAGGAACATCAGAGCATAAATTGTGGTTTGGAAGGGACTTTGATCTCCTTGTGTTCAAAGCAAACAGAAGGTGTGTGAGTTTCTGTAAAGCGTCTCAGAGACACTTGTATCACTGGGCTCCAACTTGAAGTACACAGTAGTAGAGAGCTGTATCTGCCAATCTTAGTTCTCTAACAGTGAGATCAGTGGATGTTCTGGATGTAGTAGATGAAAATCTGCCATCTGAAGAACCACTATCACTCCGTCCACGAGCTCCTCTCAGCAGTAGATACTGTGGAGCTCTGTTAGGATACTGTCTGTACCAGTAGAGTACAACATACTCACTACTGGTGTCATAAGTGCATTTGAGTGTAAGAGGTTCTCCCTCTGTTCTAAGAACATCAGTCTCCTGATCATCTGATGGTCTAATTACATCAGCACCAAACACACCTGGAAGAACCAGAGAATATAAATCAGTGTTTATAAAGTCTGATTATCCAGATATTGTTGATCAGATGTTACAGTGAGTACCTGAGGTGATGAGCATGGTGAGGAGGTTCCTCTTCATTGTGAATATGATCAGATGGAATCAGTAGTGTGTTGGAGCTCTCAGTGCTCTAATGCTGATCTGTGTGTTAGTGTGGATCTCTCTGAAGTGAGTTCAGTTATGAGACACTACAACAGGAAACTCCTGACTTAATGCTGATATATGCCTCCTACAGGAAACCCACCTACCAGAATCAGACCACCATAAACTACAGTTTAGTCCTACATTCTCAGCCCAGTACAGTTCTAAACAAAGAGGTGTAGCCATCCTAATAACCACACACATCAGATCCACACACAGTTCCACTATTACAGATCCTGAAGGTCCATTATAATACAGATCACCATTAACACCAACACAATAACTATGGAGGTCTACCAGAAGAGGGCAGATTAATCTAGATCTTCTGGAGTGAGGAAGTGAGAGTAAGAGAGTGAGTAAAACATATATAACCACACAGCACATACAAACAACAATACATTTGAGACTGTAGTTGTGGTGTTCTCAGACCTGTAGCCTCTGTTTCACCTTTTAATTTATTGAGTACATACTGACAAATTCAGCTCATCACTTAAAATATCAGTAAGTGGAGCAGAACAAAGATACATGTAAATAATAGCCTGAAATAAGAAATACCACATTATGTACAAAATAAAAACAAGTTAGTATTTAAAGTGGAAACTGGATGTTAACAAAATGGAAAAATGGTGACAACAGACTTAAGATAATCGTTCATTTTCCAGTCTTACTGATTTTATTCTTTTATACAAAAATAGTTATTCGGTGCTAGATACAGAAAAAAGGAACACAATGTGTACTATGTGTCTATTTGTCCTGATTTAAAAGTAATATGGACTCTTTACTTTCTCGTTACAGACTAATGGGCTGTATTATCACCACACTATAATTTGAATAACTATTACCAGCTCTACAATCAGGAACTCCTTTTTGAAGTATCTGGACCTCAGTAACAATGACCTGCAGGATTCAGGTGTGGAACTGCTCTCTGCTGCACTGAGGAGTTTGTAAACAATTTTAAACTGGAGATACTGAGGTGAGCAGGTTCTGTAAGTGTAATTTCTTATGAGAAATGTCATGTCCTTATATAATCTGCAGCATGAGGAATATAATTCACTTTTAATTGCCTGTAACTATAAAGTAACTTTGAGTGTGAATAGGACATATCAGGTTACAGACATCCAGCATTGTGATGCCACTCCATTCTAAATCTTCTGATCCAAATGTATCATGCAGTGTATTTATTGTGTCTTTACAGATTAGCTGTACTCACTACAGCATTTTGGAAAAAGCTATCATCAGCTCTACAATCAGGAAACTCCCTCCTGCCAGATCTGGACCATTAGTTCACTATTACCTACTGAGTAAATATCTAGAACCCACTGACACGTAATAGTGGTCACTTATAGTTCTTGCTTAGTTCCTCAAAAGTGACCTATTAACTGCAAAGTGTTTCCTTTATGGGGTAATTATTACTGAGGGTGTTTCTACTGTCACTCAAATACAGGTGTGTTAGTACAGTGTTCTCCACTGGAGGATCTAAACGATCTAAAAAGAGAACTGACATCAGGAGGAAGGAGAAGATCTCTGAGTGTAATAACAGCACCCCCTACTGAGAGAAGCAGGACTCTACCTCAGTCATAGAACCAGTTTCTGTACAGTGTATCTGGGTTTCCTGTCACTGTGGGCTGCAGAGCACAGTAGTAGAGTACAGAGTCTGATACTGCAGCAGAGGAGATCTCCAGATCCACCTTCTTCTCCTCTTTATGGACTTTGATGGACATTCGTGCATCGAGATTTTCAGCCTTAGTGACCAATTCACTAGCTTCTTGAATCATCAGTAGATACTGGGGTCTGGATCCAGGATGCTGACGGTACCACTGTAGATTGTTTACATTACCATCATACTTGCAGGACAGAGTAACTGTCTCTCCTTCTACAGCATCTACTTTCTCCTCGGGTGGAGATATGGACTGTGAGACACAGCTCTCTGTGAAGATAATCAGAATAGCTTTATCAGTATTAAATAAACCATAGTTATATACTGTATGTACAAACTCAGACGCATCACCACAAACACATAGACCTCCATCTAAACCAGAATATACTGTATATACCACATAGATATGAATGTAGGTAATAACACATACCTATCATGATGATAAAGAGAGAGAGAGAGCACAGGAACATCATGGTGGTTCCAGTGTTCAGATAATGAGGAGAGATTTGGGTTCTACTGTTCCAGCATGTAGAGACTCCTCCTACATGTATCAGTGGATCTGGTAGAAGATCAGAGGAGTGCAGGAGAATAACTCCCAAATGAAGAACTCACCTCAGTCCAGCAGATCTAGATTAGAGCTGCCCTCTGCTGGCAGACCTCCATCTTTACATCTCTGTGTGTTTCAGATCTACACTACAGTCCACCGATGGAACCATTTTGTGAAAGCTCACCTGCTCACAGCTTTAGTACAACAGAAAAGGGCCGGGGTGGTGTGGCTCGCAGCCAACAGAGGGTGTCAGTGGTGGCTCTGTTCTGTGAGAACTACAGCCTGGAACTCCAACCCCCAGAATGCTCTGCGCTGATCACCCAACAAGCTACACCTGAAGCGCCGCCCATATAAACCCACATCGAACAGCTTTCACTCCTACACCTTTGTAGAGGGGTAGATGGTACGGTATTAGAAAAGGAAAAGAAACAAAATGAAAACAGGAGAGAACTGTGCTGTCAACGACAGGGCAAACCGGCAGTGTAGAAAATAAATAAATAAGTAAATAAATAAATAAATAAGGAAGAAAAGGCATGATCCAAACTGAAAGAGTGTAAAAAAACTAAAATCCCCAAAAACTGTGAAGGCTCATAAAAGAAAAGATCCCCTTTCTGTTAAACACTTCCCTGGTGGTTTTGGGTAATTTATAAATATTCTCTTTTGTTTGAGCTTCCTGGCCTTTTCTCCCTTTCCTTCACAAGACCACCTCTCGCTCACCACTTGTGCCTCCAACAGGGGGATAGGTCGATGGCATACTATGCTGTCAATTTCCACACACTGGGGTGTGGAATAAGGAGGCACTCATGGCCATATTCTACCAGAGGTTGAATGAGATCCTCAAATATGAGTTTGCCACTCTGGACTTGCCCCCACCCTGGAGAAGTTGTATGAAATGGTTATTGCCATAGACAAGCACGTCAGGTAGGAGAGAACAGTGTCAGGCATCCGCTTCTGGGGACTGCCCTGTTGCCCTACAGCCCAGTTGTCCCCACTAAGGTTCCCAAAGGCTTGAATGACCTCGAGCCCATGCAGCTAGGTGGCTTGCACACACATGGGGCACCACCAAGCCGGGTAACAGGTTCCAGGAAAAGTCTAAGACCGTTTCAGGCTGAGGGCCTCAGAGTGGACAATAGCACACCCTCTTCCAACACTGGTCAGACCATCAACCAGTCCCACTCCATGCCTTTATTGACTCTGGTGCAGTGGGGAGTTTTATTGAGAGGGATACCACCACCACCCTGGGGGATTCCTATACAGCCCCTGGATAGACCTATCTGGGTTGTGACCCTGGATGGTCAGCTGGCAGAGGCTGGGTCCATCACCCAACAGCTGACCCTGCCCCATGTGGAGAAGCTGGTGTTGTACCTAACCTGCATTCCCCAACTCCACCTTGTGCTGGGGTCCCCATGGTTGGTACAACACAACCTGATTGATTGGGTCACCTGGTCGCTAGTGGCCTGGGTCTACAGTGCCAGGGGGTGTGTTTGAGCCAGCAGTCCTCCTGCCGCTCTGAAGGGTCAGCAGAACCACTGCTGGGTCCCGAGCTCTTAAAGTTCCTGCAGAGTTACATGAACTCAGAGCAGTCTTTAGCCGAGACACGGCTCATGTGCTGCCTTCACACAGGGAGTACAACTGTGCCAACAACCTCCTGCCTGGGACAACCCCTCCCAGAGGCAGGTTATTCTACCTGTCCAGCCCTAAGAAGGTGGCTATGGAGGAGTACATCTGGGAGGCCCTGGCTAATGGGTTCATTCAGCCCTTAAACCTCTCAGGCAGGGGCAGCGTTCTTCTTTGTGGGGAAGAAGGATGGGATACTCTGTCCCTGCATTGACTATTGGGGTCTCAATGCCATCACAGTGAAGGACTGCTACCCCTTGCCTTTAATGAACACCACGTTTGAGGTGCTGCAGCAGGCCGCTATTTTCACCAAACTGGACCTGTGCAGCGCATACAACCTCATCTGCATATGGCAAGGGAATGAGTGGAACACGGCCTACCCCTTCGGGGCATTATGAGTACTGGGTGATGCCCTTCAGGTTTATGAATGCTCCCGCCGTCCTCCAGCAGTTCATTAATGAGGTCCTGAGGGAGGCCGGGGACTGCTATGCCTCCGTGTACCTTGACAACATCCTAATGTTCATTTGTACCTGAGAAGAACTTGTTTGAGTAGTCAGAGTTCCATGTGCCACAAGGTTTCCTTTTTGCGATTTAGGTAGAGGGTCATGGAGACAGGATATTAAGAGACAAGGAGGTTTAGTAGGTCAAGAGACCGTTGCTTCAGCTGCCTTGGCCAGGAGCCACTGCCTGCCTGCTGACCAATTTGCATTGGAAGCTTCTCCTTGCCTTGCGCTGTGAGGGGTCTATCATATGCATATCACAGGCTGACTGTACTGGAGGAGCCAGGGAGGTTCCAGTGCTGTCTGTCGAGCTGACTAAAGTGGAGACTGCACTCATCTTACACTGTAGCCGCTCTGCTGAAGATCAATGGAGTGCTCTCCTGACATGGAACCTGCTGTTCAACAGTGATGGGTTTCTGTACAGTGTATCTGGGTTTCCTGTCACTGTGGGCTGCAGAGCACAGTAGTAGAGTGTAGAGTCTGATACTGCAGCAGAAGAGATGGTTAGATTCACTGTGTTGTCACTGTCTGCAGCGTCCAGTCGAGGAAAAGGAGGATCTGCAGGGATTACAGCAGCTGGTCCTGGACCTTTCATCAGTAAGAACTCTGGTCTGGATCCAGGATACTGACGGTACCAGTACAGATAGTATGCTCTACCACTGTACCTGCAGGAGAGAGTAACTGTCTCTCCTTCTACAGCATCTACTTTCTCCTCCAGTGGAGATATGGACTGTGAGACACAGCTCTCTGTGAAGACATACACAAACCACAATAGTGCTGCATTAATACTGAATAAAACATGATTATGTACTGTATAAAAGCTCAGACTCCACATCACACACACACAGAACATATCAAGATATAAACACTAAATATATATTCCACATAGATATGAATGTAGGTAATAACACATACCTATCATGATGATAAAGAGAGAGAGAGAGCACAGGAACATCATGGTGGTTCCAGTGTTCAGATAATGAGGAGAGATTTGGGTTCTACTGTTCCAGCATGTAGAGACTCCTCCTACATGTATCAGTGGATCTGGTAGAAGATCAGAGGAGTGCAGGAGAATAACTCCCAAATGAAGAACTCACCTCAGTCCAGCAGATCTAGATTACAGCTGCCCTCTGCTGGTAGACCTCCATCATTACATCTATGTGTGTTTCAGTTCTGAATGAAAACCCCTGTATGAAATCCTCCATAAACAGATCACTCACTCTCAGACTTAGTACAGCTCTTAGTCTGCAGGGTGGGAAACAGTTCAGTGGCCAGTAGACTGTAGGAGCCCATAAAAAACAGTTCCACAGTTTCCCTAACATCTACAAGCCTGGTTCCATAAGGAAAGGCTGCAAACTATGACTGCTCTTATTCACCCTGTACATTGAACACAGGATGAGAGAAACAGGACTCCACTCTGGTGAACTTTTTTAAATTTGTTTAAACTTTTGCATTTTAAACATCAGACAAAACAAAAACGAATCACAAATACTGACATCCCAACACCCCGCTCTAGCATAGGGGCTCTAGCATTTGCTGCCCAACAGTAATATCTGAACACTGGCAGAGTCAAACCTCCTGCTGTAGGGGGCTTTTGTAATATTTTAAGTTTAGAATATTAGGACCTGAAATGGCTGGATCTGAGATAAACAGCAGGAAGTCATCAGCATAAAGACTGACCAAACAAAGAGTTTTATAAAAACTCACCACCAAACCCATCAGCGCCGGCAGCTTTACCGGATGAAAATGAATCGATTGCCTGAAGAACAGCTGCCTCTGTGAATGGAGAGTCGGGTGTGTCTTATGCAGCATCTGAAAGTTTAGAAAATTATCTAGAAAACTATCAAGATTATTATCTGAAGCTGCATACTTACTAGAATAGAGATCTGAATAGAATTCAATAAAGCAAGTATCTATACCTTTTGGATCTGTAATAGGGCCGAAACTTTTTAACTCTAATTTAAATATTGCCTGTTTCACTAAAACACATTTTAATTATCTGGCCAATAAACACTCAGGCTTATCACCAAGTTCAAAATGCTTTTGTATTAATTAGAGCATTATAGACTCAGCTCGTTTACTCAGTATGGAATTATACTCATATTTAAAAAGCAATATTTTATTATAGTCA
The DNA here is from genome assembly GCA_024036415.1 of Prochilodus magdalenae. NCBI lineage: Eukaryota > Metazoa > Chordata > Actinopteri > Characiformes > Prochilodontidae > Prochilodus > Prochilodus magdalenae. Next base: position 118,136 of record JAMWET010005852.1, read on the forward strand.
GACTGTAGTCTGTAAGATTGTTCAAGTAATGGAAGTACGTTCTCTATTTCCTCCAACCTTTTATTCATCTCTTTTTTCATAAAGGATTCGAAATCAAAAGTATTACCTGACATCACGGTTTTAAGCGTCTCCTAGAGTAGGGAGTCTGACACCTCACTTGTATCATTAAAAGCTAAACGGATGGCAACACTCCTGCCTTTAGAAGAGAATGGAGATTGGTAACCCTGGGATATCCAATTAACAAGACCTGTCTGCTTCCCGCCAGAAGTCTGGAACATGGCCATGTGTGGACCTTTCAGCAGGATAAGGATCTCAAACACACAGTAAGTTCTACAGAGAAATGGGAAGCTTTTCAGTGGTCCTCTCAGTCTGCAGATTAGATCTGAACACCTCTGAAAACCCCTCTGTGAGTACTGAGATGGACAGTCCTCAGGTATGACCCGTGAACATCAGGGTAACTGGAGAGTTCCTGCATAGAGGAGGTCAGTGTGCTGTATATGGTTCATATGGGTAATTATGTAGAGAGATGTAAAACATGCTTCTCTTCTTCACACAGGAAATAGGAGGAGACAGTGGCTTCACGGCTGATTACATATCAGATGTCACGGTGAGGATATGAGAAACAGTGGGTCTCTGTAACCCAGGATTCCATAAAGACGTAGCATCACTAGAAAGTTAATTTATTATTTATAATTTATTGTAAAGATCAAACAGCCACTAATAAGATGAAACATGAATAAAAAGAAATTAGGAAATAAAGTTAATAGAAATTAAAAGCTTATTTACCAAGAGAAAAATGAACACAACACAATTAAATAATTATCTATAATAGGAGCCTGGACTATGCTGTGGATTCTGTATTTGGGCATTCAGTGGTGTTTCTGTAAACGCCAACTGTGGAAAAATCTAACCAGTAGGGGCATGATAAAAGCCCACTGCGCAAAGCCTCACCCAATCAGCAGCCAGGTAGGCATGGCTATGGGTCTTCCTGCTGCCAGGACCCCCACTCTTGTTGCGGAACCCAAGAGGAAAGGATCTCTGAGCAGCAATCGCACTAAAATTTATCAAACCGCTAAATTATTAAACGTTTTAAGAGTGAGTACTACTGCTCTATAGACTACTTACAGCGAATGCTTAGGTTATGTAGCTTGATAACCGTTTGAAAAGTCGAGCCGAGTGAAGATTGGTGTGTGCCGTTGATTCTAGCTGCACCTAGTCTGCCTGAGAGGGTGAATTTTGCGATGGGTTGCCAGATTGGGGAAACATTCCGGATTGGATTTGGCCGAGAAATTTAATTGGACGAGAAAGGTTCCTACGGACATTCTGCCAGTCGCTCGCATTCCTGCTGCCCAGGAGACAAGATGGCAGGCCAAAGCCCAGGTGGATTCCTTAAATAGCTGCTGAGTCTGAGTACCCATTTCTTTTTCCCACGGGACTATTTTCTAAGTTTAATTGTGTACTCTGTATTTTGAATTCCTATAGACTGATTCTGTTTTTTTTATACACTCTATAAGAGGACATGTTGTGGGGGATTTTCTTTTCAACTGTTTATCTTTCTGATTTGTTTTTTAAGTGAACATTTTGATTCTTTTGGTTCGATATAGGGTTAAAGTTTAAAAAAACAAACAAAGGGAAAAAATAGTGATATCTAAATACATACATCAAACACTAAACCCTAAACCCAAAAAATAGTGATACCTAAATACGTTCAACAAACACTAAACTCAAAACCCTTAAATAGTAATACTTACTTCAATACTGACCTGAAGACTTTAAATTGTAACCTGTTACGCGGGACGAGGGGACCGGATGCAAAAGCAAGTCAGTTTAATGACATAAAGAATAAAACAAAAACCAAGGGGGCTATACACGGGAACCAGGCTGAACAACAACAACAGACATAGAGAAACTTACTGAGAACTTCATGGAAAACACAACAAGACAAGGGACCAGTAGGGAGACAAAATACCGAACAAGAACAAAGGGCAGACACCGGGTATAAAACAGCTAGGGCTGACGAGAGACACCTGGGAAGGGGCGGAGCTACAAACATTACCTAGAGGGCGGAGACAGGAGGGGCACATGACCAAAACAGACAGACGCACACGGGGCAAGACAACAAAGGTCACATGATAACACAAGCACATGGACAGGCAGACAGACATGGCAGGGTGCGACATAACCCCCCCTCTAATGCGCAGCTCCCGAGGCGCATAGCAGAAAGCACAACGAGAGCTGGCTCAGAGGGGAGAGCTGGAACAGAACGGACAAACAGACTAAACATAGCAGTGGGTAACCAGAATAGGGAGACTGAACCGGGGAACATTCAGGGAGCGCTAAACGGGGAAAACATTACAGGGGAGCTGAGCAAACGGGAACGGGCAAACATTCAGGGGAGCCTTAAACCGGGGAAAACATACCGGGGAGCCTAAACCGGGGCACAAACTGAATAGGAACCTGGGCACGGACGACAACCTGAGCAGGAGACGGGACGGACAACTGAGCAGGAGACGGGACGGACAACTGAGCAGGAGAAGGGACGGACAACTGAGCAGGAGACGGGACGGACAACTGAGCAGGAGAAGGGACGGACAACTGAGCCGGAGAAGGGACGGACAACTGAGCCGGAGAAGGGACAGGGGACTGGAACAACGACTGGACAGGGGACTGGACAGGGGACTGGAACAACGACTGGACAGGGGACTGGACAGGGGACTGGAACAACGACTGGACAGGGGACTGGACAGGGGACTGGAACAACGACTGGACAGGAGACTGGACAAAAGGCGACTGGACAGGGGACTGGAACAACGACTGGACAAAAGGCGACTGGACAGGGAACTGGACAAAAGGCGACTGGACAGGGAACTGGACAAAAGGCGACTGGACAGGGAACTGGACAAAAGGCGACTGGACAGGGAACTGGACAAAAGGCGACTGGACAGGGAACTGGACAAAAGGCGACTGGACATGGGGCTGAACAAATGACGGCAAGACAGGGGGCTGGACAAACGACGGCAAGACAGGCTGCGACGGCAGGGACAGGGACAAAAACTAGAGTGGGAACAGGAACTGTCACAGTCACAGGGACAGGGATAGGACAACGGAGACATGGGAACATCTTTACACAGAACGTGACGGGAACAGGGACATGTGCGACAACAGGGACACAACATACAACTAGAAACAGGACCAGGACTACTATTAGAGCAGAAAAAGAATAGGGCAGCAGGGAACTGCGGAGCGGGCCGGGCAGGGGACTGCGGAGCGGGCCGGGCAGGGGACTGCGGAGCGGGCCGGGCAGGGGACTGCGGAGCGGGCCGGGCAGCAGCCACATCCTGGGCAGCAGCCGGCAGAGCAGGAGTCACTTGTTTCGGGGTCAAGGCGGGAGACACAGGGGTCAAGGCAGGAGTCACAGGGTTCAAGGTGAAGGCGGGAGACACTCTGGGCAAAGCGGGAGTCTGTGGTGCAGGCGGGCCGGGTGCGTCTCCCACGGGCGCAGGCGGGCCGGGTGCGTCTTCCACGGGCGCAGGCGGGCCGGGTGCGTCTTCCACGGGCGCAGGCGGGCCTGCAGCGTCTTCCACGGGCGCAGGCGGGCCTGCAGCGACGTCCTCAGGAGCAGGCGGGCCTGCAGCGACGTCCTCAGGAGCAGGAGGGCCTGCAGCGACGTCCTTAGGAGCGGGAGTCTCTGGGTTCAGGGCCAGAGCGGGAGTCTCTGGGTTCAGGGCCAGAGCGGGAGTCTCTGGGTTCAGGGCCAGAGCGGGAGTCTCTGGGTTCAGGGCCAGAGCGGGAGTCTCTGGGTTCAGGGGCCCTGCAGCGACAGCCACATGGGCGGGAAGTCTCTGGGCAGGCCAGACCTGCAGGGGCCGCAGCGACGTCCGGACTGGGGAGCAGGAGGGCCTGCGGCGACGTCCTCGGGAGCAGGAGGGCCTGCGGCGACGTCCTCGGGAGCAGGAGGGCCTGCGGCGACGTCCTCCGGAGCAGGAGGGCCTGCGGCGACGTCCTCCGGAGCAGGAGGGCCTGCGGCGACGTCCTCCGGAGCAGGAGGGCCTGCGGCGGCGTCCTCCGGAGCAGGAGGGCCTGCGGCGGCGTCCAGGGGTGCAGGCAGACCTGCGGCGGCGTCCAGGGGTGCAGGCAGACCTGCGGCGGCGTCCAGGGGTGCAGGCAGACCTGCGGCGGCGTCCAGGGGTGCAGGCAGACCTGCGGCGGCGTCCAGGGGTGCAGGCAGACCTGCGGCGGCGTCCAGGGGTGCAGGCAGACCTGCGGCGGCGTCCACGGAGGCAGGCAGACCTGCGGTGACGTCCTCGGCTGCAGACGGACCTGCGGCGACGTCCACGGCTGCAGACGGACCTGCGGCGACGTCCACGGCTGCAGGCGGCCCTGCGGCGACGTCCACGGCTGCAGGCGGCCCTGCTGCGACGTCCACGGCTGCAGGCGGCCCTGCAGCGACGTCCACGGCTGCAGGCGGCCCTGCAGCGACGTCCACGGCTGCAGGCGGCCCTGCAGCGACGTCCACGGCTGCAGGCGGCCCTGCAGCGACGTCCACGGCTGCAGGCGGCCCTGCAGCGACGTCCACGGCTGCAGGCGGCCCTGCAGCGACGTCCACGGAAGCAGGGGACCCTGCAGCGACGTCCACGGAAGCAGGGGACCCTGCAGCGACGTCCACGGAGGCAGGGGACCCTGCAGCGACGACCATGGCTGCAGGAGGCCCTGCAGCAACGTCCAGAGATGCAGGCAGACCTGCAGCGAAGTCCACAGCTGCAGACGGACCTGCAACCACATCCCAGGAGGCAGGCAGAACCTCTGAGGCCTCCTCTGCGACATGCAGGCCTGTTGAGACCTCCAGGGGACCCACCTGCCAGGTATAGGCCCCAGATTGGGCTGTGGGCCTGGGAAATCGCGCCCTCAACAACCCAAAAAATCCCTTCAGCGTCGTAGCTTCTGAGGGTCTACCCTTAAGAATAATGTCTGCCCATTGGGCAGCCTTTCCCCTGAGCAACGACTTTAAAAACAAGACTTGTGTCGCTTCAGGTGGCGTGGGGCAAGTCAGAAACTTCAAGTACAGTTCACTTTGAAGCCTAAAGCCTTCAAAGTCTGCGGTTTCCCCGTCATAAGGACGGGGAGCGTTTATACATGAAGTCAGCTGACTCACTGCATCCATTTTAAGGTTCGGTATTATGTTACGCGGGACGAGGGGACCGGATGCAAAAGCAAGTCAGTTTAATGACATAAAGAATAAAACAAAAACCAAGGGGGCTATACACGGGAACCAGGCTGAACAACAACAACAGACATAGAGAAACTTACTGAGAACTTCATGGAAAACACAACAAGACAAGGGACCAGTAGGGAGACAAAATACCGAACAAGAACAAAGGGCAGACACCGGGTATAAAACAGCTAGGGCTGACGAGAGACACCTGGGAAGGGGCGGAGCTACAAACATTACCTAGAGGGCGGAGACAGGAGGGGCACATGACCAAAACAGACAGACGCACACGGGGCAAGAAAACAAAGGTCACATGATAACACAAGCACATGGACAGGCAGACAGACATGGCAGGGTGTGACATAACCATACTTACCTAAATACTTATCTGAGGACTGAGGACTTACCTGACACCTGAAACTGGAGATAAACACAATAATTAGTACTGAGTAATAAATGACACTAAAAGGGAGAATTCTAAGCGTACTTACCTGAACTTCCTCTCAACTGGTTATTTATTTATTTTTGTTGAAGGTTTTACTTGATCAATTAATTTTTTTCTTGGTGTTGTTTCATCTTTTTGCACAACTGTGAAATCTACCTTCATGTGTGCCAATACAGTCACTTAATTTCCATACACCAGGACTTGCAGGACAGCACTGCTCCTAGAGCGAACCTAACTGGTCCAAAATTATTTTTGGTTTCTGTTCTATTAGTTCTAAACCTTCTGTGAATAGAGATTGGTATCCTGCATTCAAGCTATTATCACAGTGTTATAGCCCATTCAGGAGGGAAGCTAAGCGCTACACCAGTTCTACTTAGACCACCACAGTGAGGTGTTAGTCTGAGGAAGGGTGGGACTGGTGTTGAACTGAGCTGCAGTCTATTGGGCTTCTTCTATTGCATTTAAAGATATGGAAAAGCCACAGACGGATTTGGATGGTCTATACCACTCCAGTTCCAGCTCCTGTGCTGCCATGTGGACAGAGGGTGACAGTGAATGTGAAGTCCTGCACAGGCCTGTCTGCAGCTGAGGAGGCCACCATCTAACAGGGCTGAATGTCTGTGGGGTTGTATAGGGCTCTGGAGATCAGCAATAACCTGGCACCCACCCGATAGCACAGTCCAGTGTTCCAGTGAACACAGACCAGTAAGAGTCTAACTTGCTGACTGGCCACACAGTTTTCTGCTCAGCGGGCTTCTCCACTACTGGCTCCCAGAGATGCTTCACCTGTGTTGGCCCTCATTGCTGCTGCTCCACTGTTGGCCCTCAGAAGTGCTCCTCCAGTCCTTAGAGCTGCTACTCCACCACCTGCTCCTGTGCCTGTCCCTTGTACAGCTCCTCTGGTTCCCCTTTCATGCAGCTTTTGACACACCTGTACTCACTGTTTACTGTATTTACCCTCAGAAATGTAACCTCAGACATTTCATAGAGAGAGGAACATCAGAGCATACATTGTGGTTTGGAAGGGACTTTGATCTCCCTGTGTTCAAAGCAAACAGAAGGTGTGTGAGTTTTTTGTAAAGCGTCTCAGAGACACTTGTGTCACTGGGCTCCAACTTGAAGTACACAGTAGTAGAGAGCTGTATCTGCCAATCTTAGTTCTCCAACAGTGAGATCAGTGGATGTTCTGGATGTGATAGTGGAAAATCTGCCATCTGAAGAATCACTATCACTCCGTCCACGAGCTCCTCTCAGCAGTAGATACTGTAGAGCTCTGTTAGGATACTGTCTGTACCAGTAGAGTACAACATACTCACTGCTGGTCTCATAAGTGCATTTGGTGCAGTGTTAGAGGTTCTCCCTCTGTTCTAAGAACATCAGTCTCCTGATCATCTGATGGTTATCACATCAGCACCAAACACACCTGGAAGAACCAGAGAATATAGATCAGTGTTTATAAAGTCTGATTATCCAGATATTGTTGATCAGATGTTACAGTGAGTACCTGAGGTGATGATGAGGATGGTGAGGAGGTTCCTCTTCATTGTGAATATGATCAGATGGAATCAGTAGTGTGTTGGAGCTCTCAGTGCTCTAATGCTGATCTGTGTGTTAGTGTGGATCTCTCTGAAGTGAGTTCAGTTATGAGACACTACAACAGGAAACTCCTGACTTAATGCTGATATATGCCTCCTACAGGAAACCTACCTACCAGAATCAGACCACCATAAACTACAGTCAGCCCAGTTTAGTCCTACATTCTCAGCCCAGTACAGTTCTAAACAAAGAGGTGTAGCCATCCTAATAACCACACACATCAGATCCACACACAACTCCACTATTACAGATCCTGAAGGTCCATTAAAGTACAGATCACCATTAACACCAACAGAATAACTATGGAGGTCTACCAGAAGAGGGCAGATTAATCTAGATCTGCTGGAGTGGGGAAGTGAGTGAGAGAGTGAGTAAAACATATAACCACACAGCACATACAACTAACAATACATTTGAGACTGTAGTTGTGGTGTTCTCAGATCTGTAGCTTCTGTTTCTCCTTTTAATTTATTGAGTACATACTGACAAATTCAGCTCATCACTTAAAATATCAGTAAGTGGAGCCGAACAAAGACACATGTAAATAATAGCCTGAAATAAGAAATACTGCATGATGTACAAAATAAAAACAACGAATTAGTATTCAAAGTGGAAACTGGATGTTAACAAAAATGGTGACAACAGACTTATTAAGATAATTGTTCATTTTCCAGTTTTACTGATTTCATTCTTTTATAAAAAATAGTTATTTAGTTCTAGATACAGAGAAATTGAACACAGAGTGTACTATGTGTCTACTTGTCCTGATTTAAAAGTACCATGGACTCTTTACTTTGTCTTTACAGACTAATGGGCTGTATTATCACCACACTGTCATGTGAACAACTATTACCAGCTCTACAATCAGTAAACTCCTTTTTGAAATATCTGGACCTCAGTAACAATGACCTGCAGGATTCAGGAGTGGAACTGCTGTCTGCTGCACTGATGAGTTTGTAAATAGTTGCAATTTGGAGATACTGAGGTGGGCAGGTTCTGTAAATGTATTTTCTTACATGAAATGTTATGTCCTTGTAATGTCACTTTTAATTGCCTGTAACGGTAAAGTAACTTTGAGTGTGACTAGGACATATCAGGTTACAGACATCCAGTGTTCATTGTTCTAGAAAAAAGATGAACAGTAACACATTGTCATGGCACTCCATTCTAACTCTTCTGATCTAAATGTATTATGCAGTGTATTTGTGTCTTTACAGATCAGCTATGTGTAAACTCGCTGCAGCATTTTGGGAAAAGCTATCAGCTCTACAATCAGGAAACTCCCTCCTGCCAGATCTGGACCATTAGTTTACTATTACCTACTGAGTAAATATCTAGAACCTACTGATAGGTATTAGGGGTCACTAATAGTTCCTGCTTAAATCCTCAAAAGTGACCTATTAACTGCAACGTGTTTCATTTATGGGGTAATTATTACTGAGGATGTTTCTACTGTCACTCAGGTACAGGAGTGTTAGTACAGTGTTCTCCACTGGAGGATCTATACAAGAGAACTGACATCAGGAGGAAGGAGAAGATCTCTGAGTGTAATAACAGCACCACCTACTGAGAGAAGCAGGACTCTACCTCAGTCATAGAACCAGTTTCTGTACAGTGTATCTGGGCTTCCTGTCACTGTGGGCCTCAGAGCACAGTAGTAGAGCACAGAGTCTGATACTGCAGCAGAGGAGATCTTTAGATCCACCTTCTTCTTCTCCTCTTTATGGACTTTGATGGACTTTGATGGACATTCGTGTATCGAGATTTTCAGCCTTAGTGACAAATTCACTAGCTTCTTGAATCATCAGTAGATACTCGGGTCTGGATCCAGGATGCTGACGGTACCACTGTAGATTGTTTACATTACCATCATACTTGCAGGACAGAGTAACTGTCTCTCCTTCTACAGCATCTACTTTCTCCTCCAGTGGAGATATGGACTGTGAAACACAGCTCTCTGTGAAGACATACACAAACCACAATAGTGCTGCATTAATACTGAATAAAACATGATTATGTACTGTATAAAAGCTCAGACTCATCATCACACACACACAGAACATATCAAGATATAAACACTAAATATATATTCCACATAGATATGAATGTAGGTAATAACACATACCTATCATGATGATAAAGAGAGAGAGAGAGCTCAGGAACATCATGGTGGTTCCAGTGTTCAGATAATGAGGAGAGATTTGGGTTCTACTGTTCCAGCATGTAGAGACTCCTCCTACATGTATCAGTGGATCTGGTAGAAGAGCAGAGGAGTGCAGGAGAATAACTCCCAAATGAAGAACTCACCTCAATCCAGCAGATCTAGATTAGAGCTGCCCTCTTCTGGTCGACCTCCATCAGTACATCTCTGTGTGTTTCAGTTCTACACTACAGTCCCCCAGTAAATAGTGTGTCCGGTCTGATAAGAGAGCACTAGCCGTGTTGTTGGACCAATTAAAAACACCTCATGGCGTATCCACTGGGCTATGGTCTATTAGAGTAGGAAACATGCTTCAACTGACCTTGTTTTGATTCTGTTGAAACTGAATTGGGGATCAGTTTCATTTACATGAAGTTACATAAGTACATTAGGTAACATCAGGTATCATAGTTCATTCTTCAGAAGTGTTGAGACTCCCATAAGACGCTGGAGTACCTTATAGTGTGTGCAGTCTTGTGGGGAACGCCTGAAATGTTGTACAGTCTTTATCATGTAGGTCTGACCCATACATACACCCAGCTGAACTTTAGTCCAGTAACCGGATCACACTGATCCATCCAGTGGGCTGTAAGGCTTGCACACGTTTCAGTGTGTGGCCGGTCTGGACAAAATGATACATCTAGAAATCAGCATATGGTGCTCTGTAGTGTGTATGTACACTCAGTGTTAATGGTGCTGCAGATGTTCAGGTTACCCACTAATACCCACTAGCAACTGTCTGGAGAATCACACAGTGAAGTACAAAGACAACACCTGTAACATTGTACTGTAATTTGTAGATATATTTTCACCTTGTCTGTAAATAAACAATCAGTCTGAACCTGGATGTCTAAGTCACATTCCAGACACTGAGGAATGGGCAATGTAGGAGCAGGAAAACCCTGAATCACTATTAATGTAACAGTATATGGGTATAAAGGAAGACATTAATAGAAGATTTGTCATTATATCAGTAGACCCGAGGTCAAGTTTCAACTCTCCTGACATACACAGCATTCTGCTGGCCATCAGGTTAACCATACCAATACAAAGTGGTGAGTAGCCCCCCCCAGGGTAATGGACAGTGATGGCCTTTGTGATTGCTGTCCACACTGCAATACTAGTTAGAGTCTGGCAGGGTGATGAATAGAAATGTTTTTGATGAATATTTGCCACTATGAGTTCTTTGGTTATGCCTATGGGGTTATAGGAGCAGCCCCTGATCGGGGATCTATGCTAGGAATAATTTTGTTTATTGCATATACGTAGATGACGATCTTGATATACTCCACCGTTGAATTTACCTACACATATTTCCTCAGCATGTCTGTAGGGTTCTCCTCTCTCATCTTCTAGAGATCCTGAATGTTGGTTAAGGTGGAGAAATTTGAATTTATGTATCTATTGTAGTCCAGGAGGGTGTCGTAATGGAAGACCAGCAAAGTGGAAAACCATGGTTAATTGTGTTTCTCCCCCAATTCCGTCCAGATCTCACCCATGTAGATGTTTTGCCAACTTTTAATTAATTATTGCTCTTAAGAAAGGGGCAGCTTATAATAACTAGAAAAGCAGTTTTCATTGTAAAAAAAAAAAAAAGGAAAGGAAAAAAAAAAACCCATAACCCTAGAGTCACAGTGGCGAGATAAACTTCTCCTTGAGTAAGGAAGAAAACCTCAAGAGGAACCATGCTCCAATGAGGGAACCCATCCCTTCATGTGGATCCTGGGTAAGGAGAGAAAGACAGAGCTAACAGAAAGGAGGGGCGTACGACAATCTATTACATACAGTCTGATTAAATCCAGGAAGGAGTAATTGGTGGAGCCAACCCATAAATTCTGTTTCCATGAGTTCATGATCAGATCCAGGAGCCGGGTCATTGTAGAAATTGTACGTCATGAGCTAGTAATCAACTGGAGAAAACCTGGGCATAAGAAACCAAGGTGGAGATCAGGTGACTCTGCTGCTTCTATGGAGGTTCCATGTGATCACTACAGAGAGGGTGGGGGGGGGGGGGGGAGAGAGAGTAGGGAGAGAGAGAGCACACCAAGAGGAGAGAGATAGAGAGAGAGAGACTGATTAGGAGGATCTACAATGGTAGGAGCATATTGTAACTTCTTCGTAAAATGACTTGAGTGTTTGTAATCCTGAAAGTTCTCTGGAGGGAGAATTCCGCCTTGATGCGCTGGTAGAAACAATCCTCAAATGTTATATCCATCGTGACACGGTCGCAACGGTGTCTAACCTTTTTCTGGGTGATGTGGTCTTAATTGGAGTGGTTTGGCATGTTCGAGTCCTAATCCTTCATATAATCCTGCTGTGACTGAATTCTGAAGGGGAAGTGTCACACCTTCAAAGTTCATCCAATCCTGACAACATCATCGTCCCCAGTCATCGCAATCGGTTTCTTATTTCTCGGGCCCTGTGGGACTGGGATTACACACTACCTGCTAGAGAGAGAAAAACAACCTGTCCTTCTCACTTCACAGGGGGACCAGTCTTGGGGCAATTAAACAAAAAAAAAAAAACGCATAAACTCCCCGCAATCACGAACGACTAACTGTGTTGTGAAGGAAGGCCAAAACCCTGTCTTGGCAGCACTGAGGGATTTTCTCTCCTGCCCCCAAAAACCCCCCCACCAACCACCCCCCCCCCCCGCCCTTGCCTCTGTTCTTATCTCTGTGTACTGAGTCCACTTTGCTTTGAACTTCCCACCGTTGGATTCGTTTCCTATTTCATCTGATTTCCTGTTATGGATCCTTGCTGGTCTCTCCATCTAGAACCTGCAGGGGCCCACCATTTGTTATGTGTGCTTTGAATGTTGCTGTTGTGCTGAGCTGTTCGATCTGTTTAATAAAACTAATCAGATTTTCAAGCTCTGGGCACATTCACTAGCCAAGCTATTATCCCCGGAACAGTATGAAGAATGAAGGTTACATATCCTGAGGGATTTAGGCATATATCACTACAGTAATATTAGTAATCAAGATACTATAATGAACACATTATAATGTAAGACAGAGGTGGAAAGACAAGAGAGATGGTGATACAGATGGGAAGCTGTATTAACTACGTCCGTTTCAGTTTGTGCTGATTGGACATATGTAGTTCCGCATTATTCCTCCCGTGTTCAGCACTAATATCATCATAAATTATAACTCCACGTATATATAACCACAACCTCTCGGTGTACCCTGATAGTATGACATTGATGTAGTCAGCACCTGAAGGAAACCCCCAAAAACACACACCTAACAAAGCTTATACGTCAGTGAGTTTTGTACAGTGTAGAGAGGCCTTCTAGTCACTGTGGGTCCCCGGGCAGCATCCTTAGTACGAGTACAGATGTTCTACAATAACCCGCAAGCCTAGAAGAGGACGATATCAGAGTTCTACGTTCTATTCACCTGTTGATGGACTTGGACATCCATTCTGTGGAATTTCAGAGTCTTTTTCAGCCTTAGTGACAATCATCGATTGGACGAATCCATAGCAGGAAGTCTGGTCTCGGTTATTGCCATGTTGATTACTGTTGATACCAAGTGCAGAATAGTTTTGGGGGCCTAACTACCATGTAGAAGTAGAAGGAGTAAAGTACCTGTCTGACCTTTTTACAGCATATAACTTCTGGGTGTCCTCCTCAGGGGAGATAGGTACTGTGAGGGACACAAGCTACTCTGTGAGAAATACACAAACCACAATAGCTTTAACAGTGAGACTGTAATAAACCAATAGTAATATACTGTACATGTATACAAAACTCAGACGCATCATCACCAAAACACATGACCGCCATTCTAAACCAAGATAAATATTAAATGTATAATATCCCACATAGATATGAATGTAGAGTAATAACACTAGTATCATGATGATAAAGAGATAGAGATGAGCCACAGGGAACATTCATGGTGGTTCCAGTGTTCAGATAATGAGAGAGATTTGGGTTCTACTGTTCCAGGATGTTAAAAGACTCCCCTAACGTTTATCTACAGGAGGCGGGGTTGTGTGTTGTCTGGTGACTGGGGTCAGTACACAGTTCAGGCACTGCCTTCCCTGCCACTCCCACAGCTCATTGGTGCTTACAGGACGCGTTCCCTGGTCACAGCTGGATTAGGAAATCTCACTTACTAATACTGGAAAACAACCATGCAAAAGAAAAGAAGAGCAGCGTGGATGTTTTGGGTTAGAGTTCAGATGTTCTGTTGTGTTGTGTCTGTATCTGAACACTCCTAGCCCGCCCACTCCTAGTTCACCATCTACATACTCACTCATTCAGCTCTGATCTCAGTACATTGATAATCTATCAGAATGTTTCCTCGGTCCTTTCCATTCTGAAGGAACACTACTCATAACGGTCTAGACTGGTAAGAGGACAACAGCAGGGTACAGGGAAATGAACCCAAGGTGTATTATGGAGTTTTTTATTAAACCAAGAACTCATGAAAACACTGAGCAGCACTGTGGGAAACCCAACACCGGCTCTAGGTACTCTCTGAGTGCAGGTGGTGCTCTCCAGAAACATGGCTTTGTCAGAAGGCGACAGGGAGTCCAGCAGTTCAGGGGACTCAGAGTCTGAGAGTTTCAGAGACACGGAAGGCTTGTAAGTCAGGTCATAGTGATGATGGGAGGTTCAAACAGTAGGACAGACGAAGCCCAGTAGTGGCAGAGTCTCAATGAGTCCTGGAAATCTCAGTGTAAAAAGGAAAAAAAAAAAAAAAACAGCAAAAACCAAAAAAAGGACAGCTGGTTACGGGACAAGGAGGTTTAGTAGGTGGAGGGAATTAATGGGAGGGGAGCGGGGTTTAGTAGCTAGTTAAAGTCGAGGGGTCAAGTAGCCCAGGCAGGTTCAGATGAGATAAAAATGTGGTGGGATTTATTGTGAGTTACACGGGAGCTATGTATGGCGAGGGGACCAGGAAGCAAGGCTGATCAGGGCGAGCAAACCAATGAGTAGGTGAGTATACATTAGGAGGGCAGCAGCTCCAGGGTATAAAGGAGTGCAGCAGTCTACGAGGGCATCGGAGGACAAGATAGAGATAGCACAAGAACACTTCTGGGGGGACAGGAGGCAGACACTAAGACAATAAGGCTAGTGGTCCATAGGGAATGGGAGGAGGCTTAGCAATTCACTTGGGCCGATAGACACCAGTAGTTCAGGGGGACTTTGACAGTCTTGCAGTTCAGAGACAAGGAGCACAAAACTGAAGGTAGATAAATGTGTTTCTAAACAATGAGGGAGTCACTATGAGCTTGCTCCCTCATCTCTACAGATGGAGAGATTGGAGCTGAAGATGGTGGAGGCAATAGCATAGCTTCTTTTTTTTTTTTGCTGGAGCATGGTTTAATTCTCATCAACACAGGAGACGAGCACTTCCCTGTGTGCTTAGAATGACAACATCTATGAACAAGAAGTAAGGGCCCTGCTGGTCAGGGGATGAGGACCCCCCGCTAGCATGTAAGTGCGACAAGACGGGCTGGCAGATGAGGGCACAAGGGGTCCAACAGTTTCAAAAGGCAAGAGGGCAAAAAAGGTCAAAGGACAAGGGTACAATGTAGGATCAGGGTATAAGGAACTTGGTTTTGTCACAGGGGGAAAAGAGGCCAGGGGCAGGACAGTGGAGACAAAGGCTAGCTGATCAGGGAACAAGGATGTCATGTAATAGGGTAATAGGAGGCTTAGTAATACGCCAGGGAACAGTTACACTTACAGGTCCAGGGGACAGAACAAGCCAGCTTGGGGGGGGGGTCAGTAGTACCACAAGGGGACACGAGGGGGGAGGGGACACTGGGGTGAACTGGTTTGTCATTTTCACAATGGCGAAAAAAAACTGAGGAGGAAGCACTGGGGTGAACTGGTTGTTTGCGACATGAGTGTACCAGTATGAACTGACTTTCTTCATCCCCATTAATGATGCAGAAGTGATGAAGCGGGTGGCAAAGCAGTTTCATACCCTTGCTGGAACCTGGTTTCATTAAACTCACAGCACCCCTAACAAACCAGTTCTAGTCTAGGAGGCTGTAAGTAGAAATGTGAGAGTAATATTTATAAGAGTTATTTAAAAATAGAACATGGCCGGAAGAAAGGAAAAACTACACATCAGAAACATGAAACCATAAACCAAGAACTGAACACTACACTACAGAAGTGTGGAAACGTGGTGAGGTACCTGAACAGGACTGCAGAGGGTATTATGGTTCACTGAGAACGTTGGTTGCTGGGGTCGCCACTGCTCTCACATGTCATTCGGGTCTGCTAATGGTGAAAAAAAAATGGGGCGGCCGAGGAGCTACTGCCCATCCTGTGCGGTCTGATGCTGAGCTACTGGGCTAACTGCCCATCCTGTGTGGTCTGATGCTGAGCTACTGGGCGGGCATCCTGTGTGGTTCCTGATGCGGAGCGGCTACTGCCCATCCTGTGTGGTCTGAGGCGGAGCTCCTGCCCATCCTGTGTGGTCGTGATGCAGATCTCGCTGCCCATCCTGTGTGGTCTGATGCAGAGTTTTCTGTGCTGCTGTCTAAAGAAATTTTTTTATAAAATGCTCACAAAACCAAAGACCTCAGGCCCTGCAGCTTTTACCGGGTGGTGAAATGATTCGATTGCTCGAAGAACAGCTGACTCCTCTATGAATGGTGAGTCGAGTGTGGGTCTATCTGAATGTTTAGGAAATTGTATAGAAAACTATCAAGATCATTATTCTGAAGCTGCAAACTCTCACGTAGAATAGAGATCTGCACTGAATAGAATTCTATAAAGAAAGCATCTATACCTTTGGGATCTGTAATAGGGCCGGCGACACCTTTTAACATCTACTTTTTAAATAATGCCTGTTTCACTAAAAAACACTTTTAATTATCTGGCCAAGAAAAGTTTTTAGATTTCTAAACCTTCTGTGAATAGAGATTGGTATCCTGTATTCAAGCTATTATCAGACAGTGTTTATAGCCCATTCAGGAGGGAAGCTAAGCGCTACATACACCAGTTCTACTTAGACCACCACAGTGAGGTGTTTAGTCTGAGTAAAGCTGGGACTTGGTGGGTTGAACTGAGCTGCAGTCTATTGGGCTTCTTCTACTGCATTTGAAGAAGTGGAAAAGCCACAGACAGATTTGGGATGGTCTATACCACTCCAGTTCCAGCCCCTGTGCTGCTGATGTGGGCAGAGGGTGACCAGTGAATGTGAAGTCCTGCATGAAGGTGGCCTGTCTGCAGCTGAGGAGGACACCATCTAACAGGGCTGAATGTCTGTGGGGTTGTATAGGGCTCTGGAGATCAGCAATAACCTGGCACCTCGCGGGTAGGAGCCGCCCGGGGATAGCACTGTTCCAGTGTTCCAGTGAACACAGACCAGTAAGAGCCTAACTTGCTGACTGGGCCACAACAGGTTTTCTGCTCAGTGGCTGGGCTTCTCCAGTACTGGGCTACCCAGAGAATGCTTTCTCCTGTTGTGCTGGCCCTCATTGCTGCTCTGCTCCACTGCTGGCCCTCTAGAAGTGCTCCTCCAGTCCTTAGAGCTGCTACTCCACCACCTGCTCCTGTGCCTGTTCCTTTGTACAAGCTCCTCTGGTTCCCCTTTCATTTGCAGCTTTTGACACAACCTGTACTCACTGTTTACTGTATTATAACCCTCAGTAATGTGTAACCCGAGTCCCCCCTAGAACTGTCATTCATTTCAGAGAGAGAGGAACATCAGATCATACATTGTTATTATATGGTTTGGATGGGACTTTGATCTCCCTTGTGTCTCAAAGGCAAAACAGACAGCGTGTGTTGTTTGCTGTAAAGCGTCTCAGAGACACTTGTATCACTGGGCTCCAACACTCAGTAGCACAGTGAGTAGTAAAGAGCTGTATCTGCCAATCTTAGTTCTCTAACAGTGAGATCAGTGGATGTTCTGGATGTGATAGTGGAAAATCTGCATCTAAGAATGACCATCTGAAGAAAGCAGTAGATATCTGTGAGAGCTCTGTTGTCGTGCAGGATTACTGTCTGTACCAGTAGAGTACAACATACTCACTACTGGTATCATAGCTATCTGTGCAGTAGAGAGAAAACCCCTGACTTGGTGTCCGTGTTAGAGGTTCTCCCTCTGTTCTAAAGAACATCAGTCTCCTGATCATTCTGATGGTTATCACATCAGCATCCAAACACAGCCACCTGAAGGAAGAAACCAGAGAATATAGATCAGTGTTTAATAAAGTCCTGATTATCCAGATATTGTTGGATCAGATGTTACCAGTGAGTACCTGAGGTGATGATGAGGATGGTGAGGAGGTTGCGCTCTTCCATTGTGAATATGATCAGATGGGAATCAGTAGTGTGTTGGAGCTCTCTCAGTGCTCTAACTCAGAATATGCTGATCTGTGTGTTAGTGTGGATCTCTCTGAAGTGAGTTTCAGTTATGAGAAACTTACAACAGGAAACTCCTGACTTAATGCTGATATATGCCTCCCTACAGGAAACCACCACCTACCAGAATCAGAGCCCACCATAAACTACAGTTAGCCCGGAGTTTAGTGCCTACATTCTCAGCCGCAGTCCAGTACATGGTCTAAACAAAGAAGGTGTAGCCATGCTCCTAATACCCAGCGGGGGGGGGAAGGCACACACATCAGATCACACACAGGGGGGGGGGGTAGGAGTGTCATAGACATTACCACTATCAGATCCTGAAGGTCCATTATAATACAGGATCACCATTAACACCAACACAATAACTATGGAGGTCTACCAGAAGAGGGCAGATTTACATCTAGATCTGCTGGAGTGAAGGAAGTAAATGAGAGTCGAGTAAAAATATATATAAACATACAGGCACATAAAACAACAAGAATTTTGGAGACTGTAGGTGTGGTGGTTCTAAGATCTGTAGGCTCTGTTTCTCCTTTTAATATTTTTATTGAGTACATACTGACAAATTCAACGAACATCACTTAAAATATCAGTAAGTGGAGGCAGAACAAAGACACATGGTAAATAACAGCCTGAAATAAAGAAATAACTGCATGATGTACAAAATGGGAAAAACAACAAGCAAGTATTTAAAACTGTAAACCTGAATGTTAACAAAATGAAAAAATGGTGACAACAGACTTGTTAAGATAATTGTTCAGTTTTACTGATTTCATTCTTTTATACAAAACTAAGTATTTGGTTCTAGAGTATACAGAGGAAAAGGAAACACAATGTGTACTAAGTGTCCATAAATTGTCCTGATTTAAAAGTACCATATGGACTCTTTAATACCTTTCTCTTTACATGACCTACTTGAGCTTTATTATCTACCACCATCCGTGTCGGGGGGGTGTGGGGATACAACGATTACCACTCTACAATCCAGTAACTTTGTGGATGCTTCGCTTTCCTTTTTGAAGTATCTGGACCTCAGTAACAAAGGACCTGCAGGATCTTCATGAGTGGGAAACTGCCTCTCCTGCTGCGTTGATTGGTTTACAACAGGTTATATAAAATGGCAGATAATGAGGTGAGCAGGTTCTGTAAATGTAATTCTTATTTATCTTGAAAATGGGTATTGGTCCTTATATAACTCTGCAGCATGCGACTCAAATACACTAAAACTGTAAAATTGTTCGCGTGTAACAATAAAGTACTTTTGAGCTTGTGAATAGGAAACATCATCAGATTACAGACATCCAGCAATGTGATACCACTAACCTTCTGCAGTGGAGTTAATTGTGTCTTTTAATTTAGCGATTAGCTGTAAAATTCACTGTTGGGCTAGGCATTTTGGGAAGTAAGCTATCATCAGCTCTACAATCAGGGAAAACTCCCGAGTGAGATATGCGTTGGCGTAGCGCTTGTTGTGTAGTTTCCCTATTGTATCTCTTCTAATACTGAGATAAATTCTATAAGATTCATCACCCTCTTTGGCTGTCCGCGTGCCTGATGTTCACGGAATAAGTGGTCACTAATAGGTCCTTTAGGCGCTTAGTTCTCAAATAAGTGACCTATTAATCTGCAAAGTGGTTCCTTTAAACGGGGTATATTATTAATGAGAGTATGGTGGTGTGCTACTGTCAGCTCGGGTAGCAGGAGGTGGTTAGTACAGTGTTACCACTGGAAGGATCTATAACAAGAGAACCGAACATTCATGAGGAAGGAGCAGATCTTGGAGTGAAATAACCAGTCGACCCCTACTGAGAGAAGCAGGAATCTACCTCAGTCATAGAACGCAAGTTTTTCTGTACAGTGTATTCTTGGGTTTCCTGTCACTGTGGGATCCAGGAGGCACAGTAGTAGAAGTTAGCAGCAGTCTGATACTTGCAAGAGCAGAGGAGATCTTCAGATCCAACTTCTTCTTCTCTTCTTTGTTAGGACTTTTGATGGACATTCGTGGGGCTCGAGTTTTTTTTCAGGCCTTATGAAGTATGCACCTTGATTGCTGAAGTAAGTAGCATGAACTCTGGTCTGGATCCAGGATACTGACAGTAACCAGTGGCAGAGAGTGATCAGTACCACCGACCCTCATAGATGCATAAAAAAAGAGAGAATAACTGTCTGACCTTCTACATCATCTACTTTTCTACCCTCCAGTGGAGATATGGAACTGTGAGACACAGCTCTCTGTGAAGAATAATCAGAATAGCTTTAATCATTATTAAATAAACCATAGTTTATATACTACTGATGTACAAACTCAGACACATACCACAAACACATAGCCTCCATCTAAACCAGAACTACTGTATATACCACATAATATGAATTAGGTAAAACACTACCTATCATGATGATAAAGTAGTGAGAGAGACATCAGGAACATATGTGGTTCCAGCGTTCAGATAATGAGGAGAGATTTGGGTTTCTACTGTTCCACATGTAGAGACTCCTCCTACATGTAATCAGTGGATTCTGGTAGAAATCAGAGGAGTGCAGAGATAACTCCCAAATGAAGAACTCACCTCAATCCAGCAGATCTAGATTAGAGCTGCCCTCTGCTGGTAGACCTCCATCATTACATCTCTGTGTGTTTCAGTTCTGAATGAAAAGGGTACAGGGTATGAAATCCTCCATAAACAGATCACTCACTCTCAGACTTAGTACAGCTCTTAGTTTCCAAGCTGGTGATTTGGGGAAGCTAGCTACTGTGTATACCTGAACAAAAAATAATTTTTTTTTTTTTTGGCGA
>JAMWET010005853.1:0-20000 GCA_024036415.1 Prochilodus magdalenae
TTTTTTTTTTTTGTTTTTTTTTTTTTTTTTTTTTTTTTGTTTTTTTATTTGTGTGTTTGATTTTTTCCGACACAATGCAAACAGCCGTTATGTCTAAACGGAAGTCAGCTCCCTCGTTTGAAGCAGTGTTGGATGTCTGACTAAATGAAGAGCAGAATTCGGTTTAATTTGTTCAGATTCTCTTCTATAAAATCTCCTCCAGACTTTCTTTGAGACATCGTTCCCCCGTGTTTCTCAGCTTCACAGCTTCAGCGGCCTTCAGCCGACTTGAAGGTTCACAGTCGACTTAAAGGGTCTCCGACAGATGATTTGGCTCATCGACTTCTACAGGGCAGCCCTTATATATATATATATATATATACATTACAGTATATTATAACACATAATAGTATATTATAGTACATCACAGTATTCTACAGTATAATATCCCCTATTGAGGCATTGTTAGAGTATATAAAGCATTATTACCCAGTCACTAAGTCCCCTTTATAACAGCTTATAAATACAGGGCCTGATAGAGAGTCGTAACCAAGTTCCCTTTTAAAAGAGCTCCAGTTGGAATAAAAGGCATTACGAAACGTGTCTTGTGTCTTCCTCTGGTACTGTTAGAGGCTGTTCTATCTTTAGAAAGCCATTCTCCCCTAAATTAATTCAGCAGAGTGCATTGTTCGGCATTCGCTAAACGCTGACAAGGCAAAAACCCAACAAGGCCAAGACGTGATGTAATACGCTGGGCCCGTTAGAATGTTCCTACCGGCCATGTGACGCTCATCCAGCAGAGCTGAAGTCTTTATAATCAGCGGTGAGTGCTGCAACGTCCTCTCTCTGAAGAGCAGAGTTAATTAAGCTACGCTTCTTTTCACAAACCGTACTCAAACTGAGAGGAAGGATTTATGCCATTGTGTTACTGTGCCGTGCAGGACAACCTGAAATCCCTGAAACGAAGACAATGGCTGCCATTCAGAGCCGAGGGGATGAGATAAAAACAAGCGCTTCATTGTACAACACAGTAAATGTCGATTCTCATTGTTTTATCCATTCCTCAGAAATATGGAAAGGCCTTGTGAAAGTGTGAGTTCAGACGTTTGATGGATACTGTAAATTGCAGTAACTAGACTATATTGCCAAAAGTACACACTCGTCTGCCGTCACATATAAACTAGAGTGACATCCCATTCTTAACCCATAGGGTTTAATATTACATCGGCCTGACTCCTCTTCAGCTGCTGTCGTTCCCAGTCACTTCTAGTTTGTTACACTCCCACTGACAGTCGACTGTGGAATACTTAGTACTGAGGAAATTTCACAACAGGTGGCATCCTAGCTAGGGTTGCCCTTTAGAAGTGGACAAGTCGAATCATCTGTCGGAGACCCTTTAAGTTGACTGTGGACCTTCAAGTCGACTGACAACAGTGACAAGTTTTTTTTTTCGTAAAACAGACTAAAGCTTACTAAAATGCACAAGAACTCTAAGAATGTAAAAGACGTTTTAATAATTATTAAAGGGGAATAATAAATATATATGTAAGTTCTAGCTGGGCTGTGACGCATGCTTGCTAAAAAATTTAATCCACGTGACGACGTGCGCTGGCGGTTCACCGCTGAAGGCAGCTGAAGCTGTGAAGCTGAGAAACACGGGGGAACGATGTCTCAGAGAAAGTCTGGAGGAGGGTTTGAAGAAGAGAATCTGAACAAATTAAACCGAGTTCTGCTCTTCATTTAGTCACTACTCCAGCACTACTCCAAATGAGGGAGCTGACTTTAATTTAGACATAACGGCTGTTTGCGGTGAAAGAAAAATGGACCAGAGACGTTTGTTTTATTATAATTACATTATTTTAGAACCCAAATTACAGATATTTATATTAATTCTTCTACAGCTGAGATTATCTTTATTTAAGGATGAGTACAGATCGACTTAATAACATGCCGTGCCCGATAACCGAGAGATTAAATTATTTTCAGCGCGGGTAAATATCATAAACGGGTTATTACTCAGGTCTACCATTCTTCTTCTGTTAAAACAAAATACTAGTAATTAATGTTAAAATGATATGGAGACCTAATCGATGGTTTTATATGTTTTAGCCGTTCATTAAAATTTGTATGAGAGAATTAAAGAAAAACTACGACAAGGTTCCTCCTACTGAAGAAAGCTGTTAGAAAGTTGAGAATTAAAAAGACCTATAAGCTATAAAAAAAAAAAAAAACAAAAGCACTGCTAATGTTTAGCATATATATGCGCGGCTGCCTCCCGTCCGGCGACTTGTATCCTGTACTTTAAATCAGGCTCCAAGTTTTCAGATCGATCATCCATAAGCCCCCAAAGGAGGCACTCTTAAATTAAGTTTAACATAGAAATCAGGAATAATGTTTCCTGTGACCTCTGCTAGGACTCTTTCTAAAATGAGAAGACGGACAGTCCAGATCATGAAACCGTATGAAAAAACAAAAAGGAAAAAAACTGATTTTACACTGAGATCTAATAATAATGAATACCATGGAGAAAAAAGAAACAATGACACACAGACACTAGTCAGAAATTTGTCGACACCAAGCGAGACAGATCAAATGCCTGAGTACAAAAAAGCCCTAGCTCCTAGATATCATGGCAACCCCCCAATCCACCAACCACTCTGAGAGTGAGCCATTCTTGCATGTGTGCGTTAGACACCAACATCCAGCAATGAACCTAAGGTAAAGATTAATATCTGGTTTTAAAAATTCATACACTCTGTGCCATGGCAGTGATTTGGACCTCTCATCCAGAATCAAGTATTGGGATGGGTTTGGTAAGAATACCTATTTTGGCACACTATATCTCAGCCTATTAAGTATTCAATTACTTATGTAACGCTAGATTCTAAGTGTTAATCAGCTTACCTGCTGTTAGTTACCTGCTTCAAATTTGTCCTAACAAACAAGCATAAGAAACTTTAAAGGACCCATATTATGAAAAATATAATTTACGTATTTATTATTTAAATATTTACCTATTTATTATTTATAGAGTTTGATGTAGTATGTGTGGTAAAGTTACAAAACGTACCACTCATGCTTCAGTATATTGAGCCGATGAGTTCACTAGACAATAAATTAGTCACTTTGCATGTTTAAGGTGGCAGTAACTCCAGGCTCCTGTAGAGGGCGCTGCACAATAAATACCTGCAGGGTGGGAATGACAGGATCCATAGATTGAGAAGAGGTGCTACAGTGTCTCATTCCATGTGTGGAACATGGCTCCAGAGCAGATGTTAATGATTGGCTAAAAGGAGTAAGAACTGACACATAGTGGAAAAAAAGCGTGGCCAAAAAAAAAAACAAAAAGAACCCTAGTATGCATGAAGTAGCTGACCATCTGTTGCAGGTGTATATCATACAACGTGCACAAGAGAAATCACTCCAGGTCAAACGGCAGTATGGGCACCAAAATGCTGGTCTACAGGGAAATCTTCTTGGAATTCTGCCAGGAAAGGCATCCACCAAATCTGGCCCAACTGTGAATATCCTTTGATGCTGTGTTTGATGTGGCCTATATCCAGAACCTTGTAAAAGTCTCAGAAACATGGCCACAAGTCCAGCCAGCCTGTTGTTCTGGATCAGGCGTGTGGAACTGTGATCACACTCTACTTAGGTATGCTTTTAGTCACAGGGGACTTTTTTTGGGTCAAATGAGCTTGGTAACATAAAAATGGCACGTTTTGCATATCACATCGTAATCAGGTCAGTGGGCATAACAAAGGGTCATTATGCATGGAACAACACTCTTGTTTTTCTACTAGAAAAGAGCAGCAGCCTTTCCAAGAAAACACCCTGACTACCTACAGTAAAAATTTGGTGGTGGTTACAGTCATGGCTGTGGTGGCTGTGTGGCCAGTTAACCAGTACTGAGGAATCTTGTTAAAGTTGAGGGAACGCCATGGAATTCACCATCAATATCAGCAAGATTCTGGAGACCAATGGTCCCAGAAATCCAGTGACAAAGCTGAAGCTACAAAGCTGTCTGCGGTCCGGGGCTGGATCTTCCAAAAAACAAGACAAACGATCCTAGAACACTGTCGCTCAAAATCTGACTAAATGCATTTCATAGGCAGAGGAACAAGTTACAAACAACGTTCTGGAATGGCCATCTCAGTCACCCAGAAAAACCTGAATATTAGTTGAAAATCTGCTGGTTGTCACTTAAAGATAGCTGTCCATAGCTCCGTAAAAACCATCAAACCTGAATGACCTAGAGCTGTTTTGTAAAGAAAGAATGGTCCTACAAATACCTTTCAGCCCTAATCCAGACTCTCATTTAGAAGCTATAGGAAGCCGTTTAGAGGCTGTTATTTTTTTCTCTGCGAAAGGAGGATCATACTAAAGATTTTTTTTTTTTTGGTGCTCCAAGTTAATATGCCACCGGCCTCATTTTTGTTTTAGACAATTACTTGCACATCTTTCTGTAAATCCCTATGAACTTCATTTCACTTCTCAAATATCACTGTGTTTGTCCCCTATATGATATATTTAACGGAATTTTTTTATCCAAACAATCAATGCTTTATAAAGGTAAATCAGGAAAATTAACAACGCTGCCCAAACTTTCGCACCCCACTGTAGTTTAAACACAACAGCTGTCCTTTACACTGTGTGAAAACACTGTAATGAATGGGACAGCAGAAATCCTTCCTTCTCCTGTAAAGGTTCTATTTAAAGGTAATATGGACTTGATGAGCTCTTTACGAGGAGCACCTGTACACCTACACACTCGTGGAGTTCTCTAATCAGCCAACCGTGCAGCAGATCATGTAGGTACGGTCCAGTGGTTTCAGATAATGTTCGTATTTACCATCAGAATGATGAATAAATGCAGTTTGGACCATAGTGTGATTGTTGCTGCCAGATGGGCTGATGGGAGTATTTCTATATCTGCTGATCTCCTGGGATTTTCACAACGACAGCATTAATAACATAAAGGCCACCCCATTGTTGCTCATTGTAGATATATACTTACAGGCTGTAGTCCATCTGTTTCTCTGTATACTGTATTACCCTATCCTTCAATGGTCAGGACCCCCACAGGACCACCACAGAGCAGGTATTATGTGGGTGGTAGATCATTCTCAGCACTGCAGTGACACTGACGTGGTGTGTTGGTGTGCTGGTGTAAGCGGATCAGACGTGGCAGTGCTGCCGGACACCTGCTGGAGTGAGAATCGGCCAGAACTATCCAGCCAACAGCGTCCTGTGGGCAGTGTCCTGTGGGCAGTGTCCTGTGGGCAGTGTCCTGTGACCACTGATGAATAACTAGAGGATGACCAACACTGCACTGTGCAGCAGCAGATGAGCTATAATCTCTGACAGTCCATCTACAAGGTGGACCAGCAAGGTAGGAGTGTCTAATAGAGTGGACAGTGAGTGAACACAGTGGACACACTGTCTGATCCACTCACACCAGCACCACACACACCAACACACCACCACCACCACACCAGTGTCACTGAGAATGCGCAGAGAATGATCCACCGCCCACATAATGCACAAGTACAACACAACAACAAACAAATAAATAAACAACAACCCCACCCTGCCCCATCACCCAACATCCGCCAACCCACCCCACACACACATAAAGAATTATTAATTATCCTCAAATGGATTTGTTCCACTCTGGAAGGGAATCAATCACCTGGAGCTGCAGTTGGAATTCCAGCACAGAGGTTACAACATTGTCCTACTATTACATCACAACGGGAGTCCACTGTTGCCTAGCAACATGCAGTATGAATTATGAATGGGGTGAAATATGCACAAAACTCAACAACAATCAAACAGTCAACATGGTGTCCTTCATTCAGACAGCAAAGTACACAAACCGACTGCAACAAGGCGATCTTAATATTACATATCTGAAGTTTAATATCCATATAATAATGAGTCTTGACCCCAAGGGTGCTACAACACGGCGTGCTGGATCATGACGATGCTCCTCTAGACTCTTCTTGTTGATTTAGCCTTTTAATACTACTCTGTAGCTCCTGAACTATGCATGATTCAGCAAACACAATCCTGGCCACTTTATTAGAAACCCCTACCTTGTATTTTTTTTGCAGCCCTGAGAATCTCGAAACCAGTTTCCAGGCCTTGAAGTGCTGGGAGGCTTCACAATACAGTAGTTGCCATTCAATCACTTCAAAGGATCAGTTAACCACCAGCAGATACAAAATCCAGGGCCAGAAACTGGCTCAAGGTCTGTGTTTGAAGATCTCTGTCCACCATCTGTTGAGTCATAGTTTCATTCTCTTCTACCTCTTGTTCAGTGGTCAGTTTCTGACCACACAGATATTTAGGAGAACAGACCACTGTCAACCTACAAGTGGCACTGATTGGTTAACAGTATTCTGGGCTAAGACAAATGCAGTAAACAGTGACAAACTGGGGACGACAAGAGTTGAAGTACAAATTTCTAATAAAGTGGCCAGTAAGTCGAAGGACAAATGGGTGTTTCTAATAAAGTGGCCAGTGAGTGGAAGTACAAGGTAGGTGTTTCTAATAAAGTGGTCAGTCTGTGGAAGTGCAAGGTAGGTGTTTCTAATAAAGTGGCCTGTAAGTGGAAGTACTAGGTAGGTGTTTCTAATAAAGTGGCCAGTGAGTGGAAGTACATGGTAGGTGTTTCTAATAAAGTGGCCAGTGAGTGGAAGTGCAAGGTAGGTGTTTCTAATAAAGTGGCCAGTGAGTGGAAGCACACGGTGGTAGTTTCTAATAAAGGGACCAGTGTATAGACGAACAAGGTAGGTGTTTCAAATAAAGTGGCCAGTGAGTGGAAGTGCAAGGTAGGTGTTTCTAATAAAGTGGCCAGTGTGTGGAAGCACAAGGTAGGTGTTTCTAATAAAGTGGCCAGTGAGTGGAAGTACAAAGGTAGGTGTTTCTAATAAAGTGGCCAGTGAGTGGAAGTGCAAGGTAGGTGTTTCTAATAAAGTGGCCAGTGAGTGGAAGTACAAAGGTAGGTGTTTCTAATAAAGTGGCCAGTGAGTGGAAGTACAAAGGTAGGTGTTTCTAATAAAGTGGCCAGTGAGTGGAAGTGCAAGGTAGGTGTTTCTAATAAAGTGGCCAGTGTGTGGAAGCACAAGGTAGGTGTTTCTAATAAAGTGGCCAGTGAGTGGAAGTACAAAGGTAGGTGTTTCTAATAAAGTGGCCAGTGAGTGGAAGTGCAAGGTAGGTGTTTCTAATAAAGTGGCCAGTGAGTGGAAGTGCAAGGTAGGTGTTTCTAATAAAGTGGCCAGTGAGTGGAGGTACAAAGGTAGGTGTTTCTAATAAAGTGGCCAGTGAGTGGAAGCACAAGATAGGTGTTTCTAATAAAGTGGCCAGTGAGTGGAAGCACAAGGTGGTAGTTTCTAATAAAGGGACCAGCGTATAGAAGAACAAGGGAGGTGTTTCTAATAAAGCGGCCCAAAAGTAGAAAGACAAGGCAGGTGTTTCTAATAAAGTGGCCAGTGAGTGGAAGTACAAGGTAGGTGTTTCTAATAAAGTGGCCAGTCGGAGCCAGTAGTGGTGATCTGGGCCTGTAGCCAAAGACCAGAAAGTGATAATTCCACTCTCCCCTCTACGCTACACCTGAACACCTAAACTCCAGCCCTGATTCCATCCACCCCTAACTTGTTGGTAATCCCCATATAGTTGTACCTATTTGATCATCTATAGGTCACCTAGATAGAATTATAGAACATGGAAGCTCTCTTTTATGACCCCTAGCATGTCTTCATGGACCACCCTGTTCCCAGAGGGCAAGTAGATGATGCCTGGACTCACCTCTGGTCAGACAGCTGCCTCTGCAGCACAGGCTTCATGAGACCGCCAGGCCGCATGCTTTTCTGGGGCGAGTTCTTTGGGCTGCCATCCGAGTCTCCGCTCTCTTCGTCCCCCATTGCCTTCACGTAGCTGCTGCTTCTCATCCGCCGGCACGGGATCTCCTCATCCTTACCCCCAGGGTAGCCCCCCCACTCGTCCTGAGGAACCTACACGCACACACATGAACACACACGCTTTAGAGCTGAAACCCAGAATGGAGACAGAACAGAAACATGCTCTGTGGATTGGAAGTTTGCTGCAGCCAGACGGAATCAACCAACAGGAATGAAACTTGGTGGGTAAGTTTGACATTGTCGGGCATGGAAATTATTCAGGCTTTATGCTCGGCTATGCATGTGACGTAAGTAAGGACAGGGCTTACTGCTGTACCATTGGCAGACACTGCACGGCGTAGGACTACATGCATGCAGACCGTTATGACAACTGCCCTTAACACCACACCAACGTCGCCAAAGACTGCAATGGTGTCGTGCCAGACTGTCATGGAGTGACTCAGAATGGTACCAGGTCATCTTCAGTGACGAGTCCCGCTGTTGTTTTGGTGGAGCAACGAATCCGTGTGTGGAGGCACCAAGATAAAAGGTTTATCATGTGTCACTCATCCAGAGAGCCTGGTGTCACTCCACCTCCACCCCTAGCACACAATCTGTAGGAACTGTGTAAGGATGTTCAAGCTGCATTGGATGGATTATCACAGGACCCCATTAGGAACCTCTACAACTCCATACCGAGACGTCTGGCATGTTGGGTTAGCAAACATGGCGGATAGATGCCATACTGAGAGACAGACTTCTGTATGTGTAGCCAAATAAATATTACCCATATCAGTCTACATTCATCATCATTTATTGATCCCGGTAACCTTTATCTTCCTTCCCAACAGCACTGCAACCCCACACCTGCTTCTGGGTGCAGCAGTTCTTTTGCCGAACAAGCATATGTAGTCTTCTCTTGGCGCCAGGTTACAGGATATGTTTCTGTGGTTATGATATGTGATTATGAAGGCCGACTCAAGATAATTAGCATTAAGTGGTTCAATCTATTGGTTGGAAGTCAGGTATGTGTGTGCACAGGTGGCTGACCTTCCCCGTTTATACAACATCAGGCTGTTTCTTCACCATCAAAGTCTGGTCTTTACCACACATATTTGCTTGTCTGTGCAAAATTAGATTTCTGAGGACCTTAGGAAATGATATGCCAATGCTCATTAGGCTGCAGGGGGTCTCAAAACTTGTTCTGTTTGGGTTTCTGTGATCCACTGGTATCCTGCCTTTGAGTGGTCATACGATGACAATGACCCCAAGTCCAGGACGTAGAATTTTCTGGGTGATCACCAAGGGTAGCTCCAGGGTAGCATCTACGGTCTTTCTTACATTGGCTAATGTGAGTCATGAGTCCGCCAATCAGGCAAACACTGTGAAAGGAGAGTATGCATGGAATGGTAGCATGGAGAAAGCCACTACTCTCCACGTCCAACATTTCAACCTGTTCAAAGTTTCCTAGAGACCATCAGGAGGAGCTAGAACACCACTGACGTAGTGTTATGTGGACAGATAAGACATAAAGACTGCATAAGAACCTTACAGGGCTGTAAAACATGGTGGTGGTAGTATTACAGCTTGGGGGCTGTTCTGCTGCTATTGGACCAGGACAGCTTGCAATGATTTGGTGGATCTATGAATTCGGGATTGTATCAAGAAATTCTACTGGAGAAAGTCGGGACATCCATTCATGGATCTTAATTGAAGGTGGGTCCTACCGGAAGACATCAGCATTAAGAACACCTGCTAGTTTACAAAGGAAGGATGAACAGTTGTATTTTAGAATGACTGGGTCAAAGTCCAGGCCTTAATTGTTGAAGCAGAACCTAAACACAACAATGCTGAAGTCCACCAACACAATAATGCCCACCAACACAACAATGCCCACCAACCCAGCAATGCTGAAGTAGTTCTGTAAGGAGTAAGGGACCAAGACCTTTTTCTTTTTCTTGGTGCACATTTTGTTTGCTAACTAGCTCCACAGTTTTCGAGATATCAACACCATCCCAAATCCCAAGTCCATATTTAGCCTGATTGGTAATGGTGTGCTTGTGTATCTGACTTACTGTTTTCTGAAAAAATTCGAAAAATATATAATTCAACTTTTTTTCCCATTAAGAATGAATGGGATAAAAAAGTACACGCCCATCTACTGTACTTCCGCTTAACTGACTGACACCGTTTCCTCAGACAAATCTCAGAGCAGACACCCAAACACAATTACAACATTGCTCTGACCCATACTTGTCTGTTTATCAGTTTTTTCCCATCCCCTGTTTCTTCCATTCACATTCCCATTCACTTTCAGGCCCATTCAAACCCTATAGGCCCTTTTCACAAAAAAGCGGAAATACGTCGACGCTGGGTGGTACAAGTTCCTGTACTCCCGTCTGACCATGGAACATTTCACCTCATCTCTGTCGAGACTGAAATTGAGGATGTTTCCAGGATCGTTGGAAAATATTCCTCAGTGAAGGACTCTAAGATGAACAAAGGCTACAAATTCTTTGTTGAAGAGTTCCTTCCCAGCTATCAGGGTAAGGAAACGCCAGCTAACGTTAGCTTTGTTTACATCTGTGCTAGCTAGCTAACTAGCATTTAATGTATATGCATCATATACTAGCGCTTAATGTCAAAATCGAAGCTGGTCTACCAATTTAACCAGCTCGTTTTGAATAGCGATTAGAGACAACTAGGTAAACATGCATACATGCCGGCAGGAGGACGTGCTGCGTAGTCATGATCCTGAGCGCAAAAGGTTTCCACAACCTCCGTCTCCGGTGGACGAACGTCTACACCCCAAGGAGAGCTTGCTCTTTCAAACGCTGACAGCTTATTAAGGGGGATGTGAAAATTGTTCCACTGAAACCGAGTGGGAACAGCACCCGGTTTTTGAGTTTGAACACCTTGGTACACTGCAAAATCTCTTGTTCTTGGACTCTGCCATCACTGTTTACTGTTTAGCGGAACTAGCGTTACCCTAGCGCGCGTGTTTCCGGAAAAAAGAACGCGGAAGTGTGAAAAGGGGCTATTGGGTCCTTTACCCAGCAGCCACGGAAATGCCATGAGACTGCATCCTAGCTAGCTACAGCTAGCTTTAGTGAACTTAGTGAGTTCAACCACATTCAGTCCTTTGGTATTTTACTCATGATACATGTCTCATTTCAGATGGCAACCACACATGTCCTCCAAAATCTAATCCATTCAGAATGATAGAAGAACAGATCGGATGATATGCTGTTCATAACTGTGAACTCCTAGATACTCTAGCCCTGCGATGACTTGCCAACCTGTCCAGAGTGTTTCCTCCCACCCACCCAGTAAGTGCTGGGACTGGCTCCAGCACCCTCCGTGACCCAGAAGGATAAGCGGCTCAATAGATGAATGAATGAATAGATACTCTTCTACAGAGCGCAGAGAAAGAGGCCAAGTGTGTCTCTTCCCTGTGTGGAGATCAAAAGGAGGAACAGGTCGCATTGAGACTTTTCAGACTGCAGGAAAACCCTTTCATTAAGACCCGGGTACAGTGGAAGCTCCTGCGTCGCCTCTGCACTGGGACGCGAGTGGGAGGGGGGTCTTTTATGATCCACTGGAGCAGCTTTCTGTCTGAGTCAGCCCATGTCTACTGATGAGTACCAACATCTGGATGAGAAGAAACACCATGTTGCTCAACCACGGCGCCTATGCTTCTCATTAAAAAGCACTCACAGCAGCATGACGGCTGCGATCAATACACGGAGCGGAGTCCCTACCGAGCTCATGGCAGAGTTCGTGTTTCAAACGACAACGACTCAAGCTCCACTCATATCCTCCGTGACTGCTGGCTCACCCAGGTGGACACTGAGAGGACACTTCTGCTTCACTAATAAGGACTTACATGAGCAAACAGCTGTCTACAGGGGAAAAGAAGCATCAAGACTGTTACCAGTCTGAAGTTTAAACGTCAGGGCATGTCATGGTATGGAGGGGGAGGGGCCTATGGCTTGGGGAACTGCTGTGAAGGTAACATTAATGATCAAAGATCAGCTCACTGGGCAAAACAATTAGCCACCTTTGACTGAAACATACCTAGTAGTGTGTAATACCTCCACGAGCACCAATAACAGCTGCTGGGATTTGATATGCACTGGACATGTTTCAGGATGTAGGCCACAGCCATGTTTAGAAACTCTTGCGCCAAAGAATTGACAAGTTGGTCCAGACCCGTCCCGCGAAATACAGAATCGTCCTTTATTTGGCAATTAAATGTTGCGTCCCGTATTAAACCAATAGCAAAAATTAAGTTCACTTCGTGTGGATCAACAGGCACATTCTATTCCTATTGGAAAACCTTTATTGAATATTTTGAATCTTTGTCGGATCTCCCCACGTATTGATTGTTACACACCAAGGTTTATGAGTACATAGTAGCTTTTGGATAACACATTTAAATGTAAATGCCATTTTATTTACCGTAATGTTGTATATGTTGGATTTTGTGTATATGTATGCATGTGTAAATGCCATTTATGACTTTTTTTTTAAACGTTACTTTCTGCTGGTGCAATCTGTGAAAATTCAATAAATAAAAGTTAAAAAAAAAAAGAAATTAAACCAATACGGAACGTGATTTGTTCTGTATTTCCGTAAATGTCCGTCTGTCACACACACATGAATGAGCACAAACCCCCCTGCCCCGTTCCCCCCACTCCACCCTGGACTAAGTATACAACATGCACTTTGTTCTGTATTACCGTAAATGTCCGACAAACCTGTGTGCCACACATGATTGATCACACTCTCCCTCAACAACCCTCCATGACCCAGATCACATAGTGGATGCTACTTCAAACAGGCAGCACCCTATCCCCGCCACCCCACCCCCCCTTCATTTATTATATTTTCCCTTCCTTGGTGCTTTACTGGTTGTTCCAGGTAGTTCCTACAGATTTTCAAGAGGATTCAAATCAAATGCCCGTATATATGTGTCAATGCTCCTGAATGTTCATCATGCCAATCAGTCACATTTGCAGCCCTGTGAACACCAGAACTTGTGTGTCATCTTGGAACATGGGGATAGGAATATTAAGAACCTCGGTAAGATGATGATGCGCAAAAGGCACATCTGTGTTTCAAATCTGCTGCCACTTCAACCGAAGAACCCATTTCCACATAGGTTAAACACCCCAGAACATCACAGAGGGCTCCTATACACCTTTTGGAGTCTTCTAGATGATTTTTTTTTCAGGAGTGTCCATGCTTATTTCAGAATGGCCACACCAAGCTGCATTCTGAATGCGTCAATCAATAAGACTGGTGCTAGACGGACCTGCCTGCTGTCCAGACCTGTCTGGCTTGGAAAACATATGGCTAAATGCCTAAGCTCATTAAAACAACTCACAGCAGCACAATGGCCATGATCAACACATGAGCCAAAGTCACCACTGAGTTCACAGCACAGTTCTTGATTTAAGTACTCACAACCAGCCCTGCTTCTCAAGACGACTGTCTATAGGGTTGTGAAGGTGGCTGATTGAGGCTTATACTGATTGGACAGTGTTTGCTTTTGATTAATCAGTCTCTACTTGATGATGGTTGTTGCCTAACACCAGGCCTGATCTGATCAGTAAAACACATCAATAAGCTTTCAAGAATCCTGAGTTCAGTCCTCGCTGATGCCACAGTCATCCTGGGATTGCGGTTGGAAGTCCAGTCTAGTCCAATGATTTTCAACCCGGCCCTGCACGTTTAGTGCTTCCCCTGCTCGCAACACAGCTGATTTAACTTGTCAGCTCATTAATAAGCCCTTTCAGAGCTGCAGGCGGAGGTGTTAAAGCAGAGAGCCCACCAGAACGTGCAGGGCAATTTACCATCTCCAATTCGCCTAACTACATGTCTCTGGACTGTGCTCGGAAACCAGCGTACCCACAAGGAAACCCGAGGAAACCTACGCAGACAAAGGAAGGACATGGAAACTCTAAACAGAATGGTCCCGGGGCACCTGCACCACCCTGGAATCGAACCCAGGCCCTTCTTGTTGTTACCAGTTAGGTATATGTACATGTAATTTGAAAACACGTCACTTTCAAGCCATGTCAAATATTGACAACGCAGCAACACTTGTCGAGTGCTGCATTCTGAAAAGCTCCTAAAGAAGACACCTGTGCATAAAAGAGAACTTTGGAAAGGTTTCAGTGCCTTGGTAAATTTTCCCGAGTTTATCAGATTTATCTTTAGAGCATCCTGGAAAAAGCACCACCAAATCAATTTCCTGACATAAGCAGCACGTTCCACCTTATGGGCATCTGGTAGTAAAAGAAATATGTGGCACAAGACCAAGTGGTCCAATGGAACTACACCCGATTACATGCACACAAGCAGAGCGCAGTCTTGGGGTTAATTGGGTTTTGGAGGAGTTTGAATTTTTTTTTTTATCTTTAATTACGTTAAGAAGCCAGAGGACAGAAACTAGCTGGGTGAGATTAGCGTAATTCAAAATTACTGATAAAAAAAAAAACACAGAACACAGAAGCCACTGGAGTAGGTGAGGGTGTGTGGGTGTTTCTCTCTATTTAAATGAATAAAAAGATCCACTATTATTATTCATTTATCCTCTAAGACACTCATCCTTTGGGGTCATGGGAGGTGCTGGAGCATAGGCCAACACTCATTGAGCAGAAAGCAGGAAACACCCTGGACAGGCCACCTTCCATCACGGGGTGGACACACAAACATACACGTCTACTCACATGCTCACATTTACGGCATTTAGCTGACACTTTTATCCGGACCACTTACAAGGTTAATCATATTACAGGTGGGCCAATGTACTGTTAGGAGCCTTGCCCATGGACTCTTATTGGTCTAGCACATAGTCACCCAGACAGGGCTTCGAACCTCATGTGGTGGCTCCCTGGGAGGTACTGGTGCTACACCAACTCACACCTTGGGTGGCAATTTAGCATGTCCAGTTCGTCTGACTGCCTGCCATTGGACTGAGGAAGGAAGCTGGAGCGCCCAGAGGGAACCCATGCAGACACTGTTAGAACACACAAACCGGAAT
Organism: Prochilodus magdalenae; assembly: GCA_024036415.1. Lineage (NCBI taxonomy): Eukaryota > Metazoa > Chordata > Actinopteri > Characiformes > Prochilodontidae > Prochilodus > Prochilodus magdalenae. The sequence continues at coordinate 14,935 of JAMWET010005853.1, forward strand.
TGAACCCAGGCCCTTCTTGTGTGAGGTGACAGCATTACCCACTGCGACGCCGCGACGCCACTCCTCCCATACAGTTTACCACTATACTGAAACTGATCCCACATTAACACTATGAACACTGTAAAATGCTCAAGAAACATTAAACAGGTGATGCAACCAAGCCTGGAGATAGTAAAAGCTTTTAGGAAAGACCTAGTCCTTCTTCGGCAAGGACGGATCATGGTCCGCCAACAATGTGTCACGTTTGGATGGGTCAAGGCCTGGCAAAAACATGTCCAAATAATCTAAAAGGTAAATAATGTTTTCTGATCCAAAGAAGAAAGAGGCCATCCATCCACACTATTAGCAACGTCAGGCTTTGGGGTGGTAGTGCCTATTGCATTGCATAACACTGAAAGATGTATATGAAAGATATATACTATACAGCAACACATGCTGCCCTCTAGACCACGTCTTTTTCAGGAATGGCCATGACGACTGGCCACATTCTGCATGTGTTACAGCTGCATAATGAAAGGAGGAATGCATGGTCTGGTCAGAGTCTAGATTTAAACCCTGTACCAGATTTAAACCCTATAGAGAATGTTTAGTCTGGTCAGTGTCCAGATTTAAACCCTATAAAGAATGTTTAGTCTGGTCAGTGTCCAGATTTAAACCCTATAAAGAATGTTTAGTCTGGCCAGTGTCCAGATTTAAACCCTATAGAGAATGTTTAGTCTGGTCAGTGTCCAGATTTAAACCCTATAGAGAATGTTTAGTCTGGCCAGTGTCCAGATTTAAACCCTATAGAGAATGTTTAGTCTGGTCAGTGTCCAGATTTAAACCCTATAGAGAATGTTTAGTCTGGCCAGTGTCCAGATTTAAACCCTATAGAGAATGTTTAGTCTGGCCAGTGTCCAGATTTAAACCCTATAGAGAATGTTTAGTCTGGCCAGTGTCCAGATTTAAACCCTATAGAGAATGTTTAGTCTGGCCAGTGTCCAGATTTAAACTCTATAGAGAATGTTTAGTCTGGTCAGTGTCCAGATTTAAACCCTATAGAGAATGTTTAGTCTGGCCAGTGTCCAGATTTAAACCCTATAGAGAATGTTTAGTCTGGTCTAGGTCCAGATTTAAACCCTATAGAGAATGTTTAGTCTGGTCAGTGTCCAGATTTAAACCCTATAGAGAATGTTTAGTCTGGTCAGTGTCCAGATTTAAACCCTATAGAGAATGTTTAGTCTGGTCAGTGTCTAGATTTAAACCCTATAGAGAATGTTTAGTCTGGTCAGTGTCCAGATTTAAACCCTATAGAGAATGTTTAGTCTGGTCAGTGTCTAGATTTAAACCCTGTAGAGAATGTTTAGTCTGGTCAGTGTCCAGATTTAAACCCTATAGAGAATGTTTAGTCTGGTCAGTGTCTAGATTTAAACCCTGTGAGGAATATTAGATATACTGATTACATTTGAGATGTTTCCACTTGATAAAATATCTAATATTCCCCAAAATTAAAAAAGGGTCAATAAAAACAAAATAAAAATGGTTTTGATATGACAGGCAGGATGGATAGATAGATAGACAGAGAGTCGCAGACAGACAGACAGACACACTCATACACACCCTTTTCCCAGATCTCCAGAGAGGGACATCAATGACTGGTTCACAGGCTCAGAGTGTGTCTGATGTGTCTACAGTGTTAATGTCAGGCCAAACCTGTCACACTGTCATAGAGCTGTTCTAAACAACACACACACATATATACACACACACACACACACACACACACACACACACATACACACACACACACAAACACACACACACACACACACACATACACACACACACACACACACACAAACACACACACACACACATACACACACAAACACACACACACACACACATACACACACACACACACACAAACACACACGCGCACACACACACACACATACACACACACACACACACACACATACACAGACACACAAACACACACACACACACACACACACATGCACACACACATACACAGACACACAAACACACACACACACCCACACACAAACACACACACATACACACACAAACACATACATACACACACATACACACACACATACATACACACACATACACACACACGCACACACACACACATCCTAACACACTCACACACGCACATACATCCTAACACACACACACTCACACACATCCTAACACACACACACACGCACACACACATCCTAACACACACACACACATCCTAACACACACACCCACAAATCCAAATTGCTTCCTATTCACCTGATGCTTGACGTAATGTCACATTCCACCTTAAATGCTACCACTTGTACAGGTGTGAGAATGTGATTGCAGCACCGTTTAAGGTGGAACCGAAAATAAACAAAACATGCTGGCAGATAGGAACTTCATCTCCCACAACCTCAGCAAGATCCGTGTCAGTTTGCTCTGCACATTTCACTCCAGACAGTTTCCCAAACTCTTGGACAACATGGAGTAGCTTCGCTCTGCGTTTAACACTGAAGAGACTAAAGAGAAGAGCAGCTCCACCTTTATTAGCATCACTAACCCAACAGCAGCCTGTAAGCTTCTACGTTTTGTGTCTGTGTGATCATGGTGGCGTCTCGCAGTAAACCAGCCAATCAGAGCACAGCTCCTTGGATTATTTATGAGTTTGGTGAAAAAGGGAAACAGCTCGTTTTTGTTCAAAAGCCAAATCAAATCAGATGGTGTAGGTGGGTGTGTAAATCCGCATCTGGCCATTTTTAGCATGGTGTTATTTCAGGCTGGTCATTAAGTCAGGCACGGAACACCTCGGCTGATTGCCTGCTATGCGTACGACCGGCTAAATTCATCAGGGTGCTCATGTGCGCTGTTTAGGCCTGCACACTCCTGCCGGCTGGAGGTTTCTCTGGTGTGGTCGTTTTGAGGACCTTCCTGCTGCTGTCTCTGCTTTGGGCTTTCCATGTGCACAGAGTAGAGCCATGCCTTCATATACGGCTTAGTGCAAATGGAAATGACTAGCTGGCAGTAGCTGATTCTGATCAGGTGATCAGCCGATCGCTGACGCTCATACATAATTGGCTACATTTGTGGAATATGCCCCGGAGGTCACCTGACACTAGCTAGACCATATGGAAATGAAGTGGTACTAATTAAACTTGAACTCTGGAGATCATTCATACTTGCATAACATGTGCTATGGATTATTCAGAAATGCACAAAGTGCATCACTATCGTTATCCGATTCATCTTCTTCTTCTACTTCTTGGTTGAAAGATTTGGGTCTGCTAACTAGCTCCGCAGTTTGCGAGGTATCAGCGCTGTTCTAACCCTGGAATGTTTGGTCTGATCAGGAATACTGTGCCTCTATACAGATTTTCATCTGATTTATGATTTTTGGAAAACTTACGATTTGGTTTCCCATTGAGAATGAATGGGGTAAAAAACTACACATCTACTGTAAACCTGCTCAAGCAAAATCACAGTTTCACATACACTGGTAGACCTCCGGGCACAAACCTGACCTGCTCTCATCTGTTTTTCTTTTTTCCCCATCCCTCTTTTCTCCCATAGAGTCCCATTCATTGTCAGCCCCATTCAGACCTTGCTGTTTCCGTTAGCCTAAAGCCAGCAAACTGCATGTACAGCCAACCTGACTTCTCTGTGTGTCGTTTATTCATCCCTCCCTTCCCATAGACTCCCATCCATTTTTAAAAACACCTTAGCATCCAGCTAGCAGCAAGCTTAGCTGCACAATCACTCTGCATGTTGCTCAGGAAAGTCACTTGTTAAGTTACAACTAATAGATAGATAGATAGATAGATAGATAGATAAATAGATAGATAGAAAGCCCAGTCCTCTAAGAGCTTGGCCAGGAGCTCAAACAGGGGAGCAGCCGGGAGCTCAAACAGGGGAGCGGCCGGGAGCTCAAACAAGGGAGCAGCCGGGAGCTCAAACAGGGGAGCGGCCGGGAGCTCAAACAGGGGAGCGGCCGGGAGCTCAAACAGGGGAGCAGCCGGGAGCTCAAACAGGGGAGCAGAGCAGCCAGGGGCAGTCACAGCAGGAGTGAAGACACTGAGTCAGGATTACTGCAGCACGGAACAACAGGAGGCTTAAACCTGGACACTAAACCACTGGTGGCTACAGCACCATGTAGAATCCTCCACTGGAGGTCCCCAGAACGTCTTGAGCAGAGGGCTCTATACAGGAGCCTCCTGGAAGAATTCAGACCCCCAGGAACAGAGACACAGGCTTCCCACTTACAGCCACTGCGTCCCCTCAACTCCTGGTTTTCCCCACACAGAGAGAGGGGGAAGATGAGAGAGAGAGGGAGAGAGGGATTAAGGGAGAGACAGTACAACAGTGAGAGAGAAAGAGAGAGGGAGAAAGGCATTGAGAGAGAGAGAAGAGAATGACAGAGAGACGGAAAGAGGGATTGAGTGAGAGAGAGCGAGAGAGCGAGAAGAGAAATATGAAAGTGCAGCAAGCTGTTTTTACAAGGGTGAAGTGAATGGAGGCACAGTGAACGAGTGTGCGTGTGACTTTGAGTCTGCTATGATGGTTAATCATGGTTATTCATGAGGCTAGTTAGTGTTGCCTCGCCTCACCCCTCTCTCCCCGCCGGCGTCCACAGCATAGCCTCAGCCTGTACAAACACACCCTGCGTAACAGCGCAGACCAGAGCGGAGCTGATTGCTTTAGATTACACCAGTAACACAGTCCCTGATCACCAGAACAGCTCCGCTTCACTCTGAACACACTAAAGTCATACCGCACCAGAACGGGCCCAGCGCTCCGGGCCTAAAGGGGAAGACCAACATGAGTGGAAGCACAATGTAGGTGTTTCTAATAAAGTGGCCAGTGAGTGGAAGCACAAGGTAGGTGTTTCTAATAAAGTGGTCAGCGAGTGGAAGTACAAGGTAGGTGTTTCTAATAAAGTGGCCAGTGTGGGGAAGCACAGGGTAGGTGTTTCTAATAAAGTGGCCAGTGAGTGGAAGCACAGGGTAGGTGTTTCTAATAAAGTGGCCAGTGAGTGGAAGTACAAGGTAGGTGTTTCT
>JAMWET010005853.1:25000-87500 GCA_024036415.1 Prochilodus magdalenae
ACTACAGATAGCTATGAATCTTAACGCGCTACATTATAATGGTACACCTCCATAACAGGAAGAGGAAACTAAACTAGGCACTCCTGGGACACTTCTCATGCTGGCCACCAGAGGTCCAACTCACCGGAGTTCTGAGGTTTTCGCGCTGGCTCCCTCGCACCTAGCCCCTCCCGCACCTGTCCTCTCACCTGCTGCTCATCCCTAATAATCATCCTCCCCTTTAAGTTGGCCTTCCGATGCCTAGGTGTTTGTGGAGCATTAACCACCATATTGGCTTCTGTGAGCGCTTCAGTGTTCCTGAAAAGCCCCTGGTTAACTTCTGTTTGTTGTTGTTTCAGAATACTCCCTCAGTTCCGGGTCCTTGACTTCTCTGGCTCCTAGTTCGGTGTTTTGGAGATCTTCTGAGCGTTTTTCTATTTTGAGACTTTTGGCTTTTTTTTGACAACTTCTGGGCGTTACTGTCTTTGGACTCTTTCTGTTTGTATATTTGCTGCTGCATATACAGGGGTTGGACAATGAAACTGAAACACCTGGTTTTAGACCACAGTCATTTATTAGTATGGTGTAGGGCCTCCTTTTGCGGCCAATACAGCGTCAGTTGGTCTTGGGAATGACATATATACTGCGTCCTGCACAGTGGTCAGAGGGAGTTTAAGCCATTCTTCTTGCAGGACAGTGGCCAGGTCACTACGTGATGCTGGTGGAGGTTCGTCCTTCTTGGTGGTATGCTGACATTACCCTGGATACCGTGGCTCTTGATACATCACAAAGACTTGCTGTCTTGGTCACAGATGCTCCAGCAAGACGTGCACCAACAATGTGTCCTCTTTTGAACTCTGGTATGTCACCCATAATGTTGTGTGCATTGCAGTATTTGGAGCAGAACTGTGCTCTTACCTGCTAACTGAACCTTCACACTCTGCTCTTACTGGTGCAATGTGCAGTTAATGAAGATTGGCCACCAGGCTGGTCCAATTTAGCCATGAGACCTCCCACACTAAAATGACAGGTGTTTCAGTTTCATTGTCCAACCCCTGTAGTTGGTCAAATAAAGCCTACCATGGATCCGACACCTGTGTCTGGCCTGCCAACATTACAACTATGAGCCGTTTGACGTGTAATCACAAAAATGCTGAAAGAGTTGATTCCGAATGGTAAGATATACGCCCTCAAACCAGGAAGTAAAATTTGTGGGTGAAGATGTTCCGCCATGTTGTTTTATGCATTGTCTGCAGATTTCTGCTTACAGACTGCAGAAACATAATCGCTCACCTTCCAGACCAGTGGAAAATGGGGCCTGTTGGTGAGAAAGAGCCTCAGCTGACTACAGATGTGGTGTAGCATCAATAGACTAACGGGACAGGCCAAGATTCATTTTCTGTCCTGTCCACTGGACTGGCTTAGTTAATGAAGCACGCCATCTCGGTTGTTCGGCCAGCCTGGACTTCCAATTGAGCAAACGCAGGCACTTCAGATGGCGTAGCTCCTGAGTGAGGGTCTGACCCTGACCCTGAGTATCTACTCCCATTGAGTGGGCCTTCAAGCATGACCAACACTGATCTGTTTGCACGTAAATGAACATGAGCCCACAGCGAGGCACGTGCAGCGAATGCAAAGGGGCTGGCTAAAGCTAGCATGAGGCAAGTTATGAAAAGCATTAGCGGTGACACACTCCTTCATTTAGATGCAGTTCCGAGCACCGGATTGATCAAATGCCATCGAGGTTTTGTCTGACATCTGACATTTTCAGTCCACCGCTGTTTTATGAACACTAGCGCTAATCAAGTCAAGGAGACCATAAGAACGAGTGCAGCGTGTACAAGCTGAAGCATCTGTGCTGAATGATAAACCGCGACCATCCCACGTCCACTGAGGACACGGTGGAGGCAAAACCACAAGACAAAAACCCAAACAGGTAAAAGTTTTTAGCATCGATCTCGCTCCCGGAATCACATCCCCGGCTAACGATTCCGTCTCCCTCGCTCGGCTGACCTTACTGATGAAGAGACCCCTCAGAAATAGCTCCTTTATTTCCTTCTCCAATCTGCCTTACCACTTCCTAGGCCCCCATCCACCCCTCCCACCCTTTGCCTCACGATGGATGATTCCGCCTCTCGTTCAGAGCGAAGGGGCATAAATCGCCCGGAGCGCGTGCGTCACAGAGGTCCGCATTGATAACAGCTGCCAAAAACAGCAGCGGGCGGATAGATGGGCTGAGCTATTTTTAGGCCCTCGTGTTTATGGCGGCCGAAAGGAGCCCGTTAAACACCGCGCCGCAGAGACGCTTCGGAGTCGTGGGCCATCAGATGGTGCAGGTCGTGGCGGCACATGCCGGTAATTAATCTTGTCTGACACGCTTGATAAACACAAAGCGGAGTTAATTAGTGTCTGATGACGACGGATTGATACAGGTGACTGGTACTTACTCTGCATTAGAGGATGAAGAAGGAGGTGAATCAACTGCAATAACAATCATCATCATCATCATCATAAAACAAGTGTATTATCTAGTGGACTTAAGCCCCTCCCCCCTTTTACCAAGAACCACAATCACAGGCCACCTCCCATTTAACTTGATGTGAATATCAAGCGATTATGAGCTGACGCACCTCAGTCTTGATTGAACTGTCGCTTTCCTACGACCCAGTCATTTTCATAAGTGCCTATTGCACTGTCACTCATTAGCACAGGATGGATACAGCTAATAGGTGGTCTATGAGGTGATATTCATTAGACTGTCATTGGAAATGACATGGAAACTGTATGCCCATGTGAAACTAATACCTGTGATATTCCGTAATTGTAGGTATTACTCTTGATGGGGTGGGAACGTTCCACTCATTTCCAATATATCTAGATGCCGCTGCTGACCCATCCGATGATCCTGCTATTTAATCACAGATGGTTTTTTTTTCCTGCTTCATAAACTGTCAAATTACAGTTTTTCCAATTTTTCCATTTTTACAATGTGGAAATACTGAGGGCGTTTCATTTAGACTTTCAGGTCTGTTGTAATTCTGTTGTCTGTTGTAATTCTCATAGGACTCAGTTATCGACTGTCCTCTATTCAATAATGCATATATTTGTAAATTCCTATCCTGCACTGTAAAATACATGTTTATTTACAAGCAAGTGAATTTGGTTTATTCAACCCAAAATGTACTTTGGACGAACAATTCTGTAAATGAATGTCAGTTTTGAGTCGAGTTAAACTTTAAACAAATTAGATCATTTTTTTTAGATTTCCATTTTTACAATGGGCAAATACTGAGTGAGTTTCATTTAGACTTTCAGGGCTGTGTGTAATTCTCATAGGACTGAGTTATCGACTATCCTCTATTCATATAATTGTAAATCCTATCTATCGTAGATAGCTTTTGTGGTTTTCCTGCACTGTTAAATTTTTACTGTTAAAGTTTAATTGACCCAAACTGAAAAACAGTTACTCTAAGTGAATTAGGTTTATTCAACCTAAAAAATTACTTTGGACAAACAGTTCTTTAAATCAAAGTAATTTCTGAGTCAAGTTAATCTGCGCTTTTTAAAGTTTGGAAATACTGAGCGAGTTTCATTTAGACTTGCAGGTCTGTTTGTTATTCTCATTGGACTCTAACAGTTATACTTTATTCAATATTGCATAGAACTGTAAAATCTTACCCTTTTTAGATTGCTTTAGTGCTTGTCTTACACTGTATAAAATTTAATTGATCCAACTAAAAAAAAAGTTATATAATTTAAAGTTATATAAAAGTTAAATAATTCAGCCTCAAAAAAGGACTTTGTAAGTATGGTTCTTTTTAATCAAGATTTCTGTTGAATTAAGTAAAACTTATTCATTTCCACAAATTGAAGTATTTTTTTAGGTAGAAATACTGAGCGTGTTCATTTAGACTTTAAGATCTGTTATTTCATTGGTACTCTCATAGGATTTATAAGTTATTCTCTATTCAATATTGCATATAATTGTAAATTCTTATCTATAGATTAGATTGCTTTTGTGCATGTCTTGCACTGTAAAATGTGTTTCATTGGTCCAACCTAAAAACAGTTACTCTAATTTGTTACAAGCAAGTAAATTAGATTTATTCAACCTAAAAAAGGAACCTGTATGAACAATTCTTTCAATTAAAGTCATTTTTGAGTTGAGTAAAACTTATTAAATTCCTTGTAACAAATTAGAGTAAATTTTTTAGATTGTACTTGGAAATTAGACTTTCAGGTCTGTTTGATATTCTCATGGGACTCTAACAGTTATTCTCTATTCAATATTTCAAATAACTGTGAAATCTTATCCTTTTGACATTGCTTTGCGCTTGGCTTGCACTGTAAAAACTTGTTTCAAGGAAATGAATAAAGTTTGTCCAGCTTCAAAAAAGGACTTTGGACAAAAAATTCTTTCAATCAAATTATGTTTGAGTTAACCTGCACTTTTTAAAGTACTGAGTAAATACTGAGTGAGTTTCATTTAGACTTGCAGGTCTGTATGCTATTCTTATTGGACTTTAACAGTTAAATTTTATTTAATATTGCATATAACTGTGAAATCGTACCCTTTTAAGATTGCTTTTGTGCTTGTCTTGCACAACATTTCATTGATCCAACTTAGAAGAAGTTACTCAAGTTAAAAGTAAATTAGATTAATTCAAGGTCACTTTTGAATCCAGTAAAACTTATTCAATTCCTTCTAACAAATTTGAGTAATTTTTTTAGGTACAAATACTGAGCTAGTTTCAATTAGACTTTCAAGCCTATTTGTCATTATTATTATCTCATTGGACTCATAACAGTTATTCTCTATTTAATATTTCATATTACTGTAAAATCTTATCCCTAAAAACCTTTAAAAAATTACCTCAATTTGTTTCAAGGAAATGAATTAAGGTTGTCCAGCTTTAAAAAAGGACTTTGGACAAACAGTTCTTTCAACCAAATAATTTTTTTGAGCTGAGTAAAACTTATTCAATTGCTTGTAAAAAGTTTACAGTGTGCTATCTGGTGTGGACCAGAAAAGGTTGAGCTCTAATTTTAAATCTTGGTTCCTCTTGAGGTTTCGTCCTCTTGCTTTGAGAGATGTTGAACCCAGATTCTCTGTGAATTTGTTTTGCTGTAAATGGCGCATATAAATAAATCTTGACTTTACTTAACTTGGAATGTGCCTCTTCTCTTGGCTTAAGGTCAGGGTTCCTTGCACGTTTCACTACCCAGCTAGCAGGTTACATTTCCAGAACTTTGGTGAACATTACCTACAAGTTCTAATTAAGTTTAAAAGAAAGTCTTTTCATCAAATGTTCAAAGCATGTTTGGAAGATGTTTATCATTTCAGATAATGGTCCTACATAACATTCTAACTAGGACTGCCCTCTAGAAGTGGACGAGTCGAATCGTCAGTCAGAGACCCTTCTACTGAGAACCTTCGAGTCGACTGACAACAATGACCTTTTTTTCCGTAAAACAGACTAAAGCTTACAGAAATGCACAAGAACATTAAGAATGTAAAATGACATTTTAATAATTATTAAAGGGGAATAATAAATATATATTTAAGTTCTAGCTGGGCTTTGACACATGCTTGCTAGAAAAATTTAATCCACGTGACGGCATGGGCTGGCAGTTCACCGCTGAAGGAAGCTAAAGCTGTGAAGCTGAGAAACAGTGAGGGAATGACAGACAGTGGCGGAAAGAGAATCTGAACTAATTAAACCGAATTCTGCGCGTCACTTACTCAGACATCGAACTCTGCTTCAAATGAGGGAGCTGACTTTCGTTTTAAAAAAACTGACCGAAGACGTCATTATAATTCCGTTATTTTAGAACCTAAATTACAGATATTTATATTTATTCGTCTACAGCTGAGATTATCTTTATTTAAGGATAAGTACAGTCACTTAATGTGCCTGCCGATAAATGAGAGATAATTATTTCAGCGGGTAATATAATAATTAAATGGTTTCAGGTCTGCCGTTCTTCTCTTCATCTAAAAATAATTTAAATATGGACTGATCTGGTTTTATTTAGCAGTTCATTATTTATGAGAGATGAAAGACGAAGGGTCCTCCTGCTGAAGAAGCTGTTAGAAGTGAAATTAAAAAGACTGTAAGCTATAAGCGCTAATGTTTAGCATAAATGCGAGCTGCTGCCCGACGCTGTATCCTGTAATTAAATTAGGCTCCAATTCAGATTGTTCATCATACGCCATGCCTGTGACTCTGCTGACTTTCTAAATGAGGAGGATCAGTTCTGAACCGTATGCAAACTAATTTACTGATTACTAGATAACATCCAGATGTCTTGTGGGCAAAAGTAGTTGGACAGCCAAATCTTGTTGTGGAACGGCTACTACAGCACCAGGTATGAGTGTAAAACGTATAAGGAATGGACTTATATATATATATATGCTTCTAGAGGCCTGCCAACTGCAGCAAAGGCCATGTCCCTAATACCTTTGTCTCGTATCAGTACTATATCAGTGTCACTGCTGCGCTGAAAGTGGACCATCAATAAAATAATGCCTGGTCTGTTGAGGTCCTTTGGTGGTCCCTTTCCACTGATGAACAAAGTGAAGGGGGGGTGATAAACTGCTGAAACAGATGGACTGTTGTCAGTAATTGCTAGACAAAATGGCCAAGGAGTGTAGGAAGGAGGTGGGAGGAGTGAGCGGGGAAGAGATTCAGTTATTTGCTTGTTGAATGGGAATCTGTGGAAACGACACAAGCTAATAGAAAAACTGAAGTGTTTTTGTTTTTTCGGGAATTCATTTCACATCTTAAATTTACATACATCATCAACCAGTTGATCATAAAATAATTTTTGGATTTGATATTGCTCAGTCCTTAAAATTCAACATCAGCCCAGAATTCAGTTTCAGATGCTACAATAAAGATTCATAACTATACCATTAAAATCAGATTTTTACATTTAAAATTTTCGAAAGTTAGTGCAGACCTGTTGGACCTGTTACCGGATCATTCGTCTATCGCTGTACATGGGGGCGCGGCCAGGCAGCAGCCTGTGTGAAGCCTAACAGGAGCGCCAGTCTTGGAATAAAAGTGACTTATATCAAGCGGTGTTATGTAGTTAGAAGTGCCTGTTTCCAGGCTCCCGGAGCATTTGCTTAAAGTGCTATGTTTTATTTGTCTACATCTTTTTGCTCTATGCTAACGCTACAGGTGTCAATCTACCCCCTAGGCTCATTCTCAAACCAGATATTCCATTGTTTTTATTAGAGCAGTATCGGAAAGTCCTATCCCCACCAACAACAACAGCAGCAGCAGCAGCAGCAGCAGCAGCAGCTTAACACAAGTCAGGAACGTTCTGTCAAGTGTTCACAAGCTTTTGTCGTTGATCACGGTGGTGGACTGGGTAAACCAGATGGGAGTCTTGGCCACCAAACATCTCCTAATCGAAGTCCAGGAGAGCCAGCAAAAATAAAGAGTGGAGGTCATGCTCCACCCTTTTCCACCTTAATCACACAACAGACACTGCTGAAGGCATTGTAGCTGATGATGCTACCAACCCACCATACATCAAATACATACTGAAAAACAGCTGGACTATGTACTTCAGAAGATGGATGGATGGACGATTGATTTTTTACTGACTGATATGCAAATTGAGCAATTGCAGACCATTTACTGCAATGTGCATGCAATGAAAATAAGCTTATGATGAATAAGGCGGTGTCCAGGTTGGCAAATTCCGAGGATATTAGAGAATAATGTTGTTATTAACAGCTTCAAACTTCATTCAGGAATATCTTTTAAAAGTACAACAGCGTGAGTGTTGAGTATTATCTCGCTGACAACTGAAGACAAAGATGACAACTGATCACTACTAGCATTTAGCTAGTTGTTTGTTTTTGGATTCACAAAAGCAGTGCATGGGTAATATAATATAGACACGGGTATAATCCAAAGAGCAGCTGTGATTAAGAAAGATATAGAAGTAGTATATCTGGAAAAAGAAATCTCTCTTTGGGGACTAATTTCACTTAAAGAAAAAAAATGCCACACAGTATCTCATACTTATGACTTAGCATCTTATAATTATGACTTAGCATCTTATAATTATGGCTTACTATTTAACATCTCATAATTATGATTTACTATCTCATAATTATGCCTTTTATCTCATACTTATGACTTAGCATCTCATAATTATGACTTAGAATCTCATAATTATGACTTAGCATCTCATAATTATCTCATCTCATGGATGCTATAGCATCTCATAATTATGACTTAGCATCTCATAATTATGACTTAGCATCATAATTATGACATAGCATCTTAGAATTATGACTTAGAATCTCATAATTATGACTTAGCATCTTATAATTATGACTTAGCATCTCATAATTATGACTTAGCATCTTATAATTATGAGTTAGCATCTTATAATTATGACTTAGCATCTCATAATTATGACTTAGCATCTTATAATTATGACTTAGCATCTCATAATTATGACTTAGCATCTTATAATTATGACTTAGCATCTCATAATTATGACTTAGCATCTTATAATTATGAGTTAGCATCTTATAATTATGACTTAGCATCTCATAATTATGACTTAGCATCTCATAATTATGACTTAGCATCTTATAATTATGAGTTAGCATCTTATAATTATGGCTTAGCATCTTATAATTATGACTTAGCATCTCATAATCATGACTTAGCATCTTATAATTATGGCTTAGCATCATATAATTATGACTTAGCATCTTATAATTATGACTTAGCATCTTATAATTATGGCTTACTATTTAACATCTCATAATTATGATTTACTATCTCATAATTATGCCTTTTATCTCATACTTATGACTTAGCATCTCATAATTATGACTTAGCATCTCATAATTATGACTTAGCATCTTATAATTATGAGTTAGCATCTTATAATTATGGCTTAGCATCTTATAATTATGACTTAGCATCTCATAATCATGACTTAGCATCTTATAATTATGGCTTAGCATCATATAATTATGACTTAGCATCTTATAATTATGACTTAGCATCTCATAATCATGATTTAGCATCTTATGATTATGACTTAGCATCTTATAATTATGGCTTACTATTTAACGTCTAATAATTATGATTTACTATCTCAAAATTATGCCTTTTATCTCATAATTATGACTTAGCATCTCATAATTATAATTTAGCATCTCATAATTATGACTTAGCATCTTATAATTATGACTTAGCATCTCATAATCATGATTTAAAATCTTATAATTATGACAGCATCTTATAATTATGACTTAGCATCTTATAATTATGGCTTACCATTTAACATCTTATAATTATGATTTACTATCTCATAATTATGCCTTTTATCTTATACTTATGACTTAGCATCCCATAATTATGACTTAGCATCTCATAATTATGACTTAGCATCTTATAATTATGGCTTACCATTTAACATCTCATAATTATGATTTACTATCTCATAATTATGATTTACTATCTCATAATTATGCCTTTTATCTTATACTTATGACTTAGCATCTCATAATTATGACTTAGCATCTCATAATTATGGCTTACTATTTAACATCTCATAATTATGATTTACTATGTCAATTACGACTTAGCATCTCCTAATTATTTTTTAAAGTGGTGGAAATGTGCTTCTAGATTTATCTGCCTCCGTTCCATGAATGAATTTCAGTGGGTTTAACTGTCTCAAAGCTATTCAGAAAACAATATGTCAGAAATTTGCCAGCGTATTCATAACCATTTCCCATAATAGCCATCCGCGCCAAATGTGAATGTCTTTCAGAGCTACAGAAGCTATGGACATCTGGTTCCAGTCACCACCACTATAAAAAAAAGTCTTATGAATTTTTTAGAACACATCAGAACTCACAGTGGACTTCCCTGCTAACAAAACCGGCATCATCCTGTCTCCTAAAAGCAGCCTCACCAAAGCCCACTACTTAACAGCTACCCCTGGTGTCCCTACCCAACCTGCTAATGCACTTAAGAGTGACTGAACATGTTTAATCTCTGACTACTGCCCATGCTGGACAACAAATAACAGCAGGTCATGAGCTGTGAGCAGTTCCGCTGCCTCAGCAAGAGCAGGCCGGGGTCTCCCGGACGGACATCACGGCTGCCAAAGGGTGATTTCAGCATTATCCTGCCTCTTAGCCCTTGCTTATCCTAGTGATGCCACTGCTGATTGCCCCTACTGAGTGGTCATCCTTTCTGAATGCCACATAAGTGTTTTTGGGTGAATCAGAGCTATTTATGAGCAGGCTTTGAAGACTGAGGAGCATCTGCTAGCGGCAGATTTAACAGGCTAGCTCTTTGGCAGATGCTAACAATCTAGCGGCGCCACGAGGAGCAGTTCGCACAGGGACACTTTTAACTGTCATACTCCATACTTTACGTCAAGCTATTCGTCTCAAGAGCTGTCCACTGAATCACAAAAGCTGATAAGGGTGATGCATTAGCACATTTTAGTAGCAAGCAATCCATGCTAATCAATATGACTCAGTGTTAGCAATATTTCGGAACATTAGCACCACTCCGCAGGGTATCCAATCCTCTAGTCCTGCTGGCAGAGCTAATAAATCTGCACTCTGAGGCACCGCTTTAGCACTCTACAGGAAAACGTGTCAGACTTTGCACTCCATCATCAGGAACACATAAACAATCAGAAAGGCTTTCAGCAACAGCTGGACTGGGAAATTGCTACATTATGACCAATCTTGGTCTAGTTTCTGCAAAGTATCGCAACCTTAAGGTCACCAATCAAGGCTTTTGGGACGCCAGAGGTCGATACCAAGTGGTGAAAGTACATTAGAGGTATTGGTCTCGGAAAAAACGGTCGGCAAAATGTAATTTTCTGCTATAATGCATGTGTTATCCTCCGATCTCCACACACCTTCTGCAGTGACCCTTCCACTTAAAAGCATTGAACTGCATAGTGGTATCAGAGCTTCGCAAACCAGCAGAGGAAGCTCAATTTCAACCTTATGGTGAGACTGACCTGCAGATAATGACAAGGCCTCATAGAGGACTTGAGGTCTTGAGGCATCATGGGTTTCTCCAGGTTTAGCGAGGACTTGCGGTAAGCCTCTTTAGCCTGGCTAACAGTCAGCGTGGACCAAGAGCTCCGCTTCATGAACTTGCCCTCGGGAGCCATAGCCATTCCTTCGCAAGCCGAGCACTTGACGTCGTTGTTGCTCTTGGAGGTCTTTAGCGAAAGGTCCCCGAAGTGGCTCTGGACCGAGTCCGGGTAGCAGTGGCTTATGTGGTCCACGTGGTGGCGGCTCATGACGCTGGGAGTCCGGTAGGTGCTGTCGCTGTCCAGGTTGTCGTCCGAGCTCCACCAGCCGGCGATCCCTGAGCGGTGCTTGGAGTCACCCTTGCGCTCCTTGCTTTTGCTCCTTTTGCTGTGTTTGTGATGGCCGTGGTGGTGCCCGTGATGGTGATGGCCGGCATCCGAGCGCGAGTCGCCCTTGGTACCGTTCATCTTAGATGAGCCTTCCAAGGAGTGAGACTTGGTGAAGAGCTTCTGCACGGAGTGGACCAGGTGCCGGATGCGCCCGGGACTTTCGTTGCGCTGCTCGCTGGTGGTGGTGGTGGTGGAAGTGCGCTGGTACTGCAGTGTGTGGAAGCCGTCCCGGTGGATGGGAAGCTGCTTTTCAAACTGGTCCAGGAGGTTGGCTGGAATTCGGTTCATCTTTCCAGAGCCTCCACCTGACAACAAACAATCAAACAATCAAACAATCCTCACAGCAATGTTCCAACCTCTAGTGTAAAGGCTTCCCAGACGACTAAAGGCTGTTACTGCAGCAAAGCAGGATTGGATAAGCAGTTTCCCACAGACCTTAAAAACCACAATGCAATGATACTGATAACAAATTCCTATAGAACCCCCACCTGCACCGCTACCGCCACCTCCTCCACCTCCTCCTCCACCACCTCCGCCACCGTGAACAGTGGAACCGTCCTCCCGGGAACTCTCGTGATGTGAGCTGTAGTGCATCCTGGGGAAGGTGCTACTGGAGACGTGGTCGGAAGCCATGGAGACAGGCATCACCATGCACTCGGAGTGGATGGAGCTCCGAGGCGAGCAGCGGTGGTGGTCCATGGGGCAGCTGTCCGTGGGGCTGAGCAGGTAAGACGAGCGGGAGTCCGGAACGCCATGCTGCAGGTGGTCCAGGGAGTGGTCACAGTCCGTCAGGCCGCAGGTGTGTCCGGGTGCGATGGTCAGCTGGGGACGGCCGCCTGATAGACCTTTCATATTCCTGGGAGGGGAGGGGCAGCTGTCTTCATCGAAGTACTGGATGGGGGACCATGAATACGGCTGGTCTGAGATGAGACAGAGAGAGAGAGGGAGAATCTGAGTCACAGTTGTCCTGTGGTTATTATGATTCAGCTGTCAGAAACACATTCCAGGTTGTTTCGGAAAAATAACACAAACACCTGATTTGACTAATTAGGAATTACTTCTGGCTCAGCCGTAGCTCATTAGATACCTCAAGTGCGCTGGTGCATGGTTGGAACAAATCCCTGCAAAAAACTGATGCACTCAAGGACAGAGTTTAATAGCCCTGCTGGAGTCAAACGGAAGCACAGGGCGTGGCGTTGAAAGAGGAGCTGGCCTGGAGAAAGACCACGTGCTTACCTACTGCATGTGCCCCGATGTGGCTGTAGGCAAGACACACATCTACATCTACGGCATTTAGCTGACGCTCTTACCCAGAGCGACTTACAAGGGTATTCATATCACAGGTAGTATTGCCCAAGGACCTATTGGTGTAGCACAGCATAGTTACCCAGACCGGGATTCGAACCCCAGTCTCCCACACATGGTTGTGGCTCCTTGCTGAATAGTGGTATTGTCCACTGAGCTACACCAACCACACACTTCAGCAGGTGAACCATAACCTCTTAAACCATTGCACCCCTAAACTTAATGACACCTGGGGACATGATGGACATGGTGAGACACTAGAGCTTAACCTGCATCACACTTTGCAATTCTAGACCCAAGCAGCCTGGAAACATTCAATGCTGTGGACCCCTGTGACTGAAACATACCTAGTAATACCTAACGTAATACCTCCACAAGAATGAATAGCAGCTGCGATATAACGGGACAGGTTTCTGGATGTCTTGCATCAAGGAATTGTGGGTCAGATTTGGTGGATGCCTTCCCTGGCACAATTCCGAGGAGACTTCCCTGTAGACTGGGATTTTAGCCACCGCTGGTAGACCCGTACGACCGTAACCTTCCGTACACCTGCAGATTCAGCTACTTCCTTCACACTATGGTCTTTGGTCACGCCCAAATGCGGTCACTACTTTCAGCCAGTCATTAACATCTGCTCTGGAGCCATTTACCACACATGGAACGAGAAATTCCCTGCACTGTAGCACCTCTTCTCAATCTATGGATCCCGTCACTCACACCCCGCAGTTATTCATAGCCCCATGATCCTCATGCAGCGCCATCTACAGGGGCCTGAGGTTACTACCACCTTAAACACGCAAGTGACTAAGTTAGAACAGCTAACTAAATATGAAAATGTGTCTACAACTTCCATAAACACTTGGACTGGCAAAAATACATAAATGTAGACAGCCCACTATAGTGGGGCTCCTCTTAGATACCACACAAGTGGCCACTATAGTGCCATGTGTCTAGCGCCCCTGGAAAAGTACATACGCCTATTCGTATATCATGACTAGAGTATGAAACATGAAGCGCCATCTGCAGGAGCCTAAAGTTACTACCACCTCAAAGACACACAATGTGGAAGATGCTAAGCTGGTCAACCATCATGTGGGCCTACCAGTGGGCCTACTGGTGTACCAGCACCATACAAGCATGGACGCAGTCACTCACTCATGACTAGAGTATGAAACATGAAATTGAGTCATGGATCACATTACCTATCACACCCCGCCCCACACCGCCACCCCCACCCCGCCACCGTCTTATGAACAGCAGTTGTTTGTACACGGAGTGAGCAGCTGAACTGCCGGGGCATTTTTTAAAATGGCGTAATTGGTGCAGTTCCTGTGGAAACAGGGCGCTTTCCTAAAATCACAACATGACAAAAACTGAAGCTGAGCCCTCCTGGAGGCCTCCTCCGCCAGGCATTTCAGGGGACAGCTAGCAGCTAGCGTTTCCATTTATCCAATGCAAAGTAAAATAATAGCCTATCATTCTGGCACTGCCGCGCCATCCGTCAAAGCCAGCTTCGGAGGGAGAGCGGTGTGAGGTGCGTCAGGATCCGTCCTTGGGAGCCAGTGCTCCGAGATTAAAACCGCGTTTTCTGGAATCTTTCAGCAAGGACGGGCAAGGGGACCCTGGCTGTAACTTAATCAAAGGGAAACCGTCACGGTTTGATCACGCACGCCTCCCTCTATTGCAGGGCAGTCTCGTTTTTTCTTTTTCCAGGTGCCTTTACGGTTTAACCAGGGTGAGGAGTTGTGAGGTTATCTCAGGTGCCTTAGAAACGGGCTGTAGCAGTTTTCCAGCGATATGAGGAACCACATGAACAAGCAGCTCAGTCAGGCTTAGCGATGTTAGCGCAGAAGCTCAGTAAATGCACAAAGCTTGCCTGAATAGGCCATGCATGTCAGCAAACATGACTGAATACCCCAGGAAGGACTGTGCAGTGATGCTAATACACAACTAGCTGGCATCATTTTGCTTCCTCCCTTCATTTCCCCAAGGCTTGCTCTTTAATATTCACGTGAGAAAGTAGAGCTGTGACATTCTGTCTTATCTCTCCGAGCTGAGCTTCCTCACGTTCTGAACATCTTTGCACCGCGGAGGTACATGTGAAGACGCTACATTCGCGCAAGAAACACTATTTTAAGGAGCCGAGAAAACTCGCAGGTACGTCCTGCATATTCATGACACTCGCAAGAACAGAGCTCGGATCTGTCTTCTGCTAACCACCAAATCCCTGACCTTCGCAGGTAAATGTGAGCAAATACGGATCAGGGATTAGTGATATCCGTAGAAGATAGACAGAGGTCACATCTGCTGTGGTGTTGACTCGAGCTTTTCAGGTGTCTCTATGGTAAAAGGTTCATCTGCACTTACTTCAAGATTGAACTGCGGGCCATTGGTAAGACCATGCGGCCGTTTTGGTGCCTGTGACATACTCCCTGCTTGAGGATGGATGTGAGAGGTGTGGACTATGGCTGCATGTGGATGCTTGATTCAATTTGGCCTGGGCTGGACAAGTTCCTGGATCTAGGCCACATCAGTGTTCAGACACTCTGGCATCAAAGAATTGGTAAGTTGGGCCAGATTTGGTGGATGCCTACCCTGGCACAAGTCCAAGGAGATTTCCCTCTAGACTGGGATTTGTGCCACTGCTGGTAGACCCGTATGACCGTACGCTTCCATACACCTGCAGATTCAGCTACTTCGTTCGTTGGAACGCCCAAATGCTCAGTCCCTCCTTTTAGCCAATCATTAACATCTGCTCTGGAGCCATTTTCCACACTGCAGTGTAGCACCTCTTCCCAATCTATGGATCCCGTCACTCACACCCCGCAGTTATTTAAAGCTCCATCATCCTCGTGAAGCGCCATCTGCAGGAGCCTAAAGTTACTACCACCTCAAAGACACACAACGTGGAAGATGCCACACTGACCACCAGCCAAAACCAGCACATGTTCTGTTTTGATGGCTGGAATGCTGGTCAACCATCATGTGGGCCTACCAGTGGGCCTACTGGTGTACCAGCACCATACCAGTATGGACGCAGTCACTCACTCATGTTTGGGCCAGTCGTGGGCTGGAGGTTAGGGAACCAGCCTTGTGACCGGAGGGTCGCCGGTTCGATTACCTGAACTGACAGTAACGACTGAGGTGCCCTTGAGCAAGGCACCTAACCCCCAACTGCTCCCCGGGCGCCGTGGATAGGGCTGCCCACCGTTCCGGGTAAGTGTGCTCACTGCCCCCTAGAGTGTGTGTATTCACTAGTGAGTGTGTTTGTGGGTGTTTCACTTCACGGATGGGTTAAATGCGGAGACTGAATTTCCCCACTGTGGGATCAACAAGGGATTAAAATCTTGGCCGATGGAAGATTCTCCACAAGGGGGAGCAACACAGCTGCACTGAGTGCTTCGTAGGAGCGTTGCTATGCATTAATGATCATGTGATTGTCTTCATAACTGAACAAATACACTCACTTTAGTATAACTAGATAGTCCTGTGGTTTACAGCAGCCTCAGCTGATGTACCAGAGTGCTATAGAGGCCATTAGACCAACAGATGTGTATTCTCAGCATCACATCATAGTTGTCAATGATGCAGGCTTGCTGAACAACTGTGTCTGGCAATGTCTGTCGAGTCGCTGTGGCTGACCACAACCCTTTAAAACATGATATCCGATGAGGTTGCGGCTACACCCTGAGCCCACCCGCCTGGGGACTACATTCCCGAAGCTTTCAACAATCGACTGGTCATGTGGCATCACTGTAGTCCTAAAATTGTGAGCGACCACAACACTCACTTTATGACTAACAGTAAAATCAAAGCCCTCAGACTCGCCGGCTGGATTTATTTGATCTTCTCCGGTGGCCGCCCATCGCACGGGGAGTAAGTACAAAGGACATTTTGCCCTCCTTATCGTATTAGCATTTAAATAGCATTACATCTACCGCAAGTGAGTCTGACAGACGAGCGACTCGCGTCCTCATTTGGCTCCAGAAAGAAGACTTGCAAAACAAAGTTAATAGATAATCAAACCAGGAACAGCTTTCAGAGCCGAACAATATAACCTTCAGAGCTGGCAGAGCCTCGGTTTGAGTGAGGAGTATAAAAACATCTCCAGTCTTTTGTGGATCAGTTGTTCCGCATCGATAAGCTACTGCAAAGCCAGCAGTGGGGAAACACAATAGAGCCAGCAGACTGCCAATGTAACAACACGAGATTTGATTCACTGACATATGAGGTGCATCCTTTTCCTCGGGTTTCTGTATTCCTCAGCTCTTTACAATGGAACATATGCCTTGTTGGCGCCTTTACGTTTACGTGTTACTGGAGGAGCTGTTAATTGAGTTTCCTAGTATGCTACATTGTTGATTTCACATTGTCTGTGTTGTTTAAGCAAGGGCTTTACTTGTGGTGCTCTTTCTTTGACTTCATGAAGTTCATTCATAAAGTTTAACAATCTCAAAAAACCACTAATAATAAAGCAAAAGGTAAATAGCGAAAGGAGATCCAGCCCCGGAAGGCTAATGTCAATATCATGTTCGGTTAAACCACATTTCAACAGAAAGGTATTACCCAAAATGTCACGCCAGGGTGGAGATTTAGCAGTGCATTGGAGTACTGTGGATGCTGTTGCGGAATATACCAGCGTTCTTGATGGTGAAGATTGTTTGACAGGTTTCATCTCTTCAAACACAGGCCTTGTACTTGCGCTTCTTGGTTACTTCCAGTGAACCTCCAGTGAAATTCTGTGGAACTGTAAAAATGGTCACCCAGACTGGTTTCATGTAGAATGGTTCGTTGTAGAGAAAACAATCGCTTCCCTTCTTCATGGTGTAGGTAATATCCACAAACACATCTGTGTCTATGTGGTTCAGATGTGTTCAGTCTGGTGACTATCTTGACCTAACACCCTTCATGTACTGTACCTCTCCACCATCAATATGCTGGTCAGCAGCAATAAGCGAAAACCAACCACTAGCAAAACCAACATATGTTGTGGTATATAAGAGCGTCCTTTGGGTGGTGAAGATGTTAGACAGGTTTTAACACAGGCCTAATACTTGTTACTTCCAACTTCCCAAAATCCTGTAATTCAGTTGTTGAAATTGATGTGGACTGATTTCATGTAGAATGGCTAACTGCAGAGAAATTAATAGACTGATTGATTTTTACTTTTATGCCTCATTGGATCACATGAGCTGCTGTTTACACTGGCTGTAAATTTCATGAAGAATGGACCAACAGAAATGGGCCAAAAATGAGGTTTTTGGTCTCTCCTGTGAAGTTGCCATTTTGGAGATACCTGTTTTTCTTTGGACAGCGACGATATATATATATAATACAAATATTGCCATTTTGTTTACCATCCAAAATTACCAGCAAAATTAGCATATGTAGGTTCTTAAGGTGGTGATGAAGGTTAGACAGGTTTATCCCTCCAAACACAGGCCAAATACTTGTGTCTTGGTTACTTCCAACTTCCTGTAAAAATCCTATAATTCAGTTGTTGAAATTGATGTTATCCAGGCTGATTTCATATAGAATGGCTAACTGCAGAGAAACTAGTAGACTGGTTAATTTTTACTTTTATACCTCATTGGATCACATGAGCTGCTGTTTACACTGGCTGTGAATTTCATGAAGAATGGACAGACAGAAATGGGCCAAAACTGCTTGGAAAGATGTCTGGTTCCATAGACTTCCATTCAAATGAAATGAGGTTTTTGGTCTCTCCTGTAAGATTGCCAATTGATTTTGGAGATACCTGTTTTTCTTTAGACAGTGACGATATATATAGATATATTTAATGCAAATATTGCCATTTTGTTTACCGTCCAAAACCACCAGCAAAATCAGCATATGTAGCAAAATATAGCAGGGTTCTTAAGGTGGTGAAGAAGGTTAGGCCTAATACTTCCGCTTCTTGGTTACTTCCAATGAACTCCCCAAATGCAGTAGTTCGGTTAAAATTGTTTGGTTTAATGTGGAATAGTTCGCTGTGTAGAGAAACTAATATCTAACAGGTAACATCTATAATGTTTATATCTGGCTATTTCATTTCCATTTCCAGTATTTAGCTGACGCTCTTATCCAGAGCAACTTACAAGGTTAATCACATTACAGGTAGGCCAATGTAGTGTTGAGAGTCTTGCCCAAGGACTCTTATTAGTGTAGCATAGCCTAGTCAGTCAGCCCAGGATTCGAACCCCAGTCTCCCACTTGTGGTGGTTGCCATTTGGCGGGTAGTGGTGTTATCCACTGAGCTACACCAACCGTTCATTTATTGGCTAGTTCATTTACTATCTGAAATCACCAGTAAAGTTACACGTTTTCTGAGTGTTTATAAGGTAAACCTGAGGTAAATTTGGAGATACACAACACCCTGGATGTTCTTCACCATGAATATATTTTAAAATCTGTTTTACAACTAAACACCAAAATTAACATTCAAAATCTAAACTAACGTCACCTCCAGATAATAAGACTGTAATAAGTGCACATAAGTGCGTTCATAACCATTTCATATACTCGCTTTATGTAGAATTAAAAGCCCCGGACATCTGGTCCATATCATGGCCCCAACACTATGAACAATGCTGACGTGGAGGATTTCTCAGGAATGGCACTTTTCACACCAAACCACTCTGGATGACTCAATTTACATCTTAACGATTTAATTACGCAGAAATGTAGAAAAAATAACTCTGTGGAAATTCCCCCTCAAAAGCAGTAAAGCGAAGGAGAGAGGCCTTGAAAAGGGCAGAAGAAGAAGAGAAATGGGCAGACACCAGTCTCAGCCAGCATGGACACTTTGTCTTTTGTTCCAAACATTCCCTGGTGGTTAATTAGGGTTCCAAGAAACCGCTGACCCGTAATGAGCTCTTTAGGTCGGGTCAGCTTCCAACTTAATGACGCCAAAGTGATGTTGAACTTGCGAGCAACTGAAAAAGTGAGCAACTTTACTCTATTGACACATGGGTTTATGGGTAATTGCACAAATTAGTACTGATATATCCCCAGATGGTGAACAACCAGTGGTGGAAAGAGTGCTGAAAATGCCTACGACTGGCAGCAGTAACTCAATTAAACCTGCTAGAACGAACAGAATACACCAGCACTGCTGAGCACCAGCAAAACCAGCATGTGTTGTGTCTTGGATGCTGGTATGCTGGTCAGCAGCTATGGAAGTTAATATGGTGGCCACCAGCAAAACCAGTATATGCTGTGTTTCGGATGATGGTATGCTGGTCAGCAGCTATGGAAGTTAATAAGCTGGGCACCAGCAAAACCAGGATATGTTGTATTGCTGGTAAGCTAGTCAGCAACAATGGAAGTTAATATGGTGGCCACCAGCAAAACCAGTATATGCTGTGTTTCAGATGATGGTATACTGGTCAGCAGCTATGGAAGTTAATAAGCTGGGCACCAGCAAAACCAGTATATGTTGTATTGCTGGTAAGCTAGTCAGCAACAATGGAAGTTAATAAGCTGGGCACCAGCAAAACCAGGACATGCTGTGTTCCAGATGATGGTATACTGGTCAGCAGCTATGGAAGTTAATAAGCAGGGCACCAGCAAAACCAGGACATGCTGTGTTCCAGATGATGGTATACTGGTCAGCAGCTATGGAAGTTAATAAGCTGGGCACCAGCAAAACCAGTATATGCTGTGTTTCAGATGATGGTATACTCGTTAGCAGCTATGGAAGGTAATAAGCAGGGCACCAGCAAAACCAGGATATGCTGTGTTTCGGATGATGGTATACTGGTCAGCAGCTATGGAAGTTAATAAGCAGGGCACCAGCAAAACCAGGATATGCTGTGTTTCGGATGATGGTATACTGGTCAGCAGCTATGGAAGTTAATAAGCTGGGCACCAGCAGGGCACCAGCAGAACCAGCATATGTTGAGCTTTGGATGATGGTATACTGGTCAGCAGCTATGGAAGTTAATAAGCAGGGCACCAGCAAAACCAGTATATGCTGTGTTTCGGATGATGGTATACTGGTCAGCAGCTATGGAAGTTAATAAGCAGGGCACCAGCAAAACCAGGATATGCTGTGTTTTGGATGATGGTATACTGGTCAGCAGCTATGGAAGTTAATAAGCAGGGCACCAGCAAAACCAGGATATGCTGTGTTTCGGATGATGGTATACTGGTCAGCAGCTATGGAAGTTAATAAGCTGGGCACCAGCAAAACCAGGATATGCTGTGTTTCAGATGATGGTATACTGGTCAGCAGCTATGGAAGTTAATAAGCTGGGCACCAGCAAAACCAGGATATGCTGTGTTTCAGATGATGGTATACTGGTCAGCAGCTATGGAGTTAATAAGCAGGGCACCAGCAAAACCAGTATATGCTGTGTTTCGGATGATGGTATACTGGTCAGCAGCTATGGAAGTTAATAAGCAGGGCACCAGCAAAACCAGGATATGCTGTGTTTCGGATGATGGTATACTGGTCAGCAGCTATTGAAGTTAATAGGCTGGGCACCAGCAAAACCAGGATATACTGAGTTTTGGATGCTGGTAAACCAGCATGACCAGTTACACCAACACCAGACAAGCACAATGCCAGTTTAAACCAGCACAGAATGCATGGCGGTCCAAGCTGTTTTTTTCCCCACATGGGTTAGCCACCTGAGCTAACCTGTTAGCTTTCCTTCAATGTTAGCTTACATTAGCTTAACCAGCTAGCTAAGCTCTCACAGTTGGATATACAAACAACAGCTGTGGGTTTAACAACGAGCTGTTGTGCTTGTTTTTCTCAAACTACAAGAAAATAACAAGAAATTAGTAAAAGTACATGCTAGCAATTTAGCCTAATTAGCGAGCCAGTTAATTGCCTCCTCAGGCACTCAGTTTACCTTCTAACAGTGATTAATGATAGAGAACCTTTAAATACACTAGTAAAAGTAAAAGTACAGTGATTGAGCTCTACTGAAAATGTACCAAGAGCAATGTACTGAAGTACGGGAAGTACAGTAATTCCTCACTGTCCAGCTCTGTTCATCACATCAGAACCTGAATACAGTGGAAGACAGAGGGACAGTCCAGTCTATCGGAGGGGGAAATCTCTCCAAACTCTCAGAACAATAAGCAGCACTTTGTCCGAACTCAGGCTCGAAGGGAGCGAGGTCAGTAAACAAGGCGATCGATAAGGTCTGCTTGATTATCCATCTCCCCAAAGGTTAAGTGGCGTCTCCTAGGAATGCTGCCTTTTTATTAGAAAATCAAAGAGGGGAAATCGTGTCCTTAACCCCCGGGGACGGCCTCAGAGATCCGGGCTATTCGATTTGGATCCGCTCAGTAGATAAAGCAAACAAGGCCCGGAGCCCGTGCCAGCCGTGCCCACACAGCAGGAAGGAGTGCTGCTAGCGATGATTCACTCGAATCAAAGTAAAAGTGCAATTACAGAGCTTTAAATGTAGATTCACTGCATTTCTTGCTAGCTAAGCTACATTTACTGGCAACTAGCTAACAGCAGCTCACAATAGAACATGTCAGCTAAAATCAGGAATTTACCCCTTTAGTTCCTCAATCAATTAATCAGGAATTTGGTTGATAACTGGCATCAACTACACTAGACGCACTCAGGCTTGAGTGCCCTTCCTAGTGCGGTGAAATGGGCTAAAAGGCCTCCACCAGCAGCACACTAGGGGTATATTCACAGCCTATGACCCAAATCAGATTTATCCACCAATCCGATTTTCTTGTTAGGCTGTTCATGCTATCTTTCAAATGTGATCCATATCAAATATCCAAACCAATACGGATTTGTTTTGATACACATGTCTGTCACTCACACATGAACTCCGCCCCTACCACCCCCCCCCCCCCACTTCCTTTATTTTGATTTCTGAAAGCTGGCAACCCTAGATGCAGCTCCACTCCTGGTTTCAGTTTCATCTTTGCCAGTATCATGGAGCGACCGTGACGTTCCAATGACAGACAGCTGAGTTGATCACTGAGAACCTGTTCAGTTCACTGTAGGAGGGGTCATGACCTCTTCTCTGGTTTGAGAGTCATCCTTGGTTAAACTAGGCTTCCTTTGGTGCCTCAGCCTCATTCACACCGCATCCGGCCATTTCTCTCCAGATCACTTCGAACACGGAAGCAGGTGAAGAGTGCTTTCATAGTTTCTGTACAGAAACACCAGCCCAAATGTTTATGTTTGGTGTAGCTCAGCAGATAACATCACTACCTGCCAGGGAGCCACCACCACATGTGGGAGCCTGGGGTTTGAATTCCGGTCTGGAATTCACCAATAAGAGTCCTTGGGCAAGACTCCTAACACTACATTGGCCTACCTGTAATATGATTAACCTTGTAAGTCGCTCTGGATAAGAGCGTCACCTGAACACTGTAAATGTAAAAGTTTAAGGTCCTGGCAGTAAGAATGTGTGATAGATGTCCAGGTGGATTGACAGATCCAATCTGGTTGTTCAGCCTAAGTCACACTGCTACCTGCTGTATGAACGGAGCCTATGTCATAACCAAAAGAAATTTCAGCAGTTTAAGTGGGCTAAAAGTTTATTACAAGGCCACAACAATTACAATTTTACAGTCCCCCTCTCAATTACTGGTAAAGATGAGTAAAAAAACCTTTAATGAAAGCTTAATGAAACAGCACGGAAAACAATGAGGAAAAATCCAACCCTTAAATGAAGTGCATTATTCTGAGATAAAAAATATGTCATTGAGAAATAACAGCGTTTTAATGAAACCACATGAGCCACAATCACTGGCAGCCCTAGAAATTCTTGGAAACCAAATGTCAGGCATTTATATCCATTTACATTTGACTTTTTGAAGTCGATCAGATTCTCTAGGAACTTTGAAGCACCAATCCAGTTCCTGTTTCACCTCGGCGACACAGACGTCGGATTCCCGTAGTCATTTCTTATCATGGCAAAGACAAGAGAACACACAGTTCAAACTAAGGGGACAGTGTGTTCACCTTCATGTGCACAAATTCAAGCTTCTGCCCAGGTCTGGATCTGGAGCTCCTAGCAAAGCTGTGGGGTGAGCTAAAACGGAGAGTGAGGATCTAGGACACTGGAGAATCTGGAGAGGTTTGGTAAAGAGGAATATTCTCAAATTCCTCTATTTTCCAGTCATATAACATTGTGGTTATAGGAGACGTGTAAGTGCTGTTTAATTGGCAAAGGGAGACTGTCCAAAGTCAAGGATGCTAATTGTGGCACATATGGCTTTAATTTTATCTTTTATTTTTTTTAATTAATCTTTCATTCATTCATTCATTCATCTTCTGTGTCACTTTTCTTCTGGGTCATGGGAGGTACTGGAGCCTATCCCAGCACTCATTAGGTAGAAGGCAAATTACACCCTGGACAAGCCACCGGTCCATCACAGGGCACATGTGGTTTTGTTAATAGTACCTATCTGTTGGACTTTTGTCTCAGAATTAACTGACATTTGGCTTGAGGTTGGATGTTTCCTCATTTTCCACACATGTGAGAATAAGCTCACTTACCAAAAGGTACATTTCTTGTAACGCAGTTTACTCATCTTTACTGGGGGTGCCAATACTTGTGGGGGACTGTAGGACGGCAATTGGCTGTTAAATTGCTAAGTAAGACTTTTTCATAGAAGTGACACATACGGTCTTTACCAGTAACGCCATTCCATCCTCTTTGTCTTTCATTACAGTTTGGATGAAGATTTGAAACCATTTGGTGTGCCAAATATGCACAAGTTGAAGAACCCAAGAGGGATCATATCCTTTTCCGCAGTACTGTAACTCAACTGGAAGAATAATCCAAGAAAATGTCACCTCCACTGGGAAAGTCGGAATGGTGTTCTCAAAACTTTTAACTGGATCATAGCAGTATTGGCTTGGTTTGGATTTGGAGCACAAAGTTCAGGAACATCATGAACATCAAACCCGAATCCCTTGTGTTGATACCATCAGCTCGCTAACTTGTTGCTAGCGCTACCTGCTTTAATGAAGTCTTTACCAACACGGCTCAAATGTGGAAACAACAAGACTCCTACTTCCCAATTCTAAGCACGGCATTGAGTCGTTTATCCAGACATATAGTATAGGAGGAGAACTATGGTTGGGGCCTTTCCCCTCCAGCCCAGGCCGGCTTGTTTGCCAGAAGGCATCAGTGAAGTTATGGCGAATGAGAGGAGCAAGGCCCCCGAGATAGAAGAGTTATATCTGAGGAGAAAAAAAAAAGCTGATGAGACATAGGCTTTTAAATGCACAGTGCCGAGTCAGCGAGACGGATGCCCCACGGAGAAGAGGAGGGAGCTGTTGTTTTTTATTGTGGGGAGCACTTTTACTTCAAAATGCCCTTCAACATGGAGGGCTAGGAGGGAGACCTGTGCCATTATGGGGCCCTGCGTTCCTGAGCTTGGCGATATTCAGGAAGTAACATAACAAAGAAAATGTTTATTAGGGAGAAAAATGTGCACTTGTACTTTCACCGCAGATGCACATGGGGGCTAGCGCTGAATAACAGCCTTCGGTTTCATCGCGACTGTTTAATGCTAAATGGCCCCCACTACCCATCATTCATTACTAGCACTGCTGGCATTGTCAGCACGTTTTTTGGTGAGGTGCTTCTTTAGGGCCTGAGAGAGGAGGTACAGTGCTGCTGACCTTCCCACAAAGAGACACAGTGGGTATGCATAGTGAGACTCAAGAGACTCAAATAGACTCAATACATAGTGAGCTCATTCGCTCCATACCGCCTATACAGGCAGGTGTGGAGGTAGGCAACTTTTTTGACAACTTCCTGGTGGGAAGACAATTAAGTCATAACTGCAACATACACTCATCATTAAAGGAGTAGCTGCAGCCAGAAGGAAGTGTGGGGTTGCAGTGCTGTTGGGAAGGAAGATAAACGTTCCCAGGACCAATAAATGATGATGCCATAGGCCAGGCGACTCAGCATGGAGGTTCCTAATGGTGGCCTACAATAATCCGTCCCATGCAACTTGAATATTCTCACACAGTTTCTGCGTAGGAGTGAGGTGGAGTGGAGGTGGAGTGACACCAGGCCCTCAGGACATGTGCCGCATGACAACACATCATCTTGGTGCCTCAACACGTCCATTCGTTGTTGGTCAATGACCTGGTGCCTTTCTGAGTCACTCCATTACAAACTGGCACGATACCTCGCAGTCGTTGGCGACGTTGACGTGGTGGGTACATGTATTCCTGAGTCATGTAGTCGTCTGCCAATGATGCCGGCACTAACAGGATGACTCATGGAGGACATCACTGTGACTTGGGTCAGGCAGGTACACCAGTAAGGCCAGTCCTTGTTTACGTCACATGTGCGGTCGAGTATGAAACTTGAATCTTTTGCATGTTGCACCAAGTTCCGTTCCTGTCGATTGATTCCTTCTGGGTGCAGCTAAAAGGTAACCTTTACTTATCTCATTCCCACACCTTACTGAGTCATGACCAGGATTTCGGATGCCGTCTTGTAGGCCGTATTGAATAGTAGGCTGTTCGAAACAACAGCATAAGTGACAGAACTACACTATATTGCCAAAAGTGTTCAATCCCCATCCAAACCAATCACTTCCATGGCCCCAGGTGTATAACACCAAGCACCTAAATATGCAGACTGGTTCTACACACATTAGTGAAGGAATGGGTCGCTCTCAGGAGGTCAGTGAACTCCAGCGTGGTACAGTAATAGGATGCCAACTGGGCAACTAGTCCAGTCATGAAATTTCCTCCCTACTAAATATTCCACAGTGAACTGTCAGTGGGATTATAACAAAGTGGAAGTAATTGTGAACAACAATAACTCAGCCACGAAGTGGTAGACCATGTAAAATGACAGAGCGGGATCAGCGGATGCTGAGGCACATAGGATGCAAAGGCACATAGGGCGCAGAGGTCGCCAACTTTCTGCAGAGTCAGTTACTACAGACCTCCAAACCTCATGTGGCTTTCTGATTAGCTCAGGATCAGTGCATAGAGAATGGGTTGGGTTTCCATGGCCAAGCAGCAGCATCCAAGTGTTACATCACCAAGCGCAATGCAAGCGTCGAATGCAGTGATGTAAAGCTTCGCCACTGGACTCTAGAGCAGTGGAGACATGTTCTTTGGAGTGACCAATCACACTTCT
The DNA here is from genome assembly GCA_024036415.1 of Prochilodus magdalenae. NCBI lineage: Eukaryota > Metazoa > Chordata > Actinopteri > Characiformes > Prochilodontidae > Prochilodus > Prochilodus magdalenae. The sequence continues at coordinate 51,838 of JAMWET010005853.1, forward strand.
CCATCTGGCGATCCGCTGGATGACTCTGGGTTTAGCGGTTGCCAGGAAACCAGTACTTGTCTGAGTACATTGTGCCGAGTGTAAAGTTTGGTGGAGGGGGGGTTATGGTGTGGGGTTGGTGTTTGGCAGTTGGGCTCGGCCCCTTAGTTCCAGTGAAAGGATCACTTAATGCTTCAGCAGACTCTGGACAATTTCATGCTCCCAACTTTGTGGGCACAGTTCTGACCTCAACTCTATAGAATACTATTGGGATGAATTAGAGTGGAGACTGAGAGCCAGGCCTTCTTGTTCAACATCACTGTCTGACCTTACAAATGCACTTCTGGAAGAATGGTCAAAGATTCTATAAACACATTCCCAAACCTTGTGGAAAGCCTTCCTAGAAGAGTTGACGCTGTTATAGGTGTAAAGGCTGGGCTGACATCGTATTAAACCCTATGGATTAAGAATGGGATGTTCATTTACACGTGAGGGCAGACGAGTGAATACTTTCTGCAACATAGCATGTAGCTAGCATGATAAAAACACAAAAAGCTAGCTACATTAGCACCATGCACACCTACAGATACCTTCAAAGACAAATGCCGTGCACTGGTCTTCTGTCTTGAATAAAGCCAGTCAGTATTTCTAAGCTATCTTAGAACTGAGACGGCTTTCAGGGGACTTTAAATTGGGAACTAAATTGCTTAAGTGCTAAGTAGACAAATGCTTAGCATGCTAATCTTTCTAGGAATGGATCTGACACTTCTATAGTGACTACTTTCGTCACAGTGACCATAAAGCGATGCTTTGAAAATGAGATATGGTTCTCCTCCCCTCTACACAGGGCACTTGAGGTAAGCGCAGAGTCTCAGAAGCCTTTTAGGCCTTGGACGAAGCCTGCGATGATTTCTGATGTTGCATCAGCACCTTTGGAGATTGGAAAGCGCTCTGTGGTGCTGCTGGCTGGATGCTCTACCCTTAAGGGCTTCCTGGTGCCGTTGCCTCCTCCTATATTGTCTGTATTCTCACACAGCTCAGGCTCGGCTGAATGAAGACAAATCCCTGTAGCCTGCTGCGTGCTAACAGCATGATATGGCGCAATCAGCTACCTACACCTCCATCTACCTGTCAATTCTTCTCCTCCTCTCTGCCTCTGCCTGCGTCTCTCTGCCTGTCTTTTACCCCGCTCTCCTCCCCTTTCTCTCTGCAGGGGGTTAGCAAGGAGAAGCTTTATTGCTGTCACACTGTCACTACAATGACAGCTCCAGGTAGCGAAGACAGATGAACCTATTCGGCTAAAAATGCCTCTTTCTTTTTTCTACATGAGTGGACCAAACCATGCATGCTTCTGTGTGGAAACCAAACAACCAGACAAGATCAGTCCTGTGCAGTAGCTTCAGCTAGCTGTGGAGGCTACGATGCTAGCTAGTATTAAAGCGGCTGGAAGTAGTAGAGCTAGCTTTATCGCTGAAAATCTCTTTTATACATCCAAATTTAGGCACTTTAAACACAACTTAGGCTCTGTACTTATTAAGCCACATGCTCCTACTGTGCAAACCCAGCATACACTCAGTACGCAAGAGGCCAAATCAGAACAGGATCTGCTAACAGGATCCACTGCTTGGGCTATTCGACGCCAGATTCCCATTCCGATTCCATAATTCAAGTCAACAAAATCACCTTGATTTCAAAACCCAAAGACATCTGGCAAAGAGAAGAGATTTGATGACAGCAGATGAATCCCCATTGGCCGAAATGTACCTTCAAGCATGTAATATCTCCATGAGCACCGATAACAGCTGCGACTTAATTGTGCCTGAACTGTACAAGTTTCTGGATGTAGGCCACATCAATGTTCATTCACATTATTTAGCTGACGCTCTTATCCAGAGCGACTTACAAGGTGAATCATATTACAGGTGGGCCAATGTAGTGCTAGGAGTCTTGCCCACGGACTCTTATTGGTGTAGCACAGCGTAGTCACTCAGCCCGGGATTCAAACCCCAGTCTCCCATGTGTGGTGGTGGCTAGTAGTGGTGTTATCCGCTGAGCTACACCAACCACTACACTAATGTTCAGATTCTCACAAATTACATCGAAGAATTGGTCAGTTGGGCCAGATTTGGTGGAGGCCTTCCCTGGCACAATTCCGAGGAGAATTCCCTGTAGACTGGGATTTTAGCCCCTGCTGGTAGACCCGTATGACCGTACGCTTCCATACACCTGCAGATTCAGCTACTTCTTTGTAGCTTTGGCCACGCCCAAATGCAGTCACTCCTTTTAGCCATTTTCCACACATGGAACAAGACATTCCCTGCACTGTAGCATCTCTTCTCAATCTATGGATCACGTCATTCACACCCAGGAAGTATTTACAGCTCCAACATCTTGAGCAGTGCCAACTTTACCACCACTTTAAATACACAAGGTGATCCTGTGAGCTTATTTTTTGAGGCCTAAGGGCAGTACGCTTATCCTTCTTATAGTGTATTTGTGTCTGTTTTGCTCGCCGGTGTGGACAAGAGGAGGATGGGCTCCCCTTTTGAGTCTTGGTTCCTCTCAAGGTTTCTTCCTCTTGCTCTAAGGGAGGTTATTCCTGGGACTGTCACCCTTGGCTTGCTCACTTGAGGTGAGATTCTCTTTAAAGCTTCTTTGTGACAACTTCTGTTGTAAATGGCACTATATAAATAGAACTTGACTTGATTTGATGTGACACAAGTGCACAGTAGTTTGTAATCTTATTGGCCTCATTTGGCCAGATAATCTGTTAATAATCCGACAAATAGCTCAGTCAAACAGAATACATACCCTAGTTAGACTAGACTAGTTAGACTAGGGCCATTCTCAGTACAGTGTCTATTAAACGAGATGGGTAATCCTGTTAATAATCAGCTAAACAGAATTAGCCCACCTGAACACCTGTACATTGCCAAATGGAGAGTTGAAATAAGTTCAGTCTATGTGTATTTGAGTCATAACGGGAGTTTATAACGTTCAACATGGTGGGAGCCAGAAACTAGACTCCAGAGGAGACCAAGTTTATGCTTCAAACTTTTACAGACCTAAAAATAGACGGAGGATGACTGAAAACCTTGCCATAAGGAGCTGTTCAGACAAGTGCTAACAAAGGAAACATGTTAAAAACAGATGGGACTTTCTCAAATGGCCATATTACACAACTCAGAGAGCCAGATTGTCTAGAGCAGCGGGAATGGCTACCAGCCTATGTGTCTCGGAATGTTGCGGGACATGATGTCTTCCTCTCATGCATTCTTCAGTACACCAATATGAGCAGGAAATCAGTGCAATGGGAGGCACTCATGGACTGTGTTGCTGAAAACTCACCGTAATCCTTGTAAATTAGGCTTTCGGAAGCCTAACAATGGGAATCTTGTATTGTTATCTTTAGTGGAAGTATGTTTTGAATGGTGAATGATGGTGTCTATTTAATGGCCTTGTGAGCTCTTTTATATCCATACCCAGGGCTGTCACAAGAGGGTTCATGGATAGAGGGGCTTATCCTGTCCTTGTGGGGGTGGGGTCTGGTGGCTTGGTGGCACAGGAGAATATTTTTAATGAGCCCAAACTGTTCAGCATGAAATTTCAGGGTAGCAACAAGTACAAAATTGACTGAAATGACTAATTGGTCAAACTGGCAGATGGTAGATCTGTCTGTTCGCATTCATCGCGGAGCTAATATGACCTAAACACCATGTTCATCCACTTACAGTACACACAGATCAAGCGATCGTACGTCAAAGCAGTACTATCTCTCTTAGATGAGCTGCAGGTCCTAAACACAGTATATTATTCAGACATGCAGGTTGCAGATCGGTTCAGCCTCAGAAAGAGAGTAATTTGCTCTGTAGGCATGTTTAATGAGCTAGGTGACAGAATTTTATGGTCGTAGTCACAAATATTCTGTTCTCTCAGTTAGGAACAATTAAGCTCAGCATTCATTTACTTAAAACTTAAACAGCTCCTTCTTCTTCATCACTAACCTCCATCAGATCTACTCCTTCAGCTCTATCAGTCTCCGTCTTTCTCTGTCCCTGAGGTACCCCTAAAAGTGGCCTAGCGATGCTCATGTGTACGCATAGGCTACTGCCTTGCGCTAGTAATCATAATTGTTATACCATAAATGTATATTCACTATTTTTACTTGTGCATATTCAGTAAAGCACTCATTATGGTCCCGAAAGTTACCTTTATGGGGGTGTTTAACTTACTGGATAACAGTACAGAAGATTCAGTGAAATAAAAACAGCTACAGTTTCTCATTAAACACACTTCAAAATCTTATGGAAAGCTGTCCCAGGAAAGTGGGGGCTGTTAAAGCTGCAAACCAGAAGCCAACTCTCACAATTCTCGTGGAATGAATGTTCAACAAGCTCATCAGGCGTCCACATACTTTTGGCCATATAATGGATGTTATATTACAATCCTGAGTCCAGAAACTTCCTTACAATGTTTTCTTTTTAAACTGAACGGTTCATTCTTGCATATGAAAGACTGTAATTAGGGTTGTATTGGTGTGGATCTTTTGTGGAAAGGATAGTGGGGGCTGTTATAGCCGCGGCCCGAATAATAATTCTCATGGGATTGATGTCCAGACAGCTTATATACAGGTGTGCTGAACAGATGTCCACATACTTTTGGCCATATAGTGTACATTACATTACACTCCTGACTCTAGAAACTTCCTTAGATTCTTTCTTTCTCAAGTGAACGAAACTGTTCATGAACTATTGATTCTTGCGTACATAAAACTATAATTATTAAAGTTGGATTGGCATGAGGTTTTTGTGGAAAGCCATCCCAGGACAGTGTGAGCTGTCATAGCCACAATCAGGAAGCCAACTCCATAGTAATCCTCAGGGCATGAATGTCCAGTCAGCTCATATATAATTGTGCTGAGCAGGTGTCCACATAGTTTTGGCCATATACTGTACCTCACATCAACATTGTTTCTTGCTCCCTGTCCCAAGTAGAATGTTGCTTAGCATCACGGTAAGTAGGGCTGTTTTGCCTGTGTCCCTTAAAGATTATCCGACCTAGCAACAGCAGCTACAAACCAGAACTAGGTCATATATGGCGTGCTGAACAGGTGTCCACATACTTTTGGCCATATAATATAGGTCCTGTTACATTCCAGTGTCCACGAACTTCCTTCCATTCTGTCTTTCTCTTGCCAGTGTTGATTAAAAAGATTGTCCAACCTAGCAACAGTAGCTAAACAAAACAGAACTTTTGTGGGCGGAGCATGGGCGGGTCAAGGGAATCATTCCTTGAACAATTTAGCAAAATGCCACTTGGCTAATTCCAAGACACAGCAAGATGGTAGCGTTGTTATCGCAGCTAAGGCTCCCCTCTTTAAAAGCCAATCCCTTGCAGAAACGCCTGTCCCAGCTGCCCGGTTTCACTTCTTCTAAATTAATCTCACTTCATTGGAGAAAGTCGCATCAGCAAAGCAAGGGCGCTCTTTCGCTACGCACAGCGAGATTACGCCGGTTCGATAAGCGCACCGGGCTAGCGTTCAAGTGCTTATCGCATAAAGGAGTGAATTAGCAGCGTCGCAACGGAGCGAGTCCTTCTGTTCCGGCTTCTTCTCTCTCTGTCGGCCGCTACAGCACGGCTAAAGACGGAAGCCACTGCGCGGCAGAGAGGAAACGGAAAGAGGATCTGCGGGTTAGCGCGGTTTAGCGGACGTGGAAAGTGGGGCTTATGGACTACAGAGATAAGAGAAGGCAGAGACATGTTTCAGTCCGTGATTCACAAAGACCTACTCACTCTCTCTCTCTCCTCCTCAGTCTTCCTCTTTCTTTCATTCTCTCATTTAAACCGAGAAATTAGTGCAGTTCAGAAAAGAGTTACGAGCGGCTCAAACGTCTCCAGGCATTTTTGAGGAAGTTAACACAGCGGCCTAAAAACACAACGGCTAATCCAGACATGCTTTTAGGCACACCGCGTTGGCGGACGGTTCAACATGTGACGAATCATTTTACTGTACCGTGGGCGAGAGATGATTTGTGAATCAGGTTTGTGCCCACTCAGACGCACAGTGAGTGGGCAGTGGCGGTACAGATTTTGAGGTGGTGGGCTGTTTTTTTTTGGGAGTTGTGGGGGCCACAATATGCGTTTTCATTACTCAGGCCTCAACACACACCCCTCACCCCCCCCACGCCCCGGACCCCCTGGGTGTAAGACAGTGTAGCGCCTTGCCGCAGGAAAGCCCTTTATGAGTAATTCGCTTATGCAACCTTCAAGGACGAGCTGGAAGGCCGGGCTTTGGAAAGAGCTTAAAAATAAGATGCGCGGTTGCCATAGTAACCGGCATTCAAACTTCTGCTGCCGCTGCTGCTGCTGTCCCCGTGGCTTTCCGAGGCGAGGTCATCGTTTCACGTCTTTGTGCAAACAAGTACACTTTATTACATCTGACGGACTGGACTGTGGACTTAGCCCGGGGGGGCACTAGGGATCGGGAAGCGCAGGGGGGCCTTATTCTCACCCACATGTAGCCTTTGAGGAAGACCCAGTGCAGGCTGTGAGCAATCGCAGGGTCGACACCTTATGGATATGTGGTTCAGGGTACTGGGTTTGAAATGGAACAATGACTTGTATGAGCTTGTGGTGTGGATTGTCTACTTAACATCTGTTTACAGCTCAGTCATACAGTACACAGTTCAAGTGTAGTGTTTAGCTGCCTGGCTGTGTCTTGGCCAGCTGTATTCTGTTGGTGCACAAGGCTAACTTGGCATAACCATTTTGAGTGTTGGCCACTATGGCTTGGGTGATCTCAAATCTAATCCTCAGTGATGGAGTCCGAGAAGACGTAATTGTGTGGGTAGGACGCCTCCCTCCCTCTGCCCAGTCACTCAGCACCAAGCTAACATTTGCAGACATCTATTAGCTGACATGAACAGAATTGGCAGTTAGCATTCCTAGCTTCCGAACGCAATGAAATGTCCAATTACATTGCATTAGTGGCAGTCCAAATGACATGTGTTTCCGAGAAAGGATGGCCTTCAAGCTTGGTAGCATCAAATGATAGAGTAAGATCTAGCTAGCATTTGCGTTTAGCACAGCCTACACTGCAAAGGCTTAAAAAATCTCATAAAAACTAAAAACAAATGTTTACAAAGCGCCATGTAAATACGGCTGGTACAAGAGATCATACACCTACGACATGAAGACTAAATTTATGTACAAGAGTGATGGAATTACGAACATATAGAGAGACAAAGTACTGATCATTTAAAGTAAACGAGCTCATGGTGGAGGTAGTATCATGGTGGAGACCTACAGTGTAGTATACTAATACAGTCACATGACCAGTTACCTCACATTTACCTCAGAGCTGTTATTACTGTATCCACTGTTTAGAGCTAGCTGCTGCTAACGCTGCTCAGTTAACCTGAAATACGTTTAGCCTAGCTGTTAGCTACCCTCAGCTATTTCACTCTAAAACTGATCCTCTAAAGCGAGTTCATCTTTTATTAATCTTCAGACCTGTATATTTAACTTTCTGAGGCTCATTCTGATGAAAACCCACCCCACTACAATCACTACACCCACATTTACCTCAGAGCTGTTATTACTGTATCCACTGTTTAGAGCTAGCTGCTGCTAACGCTGCTCAGCTCACCTGAAATACATTTAGCCTAGCTGTTAGCTACCCTAGGCTAGTCCACTCTAAAACTGATCCTCTAAAGTGAGTTCATCTTTTATTAATCTTCAGACCTGTATATTTGAACCCCCTGAGGCTCATTCTGATGAAAACCCACCCTACTACAATCACTACACCCACATTTATCTCAGAGCTGTTCTTACTGTATCCACTGTTTAGAGCTAGCTGCTGCTAACGCTGCTCAGCTCACCTGAAATACATTTAGCCTAGCCGTTAGCAACCCCCGGCTAGTCCACTCTAAAACTGATCCTCTCAAGCGAGTTCATCTTTTATTGATCTTCAGACCTGTATATTTAACTTTCTGAGGCTCATTCTGATTAAAACATTCCCCACTACAATCACTACACCCGCATTTATACTTAGGGTTTGGATGCGGGTGCTCCGCAGTGTTACCTGCCACTGTTTACTCTGGCTGAAGCAAGCTAAGAGCTGGTGAGGCTGCGGTGCATGATGGGATAGAGTACGCCATGAAAATAGCACCCCCTGTATACTAGAAACTCTGGAGTAGAACACCATCCGGGTATCTTCAGTGCACTACAGGTTTACAGTTTGGGCGGATACCGCACATTACATAACACTTTTAGGTAGATTAATACAGACACTGTCACTGGGGGCTAAAAATCACCATTTTTTAAAGATTGGGTTCATTTGTCAGGGAGGTTGGGTATAATGATGGCTAAAACTCCTGTATGACTTCATATATCGTCGCTGTCCGAAGAAAAACATGTATCTCCATTTTTGTTGATTTTTACTTTTATGCCTCATTTGATCACATGTTTACACTGTGTGGAAGTTTGATGAAGAATGGACAGACAGAAATGACTCAGAACTGTTTGGAAAGACGTCTGGTTCCATTGACTTCCATTCAAATGAAATGAGGTTTTTGGCCTCTCCTGTAAAGTTGCCATTTTGGACATACCTGTTTTTTTTTTTGGACAGCCACGACATAATACATTCAATACCATTGACCCACTTGTGTCACTGTCCAGTTACTTCCAAACTGGACTGTCCATAATCTACCTTTATTGCAGGACCATGGGCAATATGTTACTTTAGCTACCCACACAGGCCACAAATGCTGACCAGTTTCAAACAACAAACTTCAGTGAGGGTTTAGCCACTGATTTAGCCACTCATTATAAATCTTTTGCCTGGGCTTGCCTCAGTCTGAATTTGCAGTACAGTAAAAGCATTAGAGCATTCTGTGTGATTGTGTATGGATGCCCATGAGCTGCCCATCTGCACTCCGGCTCTTAGATTTGTATAACTCCTATAACAGATGCAGTAGCATTTAAAAGAGGGGTCACCTGTGACTGAAACATACCTAATACCATGCGATACATCCACAAGCACCAATAACAGCTGTCATGGGATTTGGAGGCCACAGCAATGCTCCGACACTCTTGCATCAAAGAATTGGGAAGTTGGGCCAGATTTGGTGGAGGCCCTCCCTGGCATAATTCCTGTAGATTGGGATTTTAGCCACTGCTGGTGGACCTGTATGAGTGTACCATCCATACACCTGGAAATTCAGGTACACCCTTCACACTATGATCTTTGGCACACCCGAATGCAATCTGCTTTGGAGAGACACTGTAGCACCACTTCTTATTCTACGATCCTGTCCCTCACACCCCACAGGTATTTTTAGCTCCTTATGCAGCGCCATCTGCAGGAGTCTGAAGTTACTACCACTTTAAACATGTAAGTTGAGTCATTTTTAGGATATTTACACCAGCAATATTAGTAAAAATCAGTGGGGACCCAATCTTCCTTCAAAAGAGATACCTTCCTGTCATTGTCGTTGATTAGGATTGAAGCTAAGGTGACTCCAGAAGGAAGTGTTGGTGCCCCCTGGTATAAATGCCATTAAATACACTTGGGTCATTTCAGCTTCTAAAATGGAACTGCTAAGCCATGTTTTCCTCAGACAACCCCGCCCACAAACAACCATCAGAGGTATTTGCATTATGGTGATTACCTAGCGCTAAGCTTTATGTGCGTCTGACTCTAGCACTGTGTTGTACACTGAGAAGTCGTATTAAGCTCTGAAGATGAACAATTTGCCAATCCATTAGATGATTCAGTAAAAATGGTGGGTGGAGCTTGGACAGGTCAGTTCTGTTGACTATCTGTTCCTGATCCAATGGCTGACAAAAAGATGAGACAAAAGCGGTAATTGTGTGGCCACTGATGACCATCTGCACTGCTATGATTGATGCTATTGTTCTCCGGCACTCATACGTCCATGACTACTGTCCACGTTTGACAGTCCTGGCGGTACGGTTACACAACGAGCCTTGCCAGTGAGGCTCTTTGAATAGAGTGTGTCTCTCCTCTTCCCACTCAGCCCATTCTAATGTGTGGGCTTTGTTCTAATCCCGCTCCCCCTCCCTCACCCCTCTTTCCCCTGCCCACTGGGGCACAGAAGGCGTCATTAATGAGTACGGAGAGATGGAGCCGATAGGGGTTTGGCTCGGGCCCAGCGTCTTCTGTAAAAAGGCAGGAGCGGCTGTGGAGAGAGAGAGCGAGTGCTAAATCATTCGCTCAGATGCTATCTCGGAGCTCTATCTGCTGTCCTGTCGGCCAGCGCTATCGCTAATATCCAATATCTGATACTAAGCAGGCAACAGCTGCCGCCGTGCTCACATAATTATGAGTTTTGGGGCTTTTTCCTGTGTTTTTCATTGATGTTTGCAATACGGCGTTCCTCTTAAACCACATAAAGCCATATGGAACAATGTTTGATGAAGATGTTTTGCAGTTAGGGCAACTCTCCAAGCTGAAAAACAAAGGGAAAGGCAATAATGTCTGTACTGCAGGCTTATTACTCAGTTATGAATATAGCATACAATAGTTTCTATGTACATTGGACAGTTTCTGAGTTCTACTAGTTAATATTTATGCAAAACGTGTACAAAACTGTAAAAGTTTGGCAACTCCTTTTATTCAACTTCCAGTCAAATGGCCTTTAAATGCAAGTTCACTTTTTTAGCTCATTTATGAGGAGATAGGATATCAGTAAGGAGCAAAAATACAGGGGGTCCTAGGGGATCTAGAACCTCCTAATTAACATACATTATGTCGCCACTGGAGCTAGAACCACTGTGGCTATGGCAAATGTACAGTCCGCCCATGCTTGATTAGCAAGGCAACATGGGGACCTATAATATACACATGGTGATCCACTTGCATAAGGAAGAAGAACATCCAACCACAACTGGAGTTCAAAACAATAGCTAATACTACAGAGAAAATGGGACACCTAACAACCACCTGGAAGACCGGCTAGACCCACCAACACTGTCCCATTCAGATAAACAGCACTTGAAGCTTTCATCTTTGAAAGAGAGGAGAACATCAAGCTCCAGTCTTGCTTCAGATCGGAAAGCATCCACAGGTTTCACTGTCCATCCTTCCACTGTGAGAAGACACCTCAACGCTATGGAGGTCTGAAAAGACATGTAGCTGTCTCCTCCTGTGGAAAGCAGCACCAAGGCTAACTCTTGTTGTGCTTTGATTTATATCACTTCTTTTGCCTTTTGCCGAACGTGGTTTCTTGCTGAGGGCAGGTGGTGGCGTTGCCGGTCGCTCACCAAGGCTTCAGCCTTAGTTGTGTTCACCATGCCTCATATCGTCTACCTGCCCTTCAATGATCTAACAGGGAGCAGCACCTTCAGCATGACTGACAAGAGGTTAGAATACGCCATCAGGGCAGCAGCGCTACATCTTCAGCCTCCTATGCTGAACTGCTTAGACTCCATGCTACAGTGACTCACTATTGCCTCTTCAGGTACACAGTGGTATTACAAGATAGGACGGATATCTGGTTAGCATGCTAACTTCAGTAGATATCTCTGTAACACTATGCACAGATATTTTTGTGTACCATCAAAACCACATATCCAGATTTCCATTATACCATATTTCTTGGAGGTATTGGACCGGCTGAATGAGCTTACCAGACAAAATATTTTCTGGCGTTGGTTTAATCATTATGAAATGCGTTCCTTGGTTGTGGTGACAGTACATTTGAACCACAATGCCTACATTTACGTTCAGGATAACCAGGTTTGGCCTTGTTGCTCATTATCATCATCATCTTACCGAGGAACATAACGTTCCTCTCCCTGTAGTCTAAGTCCTCCTCACGTTCCCACGTTCATTGGGCTGCAAATATGACTGACTGGCATGATGAACATTGAGTAGCATTCACACATGGACTGGCCCGCAAGAGTGTCTGAACATTGATGTGTCCTACGTCCAGAAACTTGTCCAGTCTATGCCAAATGGAATCGTGACTGTTTCAGCGAGGAGCTCCAGTGTGGGCTCACATATGACCACCACTACTCGCACCTCATTGTATCCATGGCTCATGTAATCAACACCAATCTCATCAGGAGAGCCTGGGTTTCAACGGCTGCAACCTGAGCACACTCCACACACATGCAAAAAAACAGAGAGGGGACTGGGGCATGCTCCTCCACTGTGAGATGACACCTCAACGCTATGGAGGTCTGGTGTAGCTGCTCAAGAAGCTCCTCACTCAGAAAAGGAGACCCAGCTAAAGAAGCTGCTGGTGTTCTCAGAACAATGGACTGACCACCCTAGAGTCCTGACCTTAACACTGTGGGCTTGGATGGTGGGAAGCAGTAAATGTGAATTCATACTCCAACCAGACACTTTTGGTATCCATCCCTGGAATACCCTGGAGGTCCCTCCTCCTGCCTCTTTACTCCTTACCAAGAATATGACCACTACTACAGGCACTTCATCATAACCATGGCTCAGGTAATCAACACCAATCTCATCATCAGGAGTGTCTGGGTTTTTACCTGCTTCAGAACATAGACAAACAGTCCTGTGGACCCAACCTGAGAACACTCCACACACACACAAAAAAAACGAGAGGGGGAATTTACCACATTAGAGCGAGCAAACAGCACACAGCGCTCCTCAAAAGCTCTCTCATAACCTTGTTGAGCTGTGTGCCGTTTCAAAGCTCTGTCAACACAGCGCTCCGACAAAGGACTTTCAGCACAAATAAGGTGCAGCTTCTGGACTGCAACAAGCCAGAGACGGAGGAAGAGCCCACGGAGGAGACACGGCAGACTCCCTTCTGATGTAAAAAGTTCTCGTCCTGGTTCTGAAAAGCTGGTAATCTTATTTGGCCTCCACTTTTCCCAGCATTAGAGTCTCATAAGTCCTTTATTCTGCCTTTACTTTGACTCCAGCACGGATCCCAGCTTCGAAACAGTGACCACAATGCCAGCGTTATATAATAACCGAGTTAGGGTCATCAGGGTTGATGCCGTAAGGCTGGTTATAGCCAAAAATAAGCCCCTATGGAGGAGGAGGGGAGGTGAGAGAGAGAGAGAGAGAGAGAGAGAGAGAGAGAGAGAAAGATGTATGGACTCAGCAAGCACAGTCTAGCTGTCAAAACCGATTGCCACGGGCTGTGCTCTCAGTGTGACCTCAGAGTGCCAGACAGAGCCGCAATTCCTAGCAGAGTCCTCCATGTACGATTCAATCAGAAGCATATTCTGTAAAACACTGTGCAGCATCTCCCCTGAGTTGCCACAGCATAGAAATAAAGAGGTGAGTGAGCTGATCATGCAGGCGGAGAGAGGTGCGGGCACTGCTCATAACCAACCAACAAGCAAAGAGTAGGTATTATGTGGGTGGTGGATCATTCTCAGCACTGGAGTGACACTGAGTGGTGGAGGTGGTGTGTTAGTGTGTGCTGTGCTGGTGTGAGTGCATCAGACCCAGCAGTGCGGCTGGACACCTCGGTGTCACTGCTGGACTGAGAATTGTCCACTGACCAGAACTGTCCAGCCAACAGTGTCCTGTGGGTAGTGTCCTGTGACCACTGCTCATTCTCAGCACTGGAGTGACACTGACATGGTGGTGGTGGTGTGTTAGTGTGTGCTGGTGTGAGTGCATCAGACACAGCAGTGCGGCTGGACACCTCGGTGTCACTGCTGGACTGAGAATCTTCCACCGACCAGAACTATCCAGCCAACAGTGTCCTGTGGGTAGTGTCCTGTGAACGCTGCTCATTCTCAGCACTGTAGTCACACTGATGTGGTGATGTTGTGTTAGTGTGTGCTGTGCTGGTGTGAGTGCATCAGACACAGCAGTACAGCTGGACACCTCGGTGTCATTGCTGGACTGAGAATCGTCCACTGACCAGAACTGTCCAGCCAACAGTGTCCTGTGGGTAGTGTCCTGTGACCACTGCTCCTTCTCAGGACTGTAGTCACACTGACATGGTGGTGGTGGTGTGTTAGTGTGTGCTGTGCTGGTGTGAGTGCATCAGACCCAGCAGTGCGGCTGGACACCTCGGTGTCACTGCTGGACTGAGAATCGTCCACCGACCAGAACTATCCAGCCAACAGTGTCCTGTGGGTAGTGTCCTGTGACCACTAATGAAGGACTAGGAGTTGACCAACACAAACTTGCCAGTAACAGATGAGCAGTTGATCTACTGTAGATGCAAGGAGGTGTCCCTTATTGGGCTTTAGGGGTGTGCATCCTCTGCCTTAACGGTACAAAGTCATCTTCTGTGGGATGCAGGGGCGTAGCCCACCCACTGTGGCCTGTAGTGGTATAAAGTCATCTCCTTCATCTTTAGGGGCATACAGCCTAACCCTAGAGCCTGTTATCATGCTGTGGACTGTCACACTGAATTGTCATACCGTGGTTGGCTGTAGGGGTAAAGAGTCATCTCCCTATAGTGATATAAAGAGGGGTATAGAGTCATCCATGGTGGGCTAAGGGGGTATAATGTTGTTTGCTGTGGTCTGTTTAGGTATAAAGTCACTGTGGCCTGTAGAGGCATTAAGTCAGCCCCATGTGTAGCAATGCCATGTCTCTTGGGTCAGCCTCTCAATAAAGCATCACACCCCTCATTAAGACAGAGGTGGATACGGTTTAAATCCTAGTAACTGCCAGCAGTCCCATGGTATGAAGTCATCCCCTTCATCTTAAGGGGTATACAGGTTATCCCTAGAGCCTGTTGTCATTCTGTGGCCTGTTGGAATAGAAAGCCATCCCCTGGTGGACTGTACTGGTATCGTCAACCCCGCTGGTCTGTAGTGGTATATGGTCATCTCCTTCGGCTTTATGAGTATACAGTCTATACTTATGGCCTGTAATCCTGCTGTAGCCTGTTGGAGTACCAAGTCATACCTAGATGGACAGTACAGGTCATAAAGTGATCCCCTTCATTTTAAGGGATTTACAGTCTATCCCTGGAGCCTGTAATCCTGCAGTGGCCGGTAGGGGTATAGAGTCATTCCCCTCAGATATAGGGGCCTATAATCCTATGGTTACCTGTAGCTTTATAGAGTCATTTCCTTCAGATGTAGGGGTATACAGTCTGTTCCTGGGGTGTATAATACTGCAGTGGCCTGAGGGTATAGTGTTGTCCACTTCAGCTGTAGGGGTATACAGTCTGTTCCTGGGGCCTGTAATCCTGCAGTGGCCCGTAGGGGTACAGAGTCATCCCCTTCAGCTGTAAGGGAATGCAGTCTGTTCCTGGGGCCTGTAATTCTGCTGTGGACTGTAGGGGTATAGAGTCATTCCCTTCAGATATAGGGGTATACAGTCTGTTCATGGGGTCTGTAATCCAGCAGTGGCCGATAGGGGTATACAGTCTGTTCCTGGGGCCTGTAATCCTGCTGTGGACTGTAGGGGTATAGACTCATCCTCTTCAGCTGTAGGGGCATACAGTCTGTTTCTGTGGCCTCTAATCCTGCAGTGGCCGGTAGGGGTATACAGTCTGTTCCTGGGGCCTGTAATCCTGCTGTGGGCTGTAGGGGTATAGACTCATCCCCTTCAGCTGTAGGGGCATACAGTCTGTTCCTGGGGCCTGTAATCCAGCACTGGCCGGTAGGGGTATACAGTCTGTTCCTGGGGCCTGTAATCCTGCAGTGGCCGGTAGGGGTATACAGGCTGTTCCTGGGGCCTGTAATCCTGCAGTGGCTGGTAGGGGTATACTGTCTGTTCCTGGGGCCTGTAATCCAGCAGTGGCCGGTAGGGGTATACAGGCTGTTCCTGGGGCCTGTAATCCCGCAGTGGCTGGTAGGGGTATACTGTCTGTTCCTGGGGCCTGTAATCCAGCACTGGCCGGTAGGGGTATACAGTCTGTTCCTGGGGCCTGTAATCCAGCAGTGGCCGGTAGGGGTATACAGTCTGTTCCTGGGGCCTGTAATCCAGCAGTGGCCGGTAGGGGTATACAGTCTGTTCCTGGGGCCTGTAATCCCGCAGTGGCTGGTAGGTGTATATTAGCCCATTGTCATCTGTTTGGGTATGAAAACTGTGGCCTGTAGGGGCATGAGGTCACCCCTATGTGTATTAGTAATGCCACCCTTCCTGAGCTGGCCTCTCAATGAAGCAGCAAAGCACTCACTAAGACACAGACAAGTACACTTTAAATCTCATTAACCGCCAGTATGCCAGCCTCTGTAACCTTGTTACAGCCCCACAGGCTTCTGCAGTGCAGTCATACACACACTGGCAAAAACAAACATGCACATATTTCACAATACATGCTGGACAGACAGAGCAAGTCTGTGAAAAAAACTAGAAAGGCCATTCAGCCGCTCACTCACGTGCTGCCTCCTCATCTCGGATTATTCTGGGCCATGGTGTGTGTCTGTAGATGAGCCGTTTTATTTGTCACTCTATTTAAGGTGAGTCAGGGCTGTGATTCACTCCTACCTGCTGTCTTTTGGCTGTGGTCTATTTTAAGGCCAGCTGGGTCTCGTCAGCCTTCGGTGACAGTGGCTGTGCATTGTTATACACCAGTTGTTACGATACTATATAAGGTTAGGGCACAGATGCACCAAACAGCAGCAGAAGAGGCTCAAGCCCAGTGAGGCTTTACACAGTGCATGGGCTGTTGTTTATTTCACTCAGCATCAAAAGAAGAGTTGCACAAATAGCTGCACCCAGATGCAATCAACCGACAGGAATGAAACTTGGTGGGCAGGTTTGACATCATGAGACATGCTAATGGTTCAAGTGTCATGCTTGGCCGCACATGAGAAGTAAGCAAGGATGAGCCTTATCGATGTACCTGACTGACCCAACAGCCATAATGCCCTCTATGAGCATCTGTTTGGGCCAACAGCATTGGCAGACGGCTGTATGATGCAGGACTACATGCACCAGATCGTTACGGCGTTGCCATAGCGTCGAAATAAAGAGGTGAGTGAGCTGATAGAGTGGGCGGAGAGAGGTGCGGACACTGCTCATAACCAACCAACAAGCAAAGAGTAGGTATTATGTGGGTGGTGGATCATTCTCAGCACTGGAGTGACACTGACATGGTGGTGTGTTAGTGTATGTTGTGCTGGTGTGAGTGCATCATCACACTTAACAGCACGCCAGAGTCAACAAAGACACCAATGGAGTCATGCCAGACTGTCATAGAGTGACTCAGAATGGCAGCTGGTCATCTTTCGGGATGAGTCCCAATGCATCTGTGTGTGGAGGCACCGTGGTCAGCGCCAACGGTTGTCAGGAAAGGCCTGGTGTCACCCCACCTCCACCCCTACCACATAATCTGCAGGAGCTGTGTGAGGATATTCAAGTTGCATGGGATGGATTATCACAGGACTCCATTAGGAACCTCTACAGCTCATGAAGAATGGACCAACAGAAAGAGCCCAAAACTGCTTGGAAGGACGTCTGGTTCCATTGACATGCCAGACTGTCATGGAGTGACTCAGAATGGCAGCGGGTCATCTTCCGTGATGAGTCCCAATGCATCTGTGTGTGGAGGCACCGTGGTCAGCGCCAACGGTTGTCAGGAAAGGCCTGGTGTCACCCCACCTCCACCCCTACCACATAATCTGCAGGAGCTGTGTGAGGATATTCAAGTTGCATGGGATGGATTATCACAGGACTCCATTAGGAACCTCTACAGCTCCATCCCGAGAGGTCTGGTGTGTTGTTGACCTCTGACAGCTGACTGACAGCTTTGCATCTCACTTCAAATGGACTCCTCTGCTTTCCCTATGATTCACGAGTGGGAAATAATTAATCCCAAGCTTTTGTTATCACATTAACCCTTGTGATTATTGATTCCGTTTATGTGCGTGGTGCCATGCGTCCCTGAGATCGTTTTCATCTCGCATTCCTGTAGGCTTTATGCCTTTGCCAGATTTTGATCGCTGCCACCGCACCACCTGTTCGAGCGGAGCTGATCAAGTCGAGCTTGTCACTAATCTGCGAACAGATAATGAGCTGCCTGTTGTTCCTGTCAAATAAACAGATAAGGAGGCAAAGTGGAGGCATATGGAAAATCCTAAGCACCTCCGTGACACCACTGAAGCCCTCTGCGCTACAGCTGGGGTGTTTCAGCTGACCAGCTCTTTTCACGTTTGAGTTAATAAGCGGCGGTTTGGCAGCTGACGGGCCCTCGCTTCAACTCGGAGAGAGCGGGCACCGGGCGGACGGAGCCTAAGTCCAGCTCACCTCATCGGATTACACCAGAGCCGAATGAGAAAGAGAGAGCGGGAGAGTAAAGGGAGACGATTAAATGCTTTGGCAACATTGTAACTCAGTATGCTCATGCCAACACAGCTTCTTTGAGTTAATCTGGGTTGAAAAGAAGAAAGAGACGGGTGGGGAACATTGGACAGAGGCTGACAAAGACAGAATGAGAAGACAGAGGAAGGTGCGGTGGGACTTTATGACTTTCCGAAGTTATTTGATCAACTATTTCTGAAAATGATCACTTACACCGACAGCCACTACACATGACTTCCCCAGAACAATGAGTCTGGCCAAAACCGCTCAGGTCCCATTCATGCTCACTTACATTCACAACCCATTTTCTTTCAAAGGGACAGAGAGAATGGGGGATGGAGACAGAGAGAGACCCCAAGAGAGTTAGGTAGGTGCTCTAGAATGAATTGGTCATATGGATGATGCTCAAGCTTTTCACTGCAAGATCAGATAAGTTACACCACCTCCGGCCTTCATATTCCTCTTTTATTAAACTCTTTCAAATCCTCTGTTCCCTTCTTATTCTTTCCTTCTCATCCCTTGCTATGTCTTCTATAATATGCAAAGAGAACCACCTCCTTAAGGAAGACAGACAGGGTACATTTGGATGGACAGTAGGAGCAGCATTATGAGATCTTATTGGTTTTTAAGGCCACCTTTCCTTCTTGGTCATGGGGGCTATGCCAGCACTTTTTGGGCAGGAAACAACCTGAACAAGCCGCCAGTCCATCACAGACATACATGTTCACACACATGAGAAAGGGAATTTAGCATCTCCAATGAATCTAACAGCATGTCTTTGGAGTGTGGGAGCAGACTGGAGCACCTGGAGGAAACCCACATGGACACGGGGAGAACATGCAAACTCCACATGCCAGACACCCTAGACCCCAGACACCCTAGACAACTGCGCCTACCCACTGCACTAGTGTGCCATCCTCTGTATTGGCTTCACCTGTTTAATCAGTTTGAGCCATGAAAAACTGTAGTGCAGCAAGGTTCCTGCGTGCCACCAAGAAGACCTCTAGGTCAATGGATGAATGTGGGTCATCAGTGAAATTTAGATTAACAAATAATCTATAGGTTGTGCAGCAATGGTTCTGACTGGCCAAGATTTGAGGCAGTTTGTTGTCTAGTCACAGGAATGTCAGGTAAGTCAATGGCCTTACCAAGGTATACCTCGTTCAGCAAGAAGCACTTGTACTCACTAGACTCCCTGGACACTGAAGACTGTTCTGGGTTATCCTAATGGGAAGGGTTAACCTATGGGACATAACTATGAGTAAGCATTGCCGGCTATTGGTGTGATGGTGTGAGCTGTATTTCCCTGGCAGAACTGGGCCTCTTTTACCATCTGTAGATATATATTGCATATCGTCATACACGTATCTCCATTTGTATTCATTTTCACTTTTATGCCTCATTTGATCACATGAGCTGCTGTTTACATTGTGTGAAAATTTCATGAAGAATGGACCAACAGAAATGGCCCAAAACTGCTTGGAAGGACGTCTGGTTCCATTGACTTCCATTAAAATTCAGTGAGGTTTTTGGCCTCTCCTGTAAGGCTGCTATTTTGGAGATACCTGATTTTTCTTGGACAGTGACGATATGCAAGAATGGGCAAGGAAATGGAAATTCCTTTTAAGGATCATTATCAGCTATTTAGGTTCCCCAGGTCATTATTCCATGTATTCCACAGAGAATTCACTCTTAAATCAGGATAGTTTTCAAGGCCACTCCCAAGACTGTCCACAAATGGTTGCACCTACATATGGAGCAGCCAGAAAGAAGTGGGACTGCCTTTGAAAGACAGAAGACAGTACATTACCATTGCCAATGAGGTTCCAAAGGTTCGCAAGCCAGAAGGCCAACATTCTCCTGAAATGGTTTCATGAACATGTAGCTTGATGGATAAAAGGAATTGGCTTTGAAGGACAGAAGACAAATCATGACTGCCAATCAGCTTCTCTTCTGTAACGGCAGCAGGACTTCCATCAGTGACTCTTGTGTCTGGACAATGTGTGACATTATAAAGACAAGCTTGTCCACAAACGGTCACATAGACCTAACAGTGAGTTCAGCTTCATTCAGTAGCCTGTCTGGTCGGTCTCTGCGACCTGGGTGTTCATCTGAACAGCAAACCGGACTGGTAGGACAACACACACTCTCTGTATAAGAAAGGCCTCCAGTCATTCAGGATACAGGGTCCACTCCTCCACCCATCGTATGACTCTATGGTGGCATCAGCCGTCATCTACAGCATTGTCTGATAGGGGGTGGCATCACGACCGCAGACAGAAAGAAGCTGGATAAGCTGCTCAGGAAGGCAAGTTCTGTTCTGGGCTGTGCGTTGGACCCAATGGAGGTAGTTGGGGAGAGAAGGATGTTGGCCAAGATGGCATGGTAATGGACTCTCACCCACTACAAGAGACAGTTGCTGCACTGGCCAGCACCTTCATTGACTCCTCCACCTGCGGTGTGGTAAGGAGAGATACCACAGCTCTTTTCTCCCATACTGCTGTTAGGCTCTTTAACCGGCACCTCCCCAAGCAGAGCATCCGACACTCACTACTGTAGATACACTATATGGACCCATATTCATTTATATATTCAGTGTCACTGAATTATTGTGTAATATCTGTTGCTGCACCCTATTACCTGTACATCACCTGTATACATCCTGTACTGACTGCCAACATCACTTAGTTCATGCACTCTGACTGTCTGGACCCTCAGTATTTAGGTGACTGCCAGATTATCAGTATCTGTGTAGCTGGTATAAGAGATAATAACTGCAGTATCTCTCGATAACTGTGCAATATACAGCTCTGGAAATAAATCAGAGCCCACTCCAGTCTCTTCTTAAATCAGCGTCTCCACATGTACAGCAGGTTCTCAGTGAGGAACCGAAGGTTGGGTTCTAGCTTTACTGGCAGATACAGTGAGTGTCTGGTTCATAAGAACAAGATCAAGCAGCAAACACACAGGACAACACAGCTACAGACTGGCAGAGGGCCAAACCCGCTCTATACTGACCGTGATGAGCGCCACCTCATTCCAATGTCCCTTAACCACCGTAAGATGACCTCAAGTGACCTACGGAGGGACTGGCGAGCGGTGGCTGGGGTGAAACGCACAGCTAGCATGGTTCTAAAAACAGGCTTCTGGAGGTCATTAGTGATTTTCTAAATACACAGATCTAATACAATATCTGATCTGGAAATTGGGAGACATGGTTCCAGTAGTGTAGAGAATAAAACAGAACTGGGGAATTCTGGTCCAACACAAACCCAGAACCTGTACAGCTAGAGACACTGGTCAGTTAACTTGCCCTCTAGTCCCTTGCACCTTTTGTTCTGTATCTGCTGTATTGATGCAGATTTCCCCATGTGGGATAATAATAATAGTAATTATTAATAATTATCATATAACTGGTTGGTTCTTTCAGGGAGTGGCCAAAAAGTGACTTTATACACCAGTGCAGGTTCTGGGTTACGGTTGGGTTACTATGAAACCACAACTGTCTAGAAGGCGCAGCTCTGTAAGCAGAGGGATGGCATGCGTAACCTCTGGAATAAAAAATTGTGATCCTAGAGTGGAAAGCTTTGGGTCAGGTGCTTGGTGGTTTCAGGGATTGGTTAAATGTTCAGGAAGAGCTCATAGTTCCATAGCACGGCTTTTAAAGCGGTGGGCCAGTTGTCAGGTGATTGAGAGTTCGATCTGCTGGAATACCTCAGCCATCCGTAGAGTCCAAGAGAGCATAATTGGGTATGATGGCTCTCCTTCTCCCTCCATTACTCAGCATGGTGCTAGCCAGAACTGTCCATTAGCATTCTCCTCCAATGTTTGTTAAGTTGTCCAGTGACTTTGAGATGGAAAGATGCCATGCCACTTTACAGGGTGGGAGTGTGCAGGGTGGAAAGGGGGTGTCTGGTGCAGTGATGTGAAGCCTTGGGTGGATGCATTGCGGTGTTTGGCCTTAGTTTCAGAATCGCTCCGGTCTTAGATATGACTGCATTGAGAGGACGTTTATATGGAGGGCTCGGATTTCATGAATGGAGCGGGAGAAGACTTGGTGGGAAATAATGAAGCTTCACAGAAAGAGAGACGGAGAGTGAAGCGCGTGGCTTGAAAAAGAGCTTCCCACTGATTTGATTTGCCTGATGTGTTTGGGCCGGCGGAGACCGCGTTCACACTCCAGCTGTCCCTCATCTCCACCCACGCACTCTTTAGCAGCCTGTTGCATGGAAACAGGTGGTTAAGTGAGAGTATAGATTTCCTCACCAGCCTCAGGTGAATGTGTGAGTGCGTACGAGACAGAGAGAACGAGGGAGCAAGCGTGTATTGTGTGCGTGTCTATTGCACACGTGTGAGGTACGTACGATCCTTCATTCAGCCAGCCACTCCATCCGTGAGTGCAAGCTCTTGTAATGTTCCTCTGCGTGCTCAATGGCAGAATCTTGGCGCCACAGCATCTCCGCTGGGAAACATTGTGGTTAAACTCAGTCAGGAGTGGAAATGAGCGAAAGTAGATTTCGGTGGGCTACTGGGATGGCAGGAAGCACTCTCCACCAATCCTGTCGAGCTGTATGTAGACACTGGTAACAGGAGTCTGAAAAGATGCAGTGGTGCAGAGGAGACACATGCCAACCTTCACCATCCCAGCTTGGCGTCAAAGGCTAGACCCAGCCAACAGATGCACCTTGGTCAACTGAGATTCTGGGGTCTGTATCTCTGGTTCCTTGTTAGGCTAACTATGCACTCCAGGGCTCAATGGAAGGGGCATGCCTCTACGTCCCAATCCCATTTCACCCCTGGCCCCCAACACTTAGCCCTACCCCTCTGTTTTGCCTGTTCACGTCTAGGGGTAGGGTTGTCCCGATTGTTGTTGAGATGGTGGGGTAGGGTGAAGTGTTAGGGCTATCTATATTCAAACGGAGATTTTTTCCAAATGGAGTGTTAGAAGAAAATTCCCAGAATGCCCTGCGAATCATTGTCAAGATGGAGGCACAAGTGACCAATGAGATCCATACATGTCAGTTTATACCCTGTTATAAGCCGCTGTACTGTAAGATAACCACTGTACGAGTTTTATGGTCATTTTCTTCATAACATGATTAAAAATCACTAGGAATACGCTGATGTCTCGGTGGTACTGGTACTGGTAATTATACAGGTAAGTCTATGTGGTACTGGTAATTATACAGGTAAGTCTATGTGGTACTCGTAATTATACAGGTAAGTCTATGTGGTACTGGAAATTATAATTGGTCATGAAGCTGTGGTAATGCGTAATAATATTATAAGTAATCCGTGCTTGTGGTACTGGTAATTATACAGAGTAAGTGCTCCTGTGGGACTTGTAATTATACTGGTAAGTGCCTGTGCAGTACTAGTAGCAGGGTACTCCTACAGAGTCCTTGTGGTACTGCCTAATTAATACAGGTAAAGTCTATTTGGGTACTCGTAATTATACAGGAACGTCATGATTTGTGGTACTGGTAATTATACTGTTAAAAGTCCTTGTGGGATGGTAATTATACTGGTAAGTCCTTGTGGTACTGAGTAATATCCTGGTTCTTAAAAGCCTTGTGGTCCTGGGTAAATTATACTGGTAAGTATTGTGGTACCATAGGGTGTACCTGTAAGTCATACTTGTGGTATGGGTAAATTATACTGGGTAAGTCCCTTGTGGTTACTGGTCTGCATAATCCTGGTTTAGGTCATTGTGTCGGTACTGGTAATTATACTGGTAAGTCCTTGTGGTACTGGTAATTATACTGGTAAGTCCTTGTGGTACTGGTAAATATACTGTTAAGTCATTGTGGTACTGGTAATTATACAGGTAAGTCTATGTGGTACTGGTAATTATACAGGTAAGTCTATGTGGTACTCGTAATTATACAGGTAAGTCTATGTGGTACTGGAAATTATACTGGTAAGTCCTTGTGGTACTGGTAATTATACAGGTAAGTGCTTGTGGTACTGGTAATTATACAGGTAAGTGCTTGTGGTACTTGTAATTATACTGGTAAGTGCTTGTGGTACTTGTAATTATACTGGTAAGTCCTTGTGGTACTGGTAATTATACAGGTAAGTCTATGTGGTACTCGTAATTATACAGGTAAGTCCTTGTGGTACTGGTAATTATACTGTTAAGTCCTTGTGGTACTGGTAATTATACTGGTAAGTCCTTGTGGTACTGGTAATTATACAGGTAAGTCTATGTGGTACTGGAAATTATACTGGTAAGTCCTTGTGGTACTGGTAATTATACTGGTAAGTCCTTGTGGTACTGGTAATTATACTGGTAAGTCCTTGTGGTACTGGTAAATATACTGGTAAGTCATTGTGGTACTGGTAATTATACTGGTAAGTCCTTGTGGTACTGGTAATTATACTGGTAAGTCCTTGTGGTACTGGTAAATATACTGTTAAGTCATTGTGGTACTGGTAAATATACTGTTAAGTCATTGTGGTACTGGTAATTATACTGTTAAGTCATTGTGGTACTGGTAATTATAACAGGACTTGGAGATGGTCCACCGTTGAAAGTGTTACACTAACACTAGGCTTCTCACTACCTTTGGCCTGCCGTACCATGTTTGCACCATCACATGAGTGAAGGCTTCTCCTCTACACCTCCGTTTTGGGACACTAGACTGTCCACCAAACAGCTTACGATTCCCACTCTTCCACAGACTTTGTGCAAGCTTGTGGTCTGGCTATTGTCCTTTGGGGACATTTACTGCTTAAAAGCAGGAAGAAGTTCCTTACACGAGAAAAGCCTCGCCTCGAGGGTGTCGGCACTGATGATTCCATACTCAGCTGGTTTAGTGTGAAGAGAAAAACTGAAACTAATCAATGCTCAGATTCCCTACAGCATATAAACACTGCTAAACCACTCTAAAGCAGCGTCAACACAGAACGCAGCGGCAGGTCAGGGCAAACGCAGTGGAAGGCACATTACATACCAGGGAAACAAAGCCTGAACGTTTTCTAATCTAACTGAAATATCGGTTCGAAGATAACTCTCAAGGAATAAACTAGTGTTAAGGACCCAGACACGATCTCATAATGAGATTAAATGACAGGCCACAGTTTATTATTCCATCACTGCTGGATTACAGGAACAAAATCCAGCATTAGATGATGTGCTCCCACCAAAACACACCCCCAGATCCTCTAGTCCAAACTCTGGTTTCTTGAATACATCAACCAATTAATGTCATCTCATATTTACTCTGGCCTGCGGTGTGCAGTAACTCAGTAAGTGTAATGCGTTTGTGTACTGTAAGTAGCGTGTTGGTGTACAGTAACTCAGTAAGTGTAATGTGTTAGTGTAGTGTGTTGGTGTACAGTAACTCAGTAAGTGTAATGTGTCGTTAGGGTGTCGGCAAGTAGCATGTTTGGTGTACATAAACTCAGTAAGTGGTTTAGTGTACTGTAAGTAGCGTGTGGTGGTATACGCTAAACTCAGAAGTGTAATGTGTTAGTGTTCTGTAAGTAGTGTGTTCCCCTACAGTAACTCAGTAAGTGTACATGCGTTAATGTACTGTAAAAGCGTTGTTGGTGTTACAGTAACTCAGTAAGTGTAAATGCGTTAGTGTTCTGTAAGTAGCGTGTTGGCACGTAACTCAGTAAGTGTAATGTGTTAGTGTACATTAAGTAGTGTGTTGGTGTACATTAAGCCTAAGTGTAATGTGTTAGTTGTAACTGTAAATAGTGTTTTTGGAACAGTAACTCAGTAAGTGTAATGTGTTAGTGTGTACTGTAAGTAATGTGTTGGTGTACAGGTAAACTCAGTCAGTGTAATGCGTTAGTGTACTGTAAGTAGTGGTGTGTTGGTGTAAAGTAACTCAGTAAGGTAATGTGTTAGTGTGCTGTAAGTAGCGTGTTGGTGTACAGTAACTCAGTAAGTGTAGCATTGATAGTGTGCTGTAAAGTAGCCAAAAACAGTAACCCCAGTAAGTGTAATGTGTTAGTGTCTGTAAGTAGTGTGTCGGTTGTGTACAGTAAACTCAATAAGTGTAATCGCGTATAGTGTTCTGTGAGTATCGTGTCGGTGTAGAGTAACTCAGTAAGTGTAATGCGTTAGTGTACTGTGAGTAGCGTGTCGGTGTACAGTAACTCAGTAAGTGTAATGCGTTAGTGTACTGTGAGTAGCGTGTCGGTGTACAGTAACTCAGTAAGGTAATGCGTTTAGTGTTCTGTAAGTAGCGTGTTGGTGTGCAGTAACTCAGTAAGTGTAATGTGTTAGTGTACTGTAAGTAGTGTGTTCGGTGTACAGTAACTCAGTAAGTGTAATTGCGTTAGTGTACTGTAAGTAGCTGTGTGTCGGTTACAGTAACTCAGTAAGTGTAATGTGTTAGTGTGCTGTAAGTAGGGTGTGTTGGGTTGTACAGTAACTCAGTAAGTGTAATGCGTTAGTGTACTGTAAGTGGTGTGTTGGTGTACAGTACTACTCAGTAAGTGTAATGTGTTAGTGTACTGTAAGTAGTGTGTTGGTGTACAGTAACTCAGTAAGTGTAATGTGTTAGTGTACTGTGAGTAGCGTGTCGGTGTACAGTAACTCAGTAAGTGTAATGTGTTAGTGTACTGTGAGTAGCGTGTCGGTGTACAGTAACTCAGTAAGTGTAATGCGTTAGTGTGCTGTAAGTAGTGTGTCGGTGTACAGTAACTCGGTAAGTGTAAGGTGTTAGTGTGCTGTAAGTAGTGTGTCGGTGTACAGTAACTCAGTAAGTGTAATGTGTTAGTGTGCTGTAAGTAGTGTGTCGGTGTACAGTAACTCAGTAAATGTAATGTGTTAATGCACTGTAAGTAGTGTGTTGGTGTACAGTAACTCAGTAAGTGTAATGTGTTAGTGTGCTGCAAGCAGCGTGTTGGTGTACAGTAACTCAGTAAGTGTAATGCGTTAGTGTGCTGTATGTGGCGTGTTGGTGTACAGTAACTCAGTAAGTGTAATGCGTTAGTGTGCTGTAAGTAGTGTGTTGGTGTACAGGATCTCAGTAAGTGTAATGCGTTAGTATGCTGCAAGCAGCGTGTTGGTGTACAGTAACTCAGTAAGTGTAATGCGTTAGTGTGCTGTAAGTAGTGTGTTGGTGTACAGTATCTCAGTAAGTGTAATGTGTTAGTGTGCTGTAAGTAGTGTGTTGGTGTACAGTAACTCAGTAAGTGTAATGTGTTAGTGTGCTGTAAGTAGTGTGTTGGTGTACAGGATCTCAGTAAGTGTAATGTGTTAGTGTGCTGTAAGGATCTCTACCCTACTACATGGTTGGTTTAATTCGCCCACCACTGGTATCGTCCCATACCGTCAACACTTGTTAGCCATGCTAACTTGCATAGCATCAATGGGCTAACAATAGGCTTGCTTTCCGCCAGACAACGTCTGAATGATTTAGAAATTTAAAACTCCCTCCACCCATTTAGCCCAAACATTTTAATGGTTGTACCCATGGGTTCTTGTTGCAAGACTCGGCCTGGCCCAGCGAGACTAGGAATAGATAGATTATTACATACACTTGCGGTGTTATATCCAGTGCATATGCCCGCAGCTTTCACGGGGAAGAGAAATTGCATCTCATTTTCAGACGGTGCTCCATCTGAATTGTTAGCATGCTGTGGAGGCACCCGCTGCAGCGTTCTATCGGTGTTTCCTGTAGTTCGTTTGAGAAATTACATGCTTGAGCGAGAGGTGGGTCTTGACCTTTCTCTTTCTATACACATTTCTCCCAGAAGCTCCGCTGCCACGTATTGATCGGAATAAGGCACAGTTAATTGATGCATTGGTCAAACGGCTGCCTCCGAAGAATGCGGGTTTATTATTAGGCTTGAGTGCCGGGCAAAACTTTCAGCAGAATCCAATATACTGTGATTGGCTTTCCATTCGCTCTGTGGCTATAAAACATCCATTACGTGTGTAAAACAATACACATTTGACGTTTTCCCGTAGCGTAGTTCCAGCTGTGTTGAGGAACCTTTGAGTTCTAACATACCTGATCCAGCTAATCAGGATTGTTTGGGACGAGGGGTTCCAATTTTTAACCCCATGAGACCTGGACTTGCTTGGTGTGCAGTTTTCATTTCTCCTAGCTATTTGTGATTAGTAGGACGAAGTATAAAATCTAAACGTTGTCTTTGTACAGGAAGTTGTTTTGGCAACAAGCAGTGACCTCATATGAGGCCCAAGGGTCAACGTTTTAAAAAGTATCATGGTGCCGAGAAGCAGAAATGTGATGTCCTCATATGAGGACGCCGGGGTCTCAGGAGGTTATGCTATGTTGTCTTACACGTCACTGGTTTGGGGTAACCAGTAAAAATCTGAACCCATAAAAACTCATTTCCATTATTGGTGACATCATAAACACGTGCCTTTGGTCATGAATGTAGGAATGTAATGATTGGATTGGGCATGTACTGGACAAGTTCCTGGATGTAGGCCACATCAGTGTTCAGACACTCTTACATTAAAGAATTGGTCAGTTGGGCCAGATTTGGTGGAGGCCTTCCCTGACACAGTTCCCTGTAGACTGGGATTTTAGCCACTGCTGGTAGACCCGTATGACTGTACGCTTCCATACACCTGCAGATTCAGCTACTTCCTTCACACTATGGTCTTTGGCCACGCCCAAATGCAGTCACTCCTTTTAGCCAATCATTAACATCGACTTTGGAGCAATTTACCACACATGGAACAAGACATTCCCTGCACTGTAGCATCTCTTCTCAATCTATGGATCCCATCACTCACATAACCCCTTATTCTCATGTAGCGCCATCTGCAGGAGCCTGACGTTAACTACCACCTCAAACACACACCAACACTTTTGGTGTTTTAGTTTTCCAGCTAAAATGAGGGAAGCTAGGCTAGTAAAAACAGCGGATAACAGAGGTTAAACTGTAGAGGATCACTTAAAGTCTAAATTTGATCTGAGCCTTGAATTCCGTCTGGGTTTATTATTGTTCAGTAATAAAAGGATTGCCAGATGATTCATGTGTCGTGACAGTTTTTCCGTTTACACCATCCCCATATCTAAACCATGAATACAGTTATTATATTAGAATGTTAGCAGGTCTCACATTAGCTTAGCCTCATGTCAAGCTAAGACTGATCAACCCTATCAAACTTAGATGTCTAATGTTATGCATCTCTTGAACACATGAGCGGCGGTTTACACTGGGGGCCAATTTCATGATGAATGGACCAACAGAAATGGCCCAAAGCTGCTTGGAACTGCTTCCATTGACTTACATCAAAGTAAAAAGAGGTTTTTGCCCTCTCCTGTAAGGCTGCCAATTCGGAGACACCTGTATGTCAGTGGAAACATTCATTGTAAATGCTGCTCTATACATTCTTATATATGTATATAGATATGCTTATATATGTATATATTTATTATTATTCGGCTCTTTATGTAAATAATACTGAACTTGCACTTCTGGTTAGATGCTAACTGCATTTCATTGGCTCTGTACCTGTACTCTGCACAATGACAATAAAGTTGAATCTAATCTAATCTAATCTAATCTAATCTAATCTAATGTCTTTGGAAAAAGACTATCATATGCCGGTCATACTCAGTTTTCCAAACACAACACCATTTGATGGTGCAGTTGATGATACCATAGACAGAATATTGCCGACCCCTCCACATGCCAAAACCTCTAGCAGGCTTTCAGCTCTTTTGACTTGTACATCGAATTAGCATGGAGGTGTTTATGCATGCCTGGATACGTAATCGATCTGGTATGGATCAACACATCCAGTCAAACTGACCATCTCCTGATGACTCCATTTGGAATCCATAGATGGCATTTGCTGACGGAATCTCAACAGTAGGTGAGCGGGATTCATTGTGCCGGTGAGATCTCTGTACATGTTTTGAGTTAGTTGTTGGACAAAATGCCTAAAGTAGCATCTGGACTGGTCCATCTCGTTCTGTGATAGCACGGTGTACTTTTTGCGCAACGTTGACTTCAGCATACGACCGGCATTTCCTGGTGGAACTTCTGATTGCCACAGTATCACATTAACAATTCCATTAATGATGATTATGTTAACTGCCATTAAGGAAATCGCATGTGGCATTAGCTGTCCTTCCTGGACCATACTGACTTTGTGTACTTTGTGTCAGTGTGGCGTGTGTTTAGCTGGCATTTGGCTGACTTCAGTAATTACCCAACATCTGCTTGTCCTCCGCAGAGGTTGATTAAAGTCCCTGTGATGTCATTTCCACCCTCATTTGCATTTCCAACAGCGGAGCACCGTGGGAAAAGCGATGGCTTTGCATCCTGACTTTGCCCGCTCATCTTTTTTTGGCCTTTGGAACCAAACAGACCTCCTTTAGAATGGGAGCTTATTCATTAATGTGCTCTAGAAGTGCTCTAAGCTGATTTACCCTAATATCCGACCCAGGTGTGCTCCACCTTTGAGCATCTGTATGGTGTTACATAGCGAAAGCAGGTATGATGGAGACATCAAAATGACTTTTGATTGGCTGCTCGGTATTAAGCCTGAATTAAGAAGATGTAGTCCAGCCTGAAACACTCAGTTGTTGTACTGTTGTACCAGGGAACATCTATTAACAATACTTTAGAGTTAGAGTTATAATAAATAGTTATTTAATTAATGCAATTAATAATTAACCAATAAAAACACTATGACGCATCTAAATCCATCATTAAATAATTGATGTATAATAATGTTTGTGTTTGAGTGCTCCCACTGATTACAGCCCACTTTCACAAAAGTTCAAATCGTAATATAATAAAGTGTAATATAATACAACATATATATTATTAATATAAATATTATTAAGAATTATTTTCTGTAAAGTGAATTTCATCAACAGTGTTTAATAAATTTTAAATAACTAATATATACTTTATATATAAATATGATGTGCTCTGGATAAACTCTGTTCTGTTCTGTGCCTTTATGAATTGGTTTAATGAAGATACATATTTAATCATATTTAAATTGAGACATTACCTGAGATATTACTTTTATAGGATGTAATAACGATTATAAACTTCAAAATTAAATCAAAAATAATTTAGTACTTATTATTATTATTATTATTATTATTATTATTATTATTATTATTATTATTATTATTATTATTATTATTATTATTATTATTA
Source organism: Prochilodus magdalenae (assembly GCA_024036415.1). Lineage (NCBI taxonomy): Eukaryota > Metazoa > Chordata > Actinopteri > Characiformes > Prochilodontidae > Prochilodus > Prochilodus magdalenae. Next base: position 83,174 of record JAMWET010005853.1, read on the forward strand.
TTATTATTATTATTATTATTATTATTGTTATTATTATTGTTGTTGTTGCTGTTGTTATTATTATTATTATTATTATTATTATGATTATGATTATTGTTGCTGTTGTTATTATTATTATTATTATTATTATTATTATTATTATTATTATTGTTGCTGTTATTATTATTATTATTATTATTATTATTATTATTATTGTTGCTGTTATTATTTTTATTTTTTATTATTTTTATTATTATTATTATTATTATATATTATTTTATTTTTTAATTGCTATGTTATTGTTATTTATTATTCTTTTATTATTATTGACTAAAGTTACATTTTTATTTTATATAGTGACATCACAAAAGTACAATATTTTTGTGACATCACAAAAGCAATACCATCTTTTTAACTTAGTTTCTATAAAGAGTTGTACATAACTACCCAGGTCTCTGCATTGTATGGTCATAAAAATATGATAATAACGCATACAAATGATGAGCATCCTTAGTGTCTATATTGTGAGGTCAATGTTCACCTATAAACAAGGGTAAATAAGCCCTATGGGATTTACTAACTGGTCAAACTCCCTGTGGCAGCAACAACCTCAAGCAACTGCTTCTGGTCATGGTGCATCCGACTGCATCCGACGAGCGGGAATACCGGACCATTCATCTTTACCGAATTGCTTCAGATGTCTGCAGGGAGCAGTTCTCCTGAGGTCATTCCATTACCCTTATTGGGTTAAATTCTGGGCCCTGACTGGTCCACTCCAAAAATCATTCTGTAATAGATTTACTTTGATGTTAAGACTCAGAGCCCTGCTGCCCCCATCCATCTGCTGGGAGCCAGCCATCATGACATGATCCAGTAAGATACCTTGATAAACCTGGGAATTCATTTTTCCCCCTCGATGATGGCGATCAGTCCAGGCCCAGAGTTAACAAAGCAGCCCCAAATCATGATGCTACCTCCACCATGCTTCACTGCTGGGATGGAGTTTTGATATTTGAATGCAGTGCTCTTTATCCGCCACACACAGCGCTGTGTTTTCTTTCATTAGTCTACAGGACATTTTCCTAGTAGCATTTTAGAGTGTTAAGGTTCAGTGTTTCAAACTGGACTTCTAGCCCACTTCTGGGGAGAGTAGACACAGGACTAGACCTAGCAGCAGGAATGTAGACATGGGGCTATTCCGCCTTTTTCCCTTTCCTGCACGGCGTAAATCACAGTTATGTGATATTGGGTGATCTGTGAAATACCCCTGAAAGTCTGGAAGGAGCTGGGTGGTGGTGGTTGGTTGGGCGGGTGGTGGTGAGGTCATGTTGGATGACTGGTAATGTGCATTTACACACATTGGCTGCGTCCTTAAGCAGTAGGTACTGAATTTGTTCTTGTACATACGGCTCAGCTATTAAAGAAGTACTATGTACTGTTGGTATGTGAGTGCGCAGTATGCACACGTCCTCGGACGCACTACATCCGCCATGTTACATGTGTCCCTTGACCCAGATCTTCGCTGAGGTCAAGCCAAGTTGGCAAAATCTTTGGCATCTGTAACGGAAGTAGCATTCGCTGGGGTTAGGTTTCACGGTGAACACTTCCACATGGAGGCAAAGACATTTTCTTCACCACTTCTGACGGCTCAGTAGCTCCAGTGGAATCATGGGATAGGACAGTGTGCTGCTGTCGCATACTTCAAAATCTCTGGCTGTGTAGTACGGCAGCCGGGGACTTTTTTTAAAAACACTACGTATCGGACATGTATCGGACTGACTACTCTCGCGTACTGCTTTCGCGTATCGTATAGTATGGAAGTACGCCATGTTGGACGCAGCCATTGACTGAGATCTTACTGAGATCTTCTTGTGTTTGGTTTTAGAAATTAGCAATAATCCACTCTTTCCACCAAACTGCTGGGAAACCAGTAAAATTTACAGATCTACCAATATGTTACTCCGTATTGCAAGTATAGCTACAGATTCTGGGTTTTGAAGGACCCAAGGATGGTTGACATGGCAAAACAGTATTATATCAGTACACAATATGCATCACAATATTTAGTTTAACCTTCATCTAGTTCCAATTATCCTCTCGGCATTATGAAACATGTAGGTAGTCAGTGGATTTTAAGTACCGTCAGAGAAATTTTAAGTCACCTCTCAAAGAAACCACTGGTAGCCCTTTTACACTTACGTAGAACCAGTTACGTTCTGGGTCGCAAACCTAGTTTTGAACCGGTCAGCGCATTTCCACAAAAAAATTAGCAGGCTTGTATCCCGAAAAGTTCATTCCTAGCTGGAACCAAAGAATAGTAGGTTCTTCAGCACAAACCGTAACACCATCTATGGTCAGTTGCTGAGGAAAGAGAAGACAACAATGGCGACACCCAGTGGTCTGCTGAAGAACCTCCTCTAGGTAGTCGATCTGTGCTTTCTGGATATAAACAAACATCTGGAATAACAGCCCAAACGCTCACAGCTAATCTATACGCTCCGCCACCTTGTTATGACTGCTTACTGCGCAGTGCCATGTGTTGACGTTTATGACGTATACTCTGATGTGCAAATGCAAACTGGTTCCCTGTATAGCATCAATGGAACTTCTACAATTGAGAACAAATCCATTTCAAGAACCAAGGTTCTTTTGGTCGAAAGGACCTATGAGTGAACCCTCTTTACTGGAACCACTGGGCGAACCAGTGATGCATCACCAATTAGTTAAGAATGCCAGCTTGACAGCTGTGGATACAGCAGTTGAACAATGAACTTACCCTGAATTTGTATCTGAGCATCTATTTGGAACACCCAAGCGAAAAGCATAACGTCGTAATAGGTTTCATTTCAGGGACCCCAGAATGTCAATTCTGAGACATTCTGAGGGTGCAAAAGGTTAATTAGGGGGTACCGGCGCCCCCAGGATGCCCAGTATTTTGTTCTGAGATGTTATGTTTTTTGTTGTTGTTGTTTTGCACGGCATTGGTAACATCAGCAGATGCTTGGTGTGAATGCTAAACTCCTAAGTCAAAGTCGCTCTAACCCACACCTCCAATCTCATTTCATTGATTGGACTCTGGGTTTGCAAACTCCTGACTCCAATTAGCTTTTGCTGAAGTCATTAGTCTAGGGGGTCACTGTTCCACCCTACAGCGTGAATGTTTGAGTGTATGGACAAGAACAGTATGTTACTGTTTACGTTATTAGCCTCAGCAGATTGTGTTTGTCCTTTATTGTAACTTCTAGGAAGACCATCCTCAGCTCCCCAGGCAGGTCATTTCGAAGGGTTCACGTGCTTTGCCATTGTATGGACGTTATAAAAAAGTGGGGGGAGTTCTTTATTAGTTTTCCATATTACAGGGTCTTTTAAATGTCATATATATCGTCGCTGTCCAAAGAAAAACAAGTATCTCCAAAACGGCAACTTTACAGGAGAGGCCAAAAACCTCATTCAAGTTGAATGAAAGTCAATGGAACCAGACATCTTTCCGAACAGTTTTGGGCCACTTGGGTTGGTCCATTCGTCATGAGATTCTCACTCAGTGTAAACAGCAGCTGATGTGTTCAAATGAGGCATAAAAGTAAAAATGGACAAAAGTGGAGATACATGTTTTTCATTGGACAGCAACGATATATATCATAATATAGAGTTCTACGTTTGGGCGGGCTTCTATATGATACGCTGTATATGTGCAGGCTATTTGTTCCAGCCATCCCTGAGCAGATTAGAATGAAGTGGAGTACACTTCCCACAAAGTGCGCAAGTCTCAGAGGGGAAGTGCAGCAGTGGATGAAAGGTAAACAGAATTAGCCCAAGACAAAGGACTGTGACGGCCTTGTTACGACAAATTAAAGTTGTTTTTGCTTGAATTAACAGCGAACGCACGAAACATGCCACGGATCCGTCTGCCTCTACGGTCAATTTAATACGACTTAATAGCTAATCAAGTCTCGCTTGTCAGATTTCATGCAGGGTAGATTTGAACAATGGGAGCTAAGGCCTTTAATTGATGACGCCTTTGTGCAAAGTGCTCAGAATGCTAATGTCTTCCCTTAGCATAAACTGGGGTAGCAGCTAACTGCTAAAGCTAACCATCAGTCAGTCAGTCATTAAATGGTATATTAGTCTCATTGCTTGCATGTGATTGGCTGCTCATCATGAACATCCTGCTTTCATAGGCACACACCGGAGTAGTAATTACAACTTGAGTCTTTAAACCTGGATTAATCATAGCTTGAGTCTTTAAACCTGGATTAATCATAGCTTAAGTCTTTAAACCTGGATTAATCATAGCTTGAGTCTTTAAACCTGGATTAATCATACCTTGAGTCTTTAAACCTGAATTAAT
>JAMWET010005853.1:97500-116076 GCA_024036415.1 Prochilodus magdalenae
GGGATTTGAACCTGGTTGTTAGCTCAACACAATCAGGAATAGCCAATCCGTCTGGGATTTGAACCTGGTTGCTAGCTCAACACAATCAGGAATAGCCAATCCGTCTGGGATTTGAACCTGGTTGCTAGCTCAACACAATCAGGAATAGCCAATCCGTCTGGGATTTAAACCTGGTTGCTAGCTCAACACGATCAGGAATAGCCAATCCGTCTGGGATTTGAACCTGGTTGCTAGCTCAACACAATCAGGAATAGCCAATCCGTCTGGGATTTGAACCTGGTTGCTAGCTCAACACAATCAGGAATAGCCAATCCGTCTGGGATTTGAACCCGGTTGCTACCTCAGCACAATCAGGTATACCTAGTCTGTCTGGGATTTGAACCCGGTTGCTAGCTCAGCACAATCAGGAATAGCCAATCCGTCTGGGATTTGAACCCGGTTGTTAGCTCAGCACAATCAGGTATACCCAGTCTGTCTGGGATTTGAACCTGGTTGCTAGCTCAGCACAATCAGGTATACCCAATCCATCTGGGATTTGAACCTGGTTGCTAGCTCAGCACAATCAGGAATAGCCAATCCATCTGGGATTTGAACCTGGTTGCTAGCTTAGCACAATCAGGAATAGCCAATCCGTTTGGGATTTGAACCTGGTTGCTAGCTCAGGACCAAGTCCGTCTGGGTTGTTGAACCCAGTTGTTAGCTCAGCACAATCAGGTATACCCAGTCCATCAGGGATTTGAACCCAGTTGCTAGCTCAGCACAATCAGGTATACCCAAACCGTTGGAATTTGAACCTGGTTGCTATCTTAGCACCAAGTCTGTCTAGGTTGTTGAACCCGGTTGCTAGCTCAGCACAATCAGGTATACCCAGTCCGTCTGGGTCTTTAGCCTGGTTGCTAGCTTAGCACTAAGTCCGTCTGGGTTGTTGAATCCAGTTGCTAGCTCAGCACAATCAGGTATACCCAGTAAGCCTGGGATTTGAACCCCACTGCTGACTCAGCTCTCTCACCATTAGACCAAGAACACACCTTAAGCAAGGATGTGAATGCAGATGCCTGGAGCTACGCATACGTAGTTCAGTGTGTCCAAAACGAGTCACAGTTTAATTTACAAGGCAACACAAGTTCCTGCTGTCCTGCCAGTGTGTTTACTCACTAAAACGCTTCCCTTACATAAACATTAATGACGCGTTATCACCTTTTGAATTCCAACAGAACAGATAATGCAGATTGCTTCTCTGTCCACTGTCCAAGTAAAGTTATTATGGGTGTTGGAACAGCAGATCACACTCTGATCTGTCCTCTATTACCCTCTTGAGTACCGAGTGTTTTAACCGTCACAGTAAGTGGGTTTGTACAGAAGGGCATGTTTACAGAGCACTGGCCTGGCACACTTGCTTTGAGCATGTCTCTGGCCTTAGGCTATGGGCCATCCCACATGACTGCATTTCTTGTTATTGTATGTATTTCACACAAATAAAATGACTAATTTGTAGTCAAATCTCTGCTTGTTTCCCATCGTATGAATCTTCATGTATCAGACGCTAGTAGTTAGCACTCTGCTTCATACCACTTCGATGAATAAGTGACGATGTGCATGTAGCGCAGTGGAAAGATGTTAAGTGGGTAAAGCAAAAACAGCTAGCTAACATACAGAAGACTGTAGAGTGCACAACCCTAATTACGAAACTTGGAACAATGTGTGGAGTACTGATTAGAGTCAGAGTTACTGAATAGAGTCAGAGTTACTCTGGCAACAGCACAAAAACACAACCATACAATGTTTACTGTCAAATCCATGTTCCAAAAAAGCTGGAACAGACGCATGTTCATCACTGCGATACATCATACATCATATAATGAGTCACCTTGTGTGTTTAAGGTGGTAGTAACTTCAGGCTCCTGCAGATGGCGCCACAATGAGTGCAGATAAGGGTAATGGGGCTATAAATACCTGTTGGGTGTGAGTGACGGGATCCATAGATTGAGAAGAGGTGCTACAGTGCAGGGAATGTCTCGTTCCATGTGTGGAAAACGCTCCAGAGCAGATGTTAATGATTGGCTAAAAGGAGTGACTGAGCATTTGGGCGTGGCCAAAGACCATAGTGTGAAGGAAGGGGCTGAATCTGTAGGTGTATGGAAGCGTACGATCATACGGGTCCACCGTTGGAGGTCATAGACCGCAGGTCATCAGTGTGAACACCTCACACTATTCTATTGCATAAATATACCGTTTAATAATGGTCACATGACCCGGAAATGATTGGAATTCCACAAAACCAGTATGTGTACCAGCTCCCAGCAAATCCTGAACCAAACGCACTTCATTCCACACACGAGTGAAGGTCAGTCTGCTTTAATGATGCCTCTAGGGGCCAGCTGTTTAACCAAGGGTGCCAGTGTCATAATACAACATGTCCTTGTTAAGGCCTAGCTAATCAATCCCTGACAAGACCATGCAGTCATGCAAAGGGCGAAATGGAACGAAATGAAGTTTACAGAGAACGGCGTCTCACAAAGCACCATTACCAAGCCTAATAAATCACTCTGCATCTGGAGGAAACAGAAACGGAGGCCTGCGCTGTCCCATTTCAATCACCGTGACGACCAGCCGTGACAATAAGTGAAAAGATAAGGGCTATATTTCCCATGACTGTTTGTGGCACGTGGTAAGATCAGCTTCAGTCCAGTGCTGCGCAAACATGGCGCAATTTCTCTTGATACTCAGGGACATGTCTGATTGCAGCTTGCTGTGTAGTATTGACTTCCATTGCATCATCATCATGGTTAACGGCCCGTGATTCTGAGGGGACATGGTCGCGCACTCACCCGCACACGAGCACCCGCAACGCACTAACCATGTGTGACGTACCTTGAAAGCCCAATGAAAATGACTGGCTACGTTTTAATGGACCTTTTAAATTGGGTTTTAGGGGGAACCAGTCACAGGCCCGGTGAGAAAAGTGCACGTATGAAAAGAATCGGCTCCACTTTATTTAGGACTCTGACAGCTTTTCAAGGCTCCGCTGCTATTTGAATCCGGAGAGGATTTGCATTGATATTGAACCGGGCCTGTCACCAAATGAGACAGAACTGCCTTGAGTACTAATAGACTTTGAGTCTGGCTGGCTGTTGTAAGGACAAACTGAGGGTCAAACGAAACATTTAGTCAGGCCGCGTCAGCGCTGTACCGGCTCGTTCTCGGAAAAAGGAGTCTATTGTTTTTCATCCTTATGCTATATTCTATCTTTCTGTATTGCATTTCATCACCACTGTTCCATTAGGTCACCAGCCAGTCAACTGACCACTCTCTGACATGTGCTGATGGCAACTGCAAAAGACTAATCAATACCTGACATGTAAAGGACACAAAAAATAGTGGGAAGATGACATGAGTCACGGACGGCATGAGGACACCCCCTGTGCCACCAACCCTCATCTTCTGGGCCATTTAAGCCCTCCCACCTGATGATCACAGGGTGCTCTGACTGCTCAGTTTGCCCACTCTGTTCTAATAGGTCAGTCTCCAGAACGGTATCTTGCTACAAGTTTTGTCCTCACACCATTGACTGTTCCTACAGTAGTGTTAGTGTTAGCCTAGCTAATCAATACCTGACCATGCAGTCATGCAAAGGACACAAGAAATAGTGGGACACAAGAAAAGAAGTAGATGGTTATGTAATGAGTACTTGTTTAATTAGGTATGTAATTAATACGTGTTTAGTCAGATATGTAATGAGTACATGGTTAGACGGGTATGTAATGAGTACATGGTTAGTTAGGTACGTAATGAGTACATGGTTAGATGGGCATGTAATGAGTACATGGTTAGTTAGGTATGTAATGAGTACATGGTTAGATGGGTATGTAATGAGTACATGGTTAGGTAATTAGTACATGGTTAGTTAGGTACGTAATGAGTACATGGTTAGATGGGTATGTAATGAGTACATGGTTAGTTAGGTATGTAATGAGTACATGGTTAGATGAGTATGTAATGAGTACATGGTTAGATGGGTATGTAATGAGTACATGGTTAGACGGTTATGTAGTGAGTACATGGTTAGACAGGTATGTAATGAGTACATGGTTAGTTAGGTATGTAATGAGTACATGGTTAGATGGGTATATAATGAGTACATGGTTAGATGGGTATGTAATGAGTACATGGTTAGACGGGTATGTAATGAGTACATGGTTAGTTAGGTATGTAATGAGTACATGGTTAGATGGGTATGTAATGAGTACATGGTTAGATGGGTATGTAATGAGTACATGGTTAGACGGTTATGTAGTGAGTACATGGTTAGATGGGTATGTAATGAGTACATGGTTTGCTAGGTATGTAATGAGTACATGGTTAGTAAGGTATGTAATGAGTACATGGTTAGACGGTTATGTAGTGAGTACATGGTTAGACAGGTATGTAATGAGTACATGGTTAGTTAGGTATGTAATGAGTACATGGTTAGACGGTTATGTAGTGAGTACATGGTTAGACAGGTATGTAATGAGTACATGGTTAGTTAGGTATGTAATGAGTACATGGTTAGACGGTTATGTAGTGAGTACATGGTTAGATGGGTATGTAATGAGTACATGGTTAGTTAGGTATGTAATGAGTACATGGTTAGATGGGTATGTAATGAGTACATGGTTAGTTAGGTATGTAATGAGTACATGGTTAGATGGGTATGTAATGAGTACATGGTTAGTTAGGTATGTAATGAGTACATGGTTAGACGGTTATGTAGTGAGTACATGGTTAGACGGGGTTACATGGTTAGTTAGGTATGTAATGAGTACATGGTTAGACGGTTATGTAGTGAGTACATGGTTAGACAGGTATGTAATGAGTACATGGTTAGTTAGGTATGTAATGAGTACATGGTTAGACGGTTATGTAGTGAGTACATGGTTAGACAGGTATGTAATGAGTACATGGTTAGACAGGTATGTAATGAGTACATGGTTAGACGGTTATGTAGTGAGTACATGGTTAGACGGGTATGTAATGAGTACATGGTTAGTTAGGTATGTAATGAGTACATGGTTAGACGGGTATGTAATGAGTACATGGTTAGTTAGGTATGTAATGAGTACATGGTTAGTTAGGTATGTAATGAGTACATGGTTAGATGGGTATGTAATGAGCACATGGTTCGACGGGTATGTAATGAGTACATGGTTAGACGGTTATGTAGTGAGTACATGGTTAGATGGGTATGTAGTGAGTACATGGTTAGTTAGGTATGTAATGAGTACATGGTTAGTTAGGTATGTAATGAGTACATGGTTAGACGGTTATGTAGTGAGTACATGGTTAGTTAGGTATGTAATGAGTACATGGTTAGATGGGTATGTAATGAGTACATGGTTAGTTAGGTATGTAATGAGTACATGGTTAGATGGGTATGTAATGAGTACATGGTTAGTTAGGTATGTAATGAGTACATGGTTAGATGGTTATGTAGTGAGTACATGGTTAGACGGGTATGTAATGAGTACATGGTTAGACAGGTATGTAATGAGTACATGGTTAGATGGTTATGTAGTGAGTACATGGTTAGACGGTTATGTAGTGAGTACGTGGTTAGTTAGGTATGTAATGAGCACATGGTTAGACGGTTATGTAGTGAGTACATGGTTAGACAGGTATGTAATGAGTACATGGTTAGTTAGGTATGTAATGAGTACATGGTTAGACGGGTATGTAATGAGTACATGGTTAGTTAGGTATGTAATGAGTACATGGTTAGATGGGTATGTAATGAGTACATGGTTAGACGGTTATGTAGTGAGTACATGGTTAGATGGGTATGTAGTGAGTACATGGTTAGTTAGGTATGTAATGAGTACATGGTTAGTTAGGTATGTAATGAGTACATGGTTAGTTAGGTATGTAATGAGTACATGGTTAGTTAGGTATGTAATGAGTACATGGTTAGATGGGTATGTAATGAGTACATGGTTAGATGGGTATGTAATGAGTACATGGTTAGACGGGTATGTAATGAGTACATGGTTAGATGGGTATGTAATGAGTACATGGTTAGTTAGGTATGTAATGAGTACATGGTTAGACAGGTATGTAATGAGTACATGGTTAGATGGGTATGTAATGAGTACATGGTTAGATGGGTATGTAATGAGTACATGGTTAGATGGGTATGTAATGAGTACATGGTTAGATGGGTATGTAATGAGTACATGGTTAGTTAGGTATGTAATGAGTACATGGTTAGATGGGTATGTAATGAGTACATGGTTAGTTAGGTATGTAATGAGTACATGGTTAGTTAGGTATGTAATGAGTACATGGTTAGTTAGGTATGTAATGAGTACATGGTTAGATGGGTATGTAATGAGTACATGGTTAGTTAGGTATGTAATGAGTACATGGTTAGTTAGGTATGTAATGAGTACATGGTACATGGTTAGTATGGGTATGTAATGAGTACATGGTTAGATGGGTATGTAATGAGTACATGGTTAGTTAGGTATGTAATGAGTACATGGTTAGATGGGTATGTAATGAGTACATGGTTAGATGGGTATGTAATGAGTACATGGTTAGGTATGTAATGAGTACATGGTTAGATGGTTATGTATTTAGTACATATATTATGGTTGCATAATAAGGGCCTGGTTAGTTGACGAGGTGGCTACATAATGCCTATAAATATAACTGGTTACAGAATGACTACATGGTTAGCTGGTTATGTAATCTATAATGGCCATGTAATAGGCACTCAGTTTTGGCCCATTTTAGCCTGTGTAGGGAACGTTTTCCAGAATGAACTGAGGTCTGGAAGCTGACAGAAAACCCTCGCAGAAATTGCCTACATGCTACTGCTACATTATAAATAGAAAACCCAGTTATGTGTTGCTCCAGTCACACCACAAAACTCTCAATTACAGATAGAGGAAGTGCTGTGGAGTGAGTAGGAGCTGACACGCTGTGAGCTATATACACACACTGAGAACTATATACATCTCCACTGAAGCCTTTCTGTAAGGAGGTGTTTATAAGGAGGGGATGTGTGGGAAGAGGCACTGTCACTGCACTGAGAGCTAAACAAGCATGTGCACAGAGGCCAGAAAGTAACCACAGCACCGTTTAGGGTGGAATGGGAGAATCTGAACAAGAAGCTGGTGAATGTCCTCACCAGAAAAAAACATAATTAGGATGTGTATATTACACTGAAACTGAACTAACATTAAAAACACAATAAAACATTTGAAACACTGAGTTAATATGCTGTTCTAAGGATATGAGCATGCTAGGTATGAGCCTGCTAGAACACCACAGGTACTAGATAACAATTTTGTGTTAAGTTTGAGAAGTTAATTTTTAAATGACTGGATTTAGTGTATGAGCAGGCAAAACAATATTCATCAGAATTAGGGGTGTACTGATTCTCCAAAGCTTGAGTTTAGACCTCGATTTTTTTTATCTATGCACTTTGATCCTATCTTCTGAATTGTTACAGCCCTAATCAGAATGTGTTTTTAAAAATAATAAATAATAACAATAATAATGATAACGATTATTGCAATTATTATTATATATTTATGCATTATAATCATTAATTATATTAATAATAACAATAAACAACAACAACAACTAATAATAATAATAATAATAATAATAATAATAATATATAAATTCTATATTATACATATATATTATATTATATTATATTATATTATATTATATTATATTATATCATATTATATTATATATATTCAACATGAAGTTTGACATTTACATTACATTTAAACGTCTTATTCTTCGAGATCCTGTCTGACTCGTGTAGACCCAGAGTTTCCCACTGATCTGATTACTGAAGTGCATAAAAAACTTACACACACACACACATACAGACACATACACACACAGACACACACACACACACATACACATATACACACACACACACACACACACATACACACACATACACACAGACACACACACACACACACACACACACACACACACACATACACACAGAAACACACACACACACACACACCAGTGAACACGCACACTATGGGGCAATGAGCACACTTGCCCAAACCTCTAATTCTAAATCTAATTCTATTTCTAACTGCAATTATAATTCTAATATGAAATATATATACTGTCAAAAAATACATATGTATATATATATATATATATATATATATATATATATATATATATATATATATATATATATATATATATATATATATATATACGTATACATTGCACATCCAATTAGCCTAGCCTACAAAACAATACTGTGCTTGAAATGTAGGCTGGGTATAGCCTCTCTCTCTCTCTCTCTCTCTCTCTCTCTTGTTCATACAGCTGTGGAACTCTTCTTGCTGTGGAGGCCATTGAAGGTAATAGATTAGTCAGTGGTTAGCTGTGACGTGTTTACTTAACACTAATGCATTACTTCATGTTAGTTAATCTTCACTTGATAAAGTGTTACTGTTGTTTATGTTAGATCGCTGCTCAATGATTTATCTAGCGAGTGCTGTCTAGTGTAGTCTGCTGAAGGTATCGCTTTTTAAAAAAAGACGTATTTGAATGAGAGAGCTGCAGTCATAGCAAGAAACAGCACACCATGAGTGGTACATGAGAGATAGTACTCACTCCTACCAAAAACACCAGTGGACATTCCTTAAGACCATCCTAGGTCTTAAATAATACAGTACTGTAGTACAAGGCCAGCAATGTATCAGTCAGGCTCTAAAATACCCCCACCCTCTCTCTCCCTCCCCAGGCTAGTGAGAAAGGGATGCTGATTGGTGTAAGAGAGGGTCTCTGTTTCTCCTGCTCAGGCTGAAACAACAGGTAAGACATCGAGCGTGAGGCCTCAATGCCTACAGGCGGATGAGCACACATAAAACCCCACCACCCTACGCGCTCACCAAAGCACTGTCAAACAGGACCCCTGGCAGCGGCAGGACGAGCACACGGATTTCGGTTCCAGGGCAGAAATCAGCTACAGCGTACATGCCGAGAGTGGATGGTGTAGGAGTTGGTTGAACAGTGCTGCTGTCACCGGTCAGGTTGCTTCTACTGAAGGCCGCAGGATACAGGCGGAGAAGTACGCTGTACACTTCTCGCCTCATTCCTGCAGTGGAGCACGTGACTAAGCTGAGCTAAGATGAATCTCAGGCACATCGTGGCCCTCTGGAGGAGGGTCTGGGTCAGATGTCTCAGAACTGATTCCAGCAGAGAGAGAACATATTAATACAGTTGGATGGAAGGGTATGAAAGTAAGTCCTGTAGAGGGAAGGACAACTTTCTGCTGATGTTAGTGCCTATAATGTTCATATGTTTACCCCACCATGTGCTAAACTCAGTAACGGACAGTAATGGTGCAGTGTAATGTGTTCTCTATGGAGGACACACCCTCATTTTCACTCATTTAATTTTTTTTTGCTTTAATATTCAACAACTCTGCGGAGCAAAATATTCATTTTGCATAAGTTCCATTGCTCAGATTCACAGAGTATTCAATACATACTGGCAAGGACAAAGAACCCGGCCCGATGTGTGCAGAGCTAAACGTCAGACAGGCTTTATTAAACATTCGAGCAATATAACAAAGCAGCAAAACATGAAGGGAGAGAGAGCGAGGCCAGAGTCAGGAAACAGCCTAAGAGTCAGAACCAGGAGAGACTGTCAGCGAGGCTACCAGAGTCAAGGGAAGAGACAGAGAGATTGGTCAGAGGACGAATGGAGATCAGAACGCCAGGAGATAAAGTAGATAGAAACCATAAGGGACAAAGAAGAGGTCGAGAGTCAGAGAACGAGGGTCAGAACCAGAGTAGACAAACAAGATAGAATGCTCAGGGTAGTAAACAAAGGGTTTGGCAAAACTTCACACTACAGGAGTGTTCGGGTGAGGCTTAAATGCAGGTGGTGATTGGAATCAGCTGGGCTAATATTCAGGAGACCTAGAGCGAAATGGATTGGGGGGACTGAGGACATGTGGGTGTGACGTCATTGAGCGAGGCCCTCTGGGAAGTTAAGTGCGGAAGAGCTGGGAAAGCCCAGAAGCGTGACACATACACTTCACAAGTTAAAGTAGTAAAAATGTATAAATTTAAAAAATAAAAAATAAAAGAGGGCGAAAAAAAAGAAAAAAAGAAAAAAAAGAAAATTATGTAAAAAAATAAAATAAATAAAATAATATATATATATATATATATATATGTGTGTGTGTGTATATATGTATATATATGTGTGTATATATGTATATATATGTACGAATGGATCACCAGAAATATCCAAATATCCAAAATATCCTTGGAAAACCGTCTGGTTCCATTGACTTACATTCAAATTCAATCCGGTGTTTGTCATCTCCTGTAAAGTTGACAGCGATGATAAATATAAGTATATACATAAACACATATATGTACACATAATCCTAAATCACACAGGGCTTAGCACCCAGCATCCAACACTGCATCAATCTTGTACGTGGGTTTGGTTAATGACAGCATTCCAAGCTTACAGGGAGAAACATCCCGCCATTACACCGGGATGGCTGTAAGTGACAGCCTTTCTATGAAAGTAAAAAAAAGGCTGCCAGGATCGCTCAGATTCTGAATAAGAACCGTTCAGAGTGCATCAGATTCGCTCCAAAGTGCTGAAACGAAGGACATCTCTAATCCATTCAGGAACCGGAAGTTTGTCTTGCCAACAGAGTCACAAAAGCTACAAGATCAGAGCGATGTTTCCGGATTGACAGTCTGGATGGCAGAAATCCAGCAACCTCAGAGATTCATTAAGGGCGTAGCTCGGACCGATCTGATTAAGTTATAAAGTTGAGAAATCATTTTCTTAAATGTTGGTAGTGGTTTTAAATACTTTAGACTAAAGACATGGCTACAGATAATGGTAATAAAGACCAGCGGGCTAAATCTTGTTTAATGGAGGTTAGTAAAGGGGATAGATTCTATTTAAAGAGATTCGCAAGAGTATCTGGATATAAACTCCAAGATATTTCAATTTATCATGTACTACTCTGAAAGGCAGGGCATATAGTGAATATTTGATGGCGGCTGAATCGAGTGATAATGATTCATTTACATTTTCATCACAGCATTTAGCTGACGCTCTTATCCAAGCCACTTACAAGGGTAATCCTATTACAGGTGGGCCAGTGTACTGTTAGGGGTCTTGCCCAAGGACTCTTACTGGTGTAGCACATGTCTCCCACATGCGGTGGTGGCTCACTGGTGGGTAGTGGTGTTATCCGCTGAGCTACACCAACCGCCAAGAAGTGGGATTTGAACCCATGCCTCCATGTGGAGACCGGAAACCTCATTGTAGGAAGGTATTGAACCTCGAGTCTGGCACCTTAGACCGCTCAGCCATCCTGACATGTCAATTCACTTCTGGACCAATTTAATATGTATCCAGAAATAGAACTCAGGGACTGACAGTGTGGTAGGTATCGAAGTGGACAGATTGGAGACATACAGGGATTGGACAATGAAACTGAAACACCTGGTTTTAGACCACAATCATTTATTAGTATGGTGTAGGGCCTCCTTTTGCGGCCAATACAGCGTCAGTTCGTCTTGGGAATGACATATACTGCGTCCTGCACAGTGGTCAGAGGGAGTTTAAGCCATTCTTCTTGCAGGATAGTGGCCAGGTCACTACGTGATGCTGGTGGAGGTTCGTCCTTCTTGGTGGTATGCTGACATTACCCTGGATACCGTGGCTCTTGATACATCACAAAGACTTGCTGTCTTGGTCACAGATGCGCCAGCAAGACGTGCACCAACAATCTGTCCTCTTTTGAACTCTGGTATGTCCCCCATAATGTTGTGTGCATTGCAGTATTTTGAGCAGAACTGTGCTCTTACCTGCTAACTGAACCTTCACACTCTGCTCTTACTGGTGCAATGTGCAATTAATGAAGATTGGCCACCAGGCTGGTCCAATTTAGCCATGAGACCTCCCACACTAAAATGACAGGCGTTTCAGTTTCATTGTCCAACCCCTGTAAATAAGCAGTTAATCAGCATCAAGTGAGATCTTCTGCTCCCTGTTCCGTCTGAAGATACCGGTTATGCTGTCGTAAGATCTCAGCATGACAGCAAGAGCTTCTACGGCCACCGAAAACAATAACGGCCTCAAAGGGCAACCTTGGCTTGTTGATCTTAGGAGTGGAAAATAATCAGAGTTAAGATTATAGGCTCTGACTGAGAATAAAGGAGGTCGATCCAGGTTATGAACTTCGAAGAGTGTAAAACAGATAACCCCAGCCCACCCGATCCAAAGCCCTCTCTGCATCCATTGCTAAAATAACTTCGGGGTCATCAGGTATGGGGTGGGGTGTGAATTATATTTAACGTGTGTCGGATATTAGAGAAGGCATGTGTATGTAATAAAGCCAGTCTGGTCTGGGGAGATAGTAGTAGGTAGCAGCGCCTCCATACGGGTTGCCAGATGTTTCGAAAGCACTTTGAGTCCACATTGAGTAATGAGATAGGGCGCCATCTTTATCTTTCTCCAGATTAGGAATATGGAAGTCTGTGTGAGAGTTGGCGGTAAACTAGATTTATCAAATGAGTCTTGAAACATGTCTATTAGTAGGGCAGCTAATTTACTGATTAATGTCTGATAGAATTCCACTGGATACCCATCAGGACCTGGGCATATACCACTCTGCATGCTCTGCACTGTTCCTCGGCTGTTATGGGTTCGCCCATGTCAGTAGTACCATCCTTTTCACTCAAGTAATTTGACCAGGGAAGCTGAAATGTTTGCATAGGCCTGTATATCATAGTTTCTAACTCCATTATTTGAGGCTTACTCTGTTAAATAACAAGAGCTGTCCTTAACCGTATGACTAGATCATAGCAAATTTACCAGTAAGATGTCTGAAAAGATTCTGAGTTGCATGAACAGATGTTCAGAACATTCATTCCTTCTATTCCCACTGTTTTTAATGGCAGCAATATCCAACAGCTGCACAGTGGGTGCCAATTTGTCATTATCTACGCCATCTAACTGAGTGGTTCTTCAGGCAGTGGTGAAGACTATACCGCAAACTGGAAAGTAATGGCTCTTTGTATGCGGTTCCACACTGCGGCTCCACAAAGAACATTTCAAAACAGTGTTTGTAAGCTCACCAGAGAAAGAACGAGTCCCCTGTAACACCTCCACCAGCACCAGTAACAGCTGTGACTGGATTTGGCATGGACTGGACAAGTTCCTGGATGTAGGCCACATCAACGTTCAGACACTCTCAGTATTGCACAGTTGGGCCAGATTTGGTGGAGGCCTTCCCTGGCACAATTCCAAGGAGAATTCCCTGTAGACTGGGATTTTAGCCACTGCTGGTAGACCCGTATGACCGTACGCTTCCATACACCTGCAGATTCAGCTGCTTCCTTCACACTATGGTCTTTGGCCACGCCCACATGCTCAGTCACTCCTTTTAGCCAATCATTAACATCTGCTCTGGAGCCATTTTCCATACATGGAACGAGACATACACTGCACTGTAGCACCTCTTTTCAATTTATGGATCCCGCCATGCACACCCCACAGGTATTTACAGTCCCATCATCCTCCTACAGCGCCATCTGCAGGAGCCTGAAGTTACTACCACCTTAAACACACAAGATACTGCACATACAAGGAACCTTTGTGCGCTAAATAGAACCAAAACTAGAGACTAGAGTGCACAGGGTGAATCAGGAGCTGTAACCGTTTCTATCTTTAGTCCTAAAGTTTTCATAAATTCATATTACAGTCCATCCAACTGGTCCAGCACGATATCCAGTCTCCTAACTCAACATAAGGAATCCCAAAGATCAATAAATTAACCACTGCAGCTGTAACTAGCATAGCCACCATATGTAAACAAGCATTCAGACAGGTACTAATGTAAAAATGATAAAACTAAGATAAACATCTACAAGCTAGAACTGTAACTGCGCCCCCTGCTGTTTAAAAGGCGGTCGCCGCTCTCCACCGACACTGATGTGTGTTTAAATGATCATAAGCACAGAACAGTCCAGGAGAACAGTTTCCATTAGCTAGAACAACAGGTAAAACAAGCTCAGAAAAAGTCCACGCTGCACCCTGATTGGTGGACTCGCTCCATGCATCTTTCATTTGGACATGCTACGTTTATATGCTCACATTAGCCAAAAGGAAAGACATATTTGGCCGTAATGTAGTGGAGTAAACTGTCAGATATTACACATTGAAATTCAGTTACCACAAAAAGCCCCCCAGAATGTAAACACTTCAGTACAGACACATGAATTATCACTGCTTACAAATATTTTCAGATGTTCAGTCTATTAACAAACGATTATCAATTATTAAATTGTAAGTTAATTGCAATATAAGCTTGTAAAAAGCTTTTACAATGGGATATCCAATTAAAGTTTTACCATTAAAGCATAGTAGCTGCTGTCCTTAAGCCAGTCCTAACTGAGATCAGGACGAGTCAGGAGGTTTCCAGAGTAACCCACAAATCCTGCTTGGTGAGAAGTGCCATGGCATTCGTTTGGCAGTCATAAGCTGGAGGTTAGGGAACCAGCCTTGTGGCCACCGGGGCGCCGGCTCGATTCCCTAAACTGACAGTAACCGAAGTGCCCTTAAACAAGGCACCTAATCCCCTAACTGCTCAATGGGTGCCGTGGATAGGGCTGTCCACTGCTCCAGGCAAGTGTGCTCACTGCCCCCTAGTGTGTGGGTTGAGTAGCTCACCAGACAAAAAAATTAGCCCACTGTAATACTTCCATGAGTACCATTAACAGCTGTGTTTGGATTTGCCCTGGACTGGACAAGTTCCTGGATGTAGGCCACATCAGTGTTTAGACACTGTCCTATCACAGAATTGCACAGTTGGGCCAGATTTGGTGGATGCCGAGTGTGCTCACTGCCCCCTAGTGTGTGGGTTGAGTAGCGTGTGGTAGTGTGTGTTACTTTATGGATGGGTTATATGCAGAAGACAAATTCTGGGGAAAAATGGCTCTGAAGTCGCTACGGATGCATTTCAGCACCACGGACAGCGGCACCGTGGACAGCAGCACCGAAGACACCAAAGACGGGCGTCCTCCGTTTGAACCGCCACCCGTTTACTGAGCTAATTGAAACAAACGGCTAATTCTAGATTAGCTTTAGGCCATTTTACTGCCCCTACGTTTAATCACCAACGATGAGCTACCTTCCTGAGTTTGTGTACTTCCCGTAGAATGAACATGGAGTCAGGATCCAAGCCACACTCAGTGGGTGTAAAAGCAAGGAGTCGAGAACATAGCTCAGGCTTATTAGCGTAATTGGTCGCTCGGATCTGAATATCTGAAGGAGACCTGACTGACCTGTACTGGGCAGAGGCACGGAGAAAGAAACGTCTCCATGGGCCAATGCTTTCCTCTAACAAGCATTTCAAAGGAAATGCTTGGCCCCCTAGAGGAACACTCGTTTTACAGAAGAGCTGATGAACATAAAAAGACACGGAGTGCTTGCGTCTGTGAGAAAGGGAACGAGAGATGCAGAGGGAAGGGAAAATGAGTGTTTATATGGATTTACTCTTAGCATCTGCTTACTATTCCTCACAAATGGCTTGTAATTATGCTCCAGCCATTCTATCATCGGTGATAATGACCACCAACCCGGCTGAAAAAGATTCATTTGAGCATATGGGATTGTGTTTGTACGTGCAAGGAGAAACGAGCTTTATAGGGGACATGTCCCCTGTTTCACAAAGATCCGTCAACTCTAAGCAGCCTGAATACAGCTAAACAGGAATGAGCGGCAATCGTGTAACGGGCATGCACTTATCCTGGGACAGAGGGACGTTAGGGTGGACGTGTAAGGAAGTGTGTCTTTGTCGTTTCTCTATTTGGTGTGGCTACATTAAATATTCGGAAGGTGTAGCACTGCATGGGGTGAAAACACGGGCCATCTGCTACCAAAACAAGCAGCGTTCTGACTGACAGCGACAATTAGCCAGTGAAGATAAGAGACTCAGGAAGTTGGGTACTGATAGAATGGGTGCACAAGTGATGTCCGGGACAGGCTGGGAACATTTTTAGCTAGTCTGAGAATTCCTGAAGAGACCGGCAACATGGGGGAAGCAAAACTGTGTCCTAGTGGTTTTAAGTCACAGGATATAGCTGGGAATTCAGCACCTCATCACCATGTACTGCACACAAGTGTGTGTGTTGGTCACGTTTAGATATCTGCTTTGTCCAGTGAAGGCCTTGTCAGGTGACTGTGTGTATTTCAGCACCATAGACAGTGACACTAGGACGTCACTGTTACTAGGGCTTTGGTATTATGGACAGTGGAACTATACAGTGCTGTCTGCTGTCTGTTCAGCACCGTGGACAGCAACACAACACGCCTACATGCATTTCAGCACCACGGACAGCAACAAGCAGCACACTGGTCCGGGTTAGTTCTGTGGACAGCTACAGTACACCGCTACTAGTGCTTCAGCACCATGGATAGCGGCCCTGCATAGTCTACAGCAACACCACAATACTGCATGCAACTATACACAAACTACACCCACACCCAAATCCTGAACTATACACAAACTACACCCACACCTGACCCTAAACTATACACAAACTACACCCACACCCAAATCCTGAACTATACACAAACTACACCCACACCCAAATCCTGAACTATACACAAACTACACCCACACCTAAATCCTGAACTATACACAAACTACACCCACACCCAAATCCTGAACTATACACAAACTACACCCACACCCAAATCCTGAACTATACACAAACTACACCCACACCCAAATCCTGAACTATACACAAACTACACCCACACCCAAATCCTGAACTATACACAAACTACACCCACACCTGACCCTAAACTATACACAAACTACACCCACACCCAAATCCTGCACTATACACAAACTACACACACCTGACCCTATACTATACACAAACTACACACACCTGACCCTATACTATACACAAACTACACACACCTGACCCTATACTATACACAAACTACACACACCTGACCCTATACTATACACAAACTACACACACCTGACCCTGAACTATACACAAACTACACCCACACCTGACCCTGAACTATACACAAACTACACCCACACCTGACCCTGAACTATACACAAACTACACCCACACCCAAATCCTGAACTATACACAAACTACACCCACACCTGACCCTAAACTATACACAAACTACACCCACACCTGACCCTGAACTATACACAAACTACACCCACACCTGTCCCTAAACTATACATAAACTACACTTACATCTGACTATATACCATACACAAACTACACCCACACCTGACCCTAAACTATACACAAACTACACCCACACCTGACCCTAAACTATACACAAACTACACCCACACCTGAACCTACAGTATATTACATCCATACCTGACCATATACTGTATACAAACTACACCCACACCTGACCCTGAACTATACACAAACTACACCCACACCTAAACCTACAGTATATTACATCCATACCTGACCATATACTGTATACAAACTACACCCAGCTTCCAGCTAGTGTGTTTAAGATCTGAGTTAGTGAAATAGTGAACCTGCTGAGTCGTTTTTAGATGGCCGAATAAAAGGTTGCTTAGTAACAACCCAAAGCAGTCTTCCTGCTTTCAAACCTACATGCCAATCATTGCACTTCACTGGTCATCGACCACCAGTGAAAGAGTTTGATTCATGAAGCTCAGCTGCTGCTGTAAGCTTCTACACTGGCTTCAGATTTTGCTCACTCAGTGATTCTCAATCCATTTGTTGACAGCATTCACAGCTTCTCCCATCAGGCTTTGCTCCCCTGTGATCCATAAACATGTCCATTGACGCCGGCCCCTGTGGGGCATATTTCACATTGACGCTACACTGATTGCATTGGGAACCCCAGAACTGTCATATTCCCGCTGCTCTATTTCCACACCTTTCCACATCCACTAACAGCACTGCTCAGGCTGACTGTGCCAGAACCCACATTTATATTCCAGAGAGCGAGTCGCCCGCACATACGAGCGGCGGCTTACACATGCACACAGCCAGGGGAACATTCTAGAAGGAAATCTATAAGTAAAAGAACTACGAACGCTGTAACCCTAAACTACACACAAATTCAATATATACCCTAAAACTACCACACAAACTACACCTACACCCACCCCACCTGACCCTAAACTACACACACAAACACTACACCCACCACCTAGCTATCCACAAACCCTAAACCTACACACAAACTACACCACACACCTGACCCCTCAGACAACCCCACACACTACACACAAACTACACCCACACCTGACCCTAAACTACACACAAACTACACCCACACCTGACCCTAAACTACACACAAACTACACCCACACCTGACCCTAAACTACACACAAACTACACCCACACCTGACCCTAAACTACACACAAACTACACCCACACACAAACTACACCCACACCTGACCCTAAACCATACACAAACCACACCCACCACCTTACCTAAACTACACACAAACTACACCC